>CM021106.1:580480496-580892705 GCA_007115665.2 Sequoiadendron giganteum | reverse complement strand
CTAGGAAGTTTGGAGATGTTGCAAGGATTCCAGAAATGCAAAGAATTTGTCAAAATGTGTTATGGAGGACTAAGACACCGAAGATGGCATATTAGTCCCACTACTATTTTTTGGGGAAAATAAAGAATCTTCAGATGTTGGAACCAAATCTGAAAGAATCTCTGAAATATATGCTTGGGAGGACTGAGAGGCCCAAGGTGGTATATTAGTCCCATTCATAATTTTTGAAAACTTTGAATGTGATCCTAAGCTCCAAGGTCTACACTTGCTTCTTCTTAGATCTCAGGCTCTGAAACTTACGGATCTGACCTGTAGGTATGTTTTCGTGAAGATGACAACTTTGTAATGCAACTTTGAAACTTTTACAACTTTGCACTCCAAGTGATCTTCAAGACTTCAAACTAAACCTACAAACACAAATATGTAATATGGTAAAAACTTGTTGTTTGTTAATGAATGGGGGTTTTCCTTGGTCAAACCCCTTGTTGGTAATTAAACCTTTAAATGAAATATAATAATTAAGGGAAATGGTGAATGATAAACATGCAATATTACAACTCACCAAACCCTTGTAAAGTCTACAAACTTGTGTGAAATGGATACAATGGATATGGATCTTGAATGCTTGAAAGATATTGACTTGAATTTTTAGCTTGAATCAAAACCCTACATCACAAATGCTAGCAAAAAATCACACATGATACAAGAATCTCTTTGATATGATTCTTGAAACTTGATGATGGCTCTAAATGCTTGATATAATTTCTCTCGAATGCTCTTGATCTCATAAAATTTCCTTAGGAATGAATACTCAAGTTGCTAGGATGCTTAGATATGAAAATGAATGAATGAACCTTGTATTTATACTTATCTATGCTTAATATCCCAAAATTACATCACACCGGGTCGACATGTGAGTTCATTAAATAAAGGAGGCTAAATCTTGCTAGAATTTGAATTTAAATCCCAAAAAATGACTCAAGAAGGACTAATATGCCCTAGGTGGCATCTTAGTCCCAAGTCATGAAACTGGGGGCACAAACACCAAAAAAGGGCCCGATTAGGATGCCTCAAAATCAGGGTCCCAAGACCTTAGGGGGACAAAGACGCCCTAAGTGGCATTTTAGTCATGACCAATTATTAGGGATACACAAATGAGAATCATTAGATTATCATTTATGCATTATAGAATGTCAAGATTAGCATGAAAAAGATGCAATTCATGGGGCTTTTGGACACAAAATAGGACCAATTAAGCCATAAATGTGGATAAATAAAGCAAGACAGGCCTAAACAAGTGTAAAAATGCAAGGGTATGCATTTTACTACACTACAACCTTCAATTAACTCAATGTACAATCTCAAGTGAAAAAGTGTGAGATGGAGAATAGTATTGGAATAACTTAATCAAATGAAATACTAAGCTAGAATGATAAAACTATAGAAAGATAAAGACTTGTAGATCCTACCCCTAGAAGGATATGTTGGTTATTTTCTTAGGAACCAAACTTAATCTTACCACTCACCTATGAATATGCCATAATTCAATCATTAGCAAGGGTAAGGATTGGCCAACACATAAGTAAGGGTTAAGAGGCCCTCACTTCTTCACTTCGAGCTTTGTGAAACCCGAGAGGGTGATCCCTAGCAATGTTTTCAGAATAATACTCCTATGTCATTTGTATCAATAGCATTGCAATATACACATATGATTCTCAGATAGATGCCCAGTTAGTAATTATATCAGAGAAGTTGGATGCTTCTCAAAAATAACTCACTCTTAGAGCATGAGAATGGTAAAGCCTCATAACTATGTAACCCTTTTATAGAATTTGATTAAAAGAATGGGTAATGGTCGAGTTAATCAACACAATACAACATAACTACCTAACCTAATCTAGTGCATCATCCTTTGAATGGTGTCAATATCAATACCTACATAAAATGATAGTAATTTCCACACTTGACAATATGTGAAGCTCTGAAATGTTGCATTACAGTGTTTCAACATTGTGTTTTAACCCTTACTTCTTACTAGCATCCTAACATTCATTTTAATACAAATTTACAACCATATTCAAGCATTTACATTAATTCTTTGAATTAATAAACCATAGTAGAGCCACACATCCATCTAAAATTGATAGAGACAAATAAGATAACCTTGATTATATTATTCAAAATTTATAAAACCAATACATAGGAGAGAAAAATGGTGTTGAACTTGCACTATTACTATTTTGTATTGCCAATATTACCATTAATATTACATATGTGTATTGACATACTTGAACCTAAGACATATCACTAGACTATTCAGTAACCCTTTCAATCCCTTTCTAATCAAATCTCAGAATAACTCACTACCCAACTCTTCTACAATAGGCCCTGGAATCCCAATTATAAAGACATGGGAGCAACAAGCAACATGCCAAATTATATTTACATTTTCATTTGAGAGAAAATTTCACCCTAATTTCAGATATTCCCATAATGGTTACACTTAATCATTTCAGGTCAAGGGGAAGCAAAATACAACAAGCTTCATGCAGTCGATTGAAGAAGACAAGCCAACCATCCAAAATGCATCATTCATTGATGCAACATCACCAAAATCCCATGTCCATGTAGACCAAAGAATATTCTCCACAAGTACTAGAGGCAAAAACTCACACACATCTTGGAAAAGGCATATTTGTCGTTAAGGATACAAATTCCAACACTTCTTCATCACACTAGCCCAAAATATTTCCATGTCAACACCAAAGACAAAAAAATTACACACATACTAAAGAGGATGATCCTGATTTACTGACAATGGTGTCATCAAAAACTAGGCTGAGATGCTACTCTGATTCGTCAGCATTAAATTATGCCCATCGTCTTCATGGAGCAATTACTCCTCCCTCGTTAGTGTCTTCAAACGACACCATAGAAAGAAGGAAATGGTTGTACTCTAGGTTAATATCACCTCCACCATCCAAAGGGCTATCAGAAACTTCAATGGGATAATTGTGTCTCCACAAGAAGGCCTTATGATACTTGTTTCTTTTCTTTTCTCTCTTCTTAGGCCCAACCAATTCCTTCCCCTTAAACTTGACCAAATCTTCTGAAATAGTCCTGCTCCTCAAGTGGTAACAACTTCTGACACCACACTTCTTGGATTTCATGTGTGTTTTCTTCTCCTTTGGTGCTTTAGGAGAATTGTTTGGGGATTCAAACATATTAAGTCTCATAGACCTTCAGACTGGCTTGATAGATTCATTTGGTTTACTCATTTTACAATTAACATAACGAGAACAAGGAGACTATAAATTTTACAATGAACAAACAACTCAAGCCTCCACAGTTCCCATTACCTCATAAATAAAATGCGAACTATAAACCCTCACCAGCCCAGGATTCAAAAACCCACAAACAGATATAACTATAATTGAAACAAGCAGGTATGAGTACCTACTTACCTGGGGAAAATTTCATCATGATACCTCAACAACCTTTTACCAAAGAAACTCTTCACCAACCTTTTCATAGACTTAAGCTCAATTTTCAACTTTTGATTACAAACTATGAAAAAATATTGCTAGTGGTCCTCATTATATTGAGCAATGTAACTGTGCTAGCCATTAATACTCAAGGAAATCTTGTGTGGGCAAGTTGATGACCAACTACCTGATTTTTAAACCTCAATCATTGATCACACATTGAGATAAATCAATGGATAACTAATCAAGGTACTTAATTATGACAAAGCTAATTGTACGAGCTTTATGCCTTTTCCTTAATCAGAAAAGTGCAAGTGGATAAACATCCACTCTATCTGCATATTTAATCATATAATTAGCATTAAAAGACATTTTGTGTCATGTTTACCCCCTCGCCCATGGGAATTAATCCACTTGAAACTGATTTCCACAAGATAGTGAGGAATGATCATGATTTAATCTCAGAAAATTGGCCCATACTCTACCTTACTTCAATTTCACATTCCCATGTGTACCAAAATCTGATATAATTGATGGTCTCAATCAAAATCATTTCCTAAATCTTGAACACTTGCTCAAAGAAATTAGTTCTAAAATGGCATCATTTTAGTCCACACATCGTCTCGTCCAAATTTTAGCAATAATTCATATCCACTAAAATAAATCTGAGCCCTTGAGATATTCCACATGGAAATCACCTACTTGCCCGTTGATAACTTGGCAACAAGGGTGGGACCCAAATGGGATAGCGGGGAGTGATAAAAAATTGACCCATGTCACCCACTATCAACTGTCGATCCCAACCCCATAGTAACATTTGTTATCATCCAGGCCAGGTGAGTCCATCTGAAAGGAAACAAGTGTCAATCCACTCGCTAGCCCGTATGATTAAAATAATGGATAATGAAATAGAGCAAGCACATAGGGAATGGCCTAGATGAAGACACATCTCATGATATTGGTTGTTGATTCTCCTCAAAGCCCTGCCTACTGACCCTTTGAAAGCACTAGACCCACCATCAAATATGACATGTGGCAACTGCCCGCCAGCCTCATGTAAATTTTAAATGAGAAATTAAATAGGGTGGGCATGCAGGGAGTGATTGAGATTTGTTCATGATGATCGAATGGTCATCACACAACCAAAAATCTACACATGCCAAAAATGTTAACTTCTAAAAGATGGCCATCACTAGGCAGACAATGTTCAAAAACATGAATATATGGATTAAGACCCTAGGTGAATATTATAACTTGATCATAGACTTAGTAAAATTATCTTGAAGGATATCAACCTTACAAAAATAATAACAACATTTTAAAATGACTACGGGAACCGACCAATATCACAAGGACTAAGGGGCTGGTAAAAGAAAAAACCTGATGGCACAAGTCACAACTTAGACAACCAAGAACCTGCACCAAAAGATCAATAACAAAATAGAATGTGAGTCAAGACCCTCAGGCTTAAATATTAAATTGAAAAGGTCTTAGCAACACAAACCCACAACATTGGTGAGGAACATAACCCTAAGCCTAAAAATAAGGGTCAAAGCCAAATATTGCAAGACTTGAAATGGAACCAAAACAAGTTTTTTGGGGGGGTTCCATTAAGATAGACTCGCAAATAATAGAAAATAATAAATTTTGGGGAGGTATGTGCCCTACATTGTCATCCTTATTAAATCAAGAGTTGGAACTCAAAAATCTATAAGTACCCAACTCTTCAAATCTAGAAACCCACTCATAGAAAGGACAAGGAAAAGTGTTTGATCTATTTCAAAGGCTTCCCTCAATCAAATCCCCATTTTGGTTTTTGCACCTCCATGGATAGTCAGATAGGTTGAAGTAGATGAAACACAAAATTTAATAGATGAGATGGGTGATATAAAAAAAATGCCACTATGGAGGAGAGTCGAGGCTATCATGAATAAAATAGAAAAGATGAATATTTTCTTGCAAATAGATAAGACAAAGTTGAAAAGAGAGAGTTGCCAACAATATGTGGCTCACTCTTGACTTGATAGACGATACACTTTTTTATTCCAAGAGATCATTGTCTATTGATGAGACAAGAATCTAGTAGAGCTTCACTACAAAGAAGAGATGTAGAAGAGAATAGAACAAGATAGAGTGCAAGACAGTCAAAATGAATGAGAATGAGAGTGAAAAGAGGAGTTTTGTGAGGTTTCATGGGTGGGAAAAGCCATTATGCCTATGATTATACTATAATGGTGTGTGTAATAAGTAAAGGATGTGAGATTCCCTCATTTGAAACTAAGAAAGTTTAGGGATGCTAGCACGCCACGTAGATTTATTTGCATCATGTAGACGTCCAACTCAAAAATTTATAAAAAATAAGGTGATGGAATGCTAATGCCTCATCATTTTCCTTTATGGACTTGAAATCATGAAATTTTGACTCATAAGGTTTCGTCATTAATGTGGCAAGGTGCCATTAATTTAGTGGGCTATATGTGCAACTGTGAAATTGCCATGGGGTGCAATTTTACCACACCACATTTTCCCCCCACTTTGGTGAGCTAAATTTTGAAAGAAAAATCTACACTAAAGTAGAAGAAAAGACATAAATGTGAGATCAAAAAATATTTTTTTTTTATAGATTTGTGTGTAAAAGGATATTGTAGAGGTTGCAGAGGTCAAGTAGGCAGATATTGGCAATTCCCCCAATGTTTTAGCTCAATGACAAACTACAACATTGGACGTGAAGTTTCATTCTGAAAAACTCAAATTAAGGTCAGTTTCAAAAATTGGAGGAAGCTATCATAGTGAGAAGAATTCTTAAAAAAAAATTGGTGCTTCGAAAGATGCTCCCTCCTATATTTTCCCCTAGTTATGTGGGGTGAAAATAGGAAGGAGGGAAGGAACATTTTCATCGTTAAAAATGGGAAAAAATGACTTATATATGCCCCTAGGTGGGCACATGGAAGGGTCATTATCACTATTCACAACGAGGAGTTTGTTGACTTTTGCAAGCAAAGAGTCAACAAAATACCTTGTAGACCTAATTATATAGTCTTAAGGATTGAGCAGCTCCAAGTATTAGTCACAACTGGTGAAGATCTTGACAAGGTATGAAATTTTTTGACCCATCTTGTTATTTTAATGCAGTTTTTAGATTTTTACCTTCCTCGAGCAATATATGTATCCAGATAACATGAAGGTGTCTAGCTGGTACAGGGTTATCTCGAAAAAATGTCAACATCTTTTGATCGAACTATCATATGGCCCATGTGTTGTCATTGAAAAGTATTTGACCTTGGATTCTAGCGCATTGCATATATTTTTGTGTGGCATGCCTCTGTCCTAGAGGTTAACTTAAGAAAAAAATGATGTAGAGTTAGAATTTTATTATGATGTAGGACATACTGATGTGGAGCTTTGTTTCCTCTATAGGAGTGGCCTAAGATCCATGAGCATGAAAATGGATCACTACTAACACTACTACAAGATCACAATAATGAGTTACATTTAGATGATCAGGACTTACTACGATGGGTTAGTCTCAAGTGGATATACACCATGCCAAAGATCTATTATCACACTCCTATGTTGATGGCACTCATGGAGTGTTGGGACACTGACACCTCCATCTTTCACCTACTGATAGGGAAGATGATTATCACCCTAGTGGATGTCTATCTCATTACTCGGCTACCTTTCTAGGGAAAGCTGGTAGTGTACGATGAGGGAAAGATGATGCAAGGTGTTTAGGAGTGTCAATAGTACTATATTAGGCAAGTGGTCCTTGTGGAGACAATATACCATATTAGCATCAGTTGGATTGAGTAGGGATGAGTGGTGAAACCACTTGTCTATCGAGTGATGATAGTTATAGTTTCCCTTCACATCTTAATGCATGGGTGAGGCTCATACCTATAATGGTGCCTCATCCATTGAATTAAAGTGATGGAGGATCAAGGCACAATATTTTCTTGAGGTCGAAGTATGCTCGTGCATCTCTACCATGACATGGAGAAATATTTGTACTATAAGTACCATAGCTTCACTATCTCCATACTACTACAAGTGTGGACATTTGAGAACATTAGGTGCATAAGGCCGGTTGGGTTCTACCAAGGCTTTGTGCATGGTATGCCCATGATGCACACATATCCCCTAGTGCATGACTTGCACTATAGTGATGTAGATTTTTGGTAGCTATAATTTTATTCTTTGTAGGTGTAAGACATCAGGTGGTGCCTAAATAGACGGATGGACATCTCACCCACCAACAAGTGGTAGCTACAAAGAATGTAGCATGATCAAATCCTAATTAGTCTCTCAAATCACATCATTGCACCCTACTACTAGCATCAAGTGGCCTAGTAGTTTGGGCAGGTCTAGACCATTCCCCCGAAGCCTCCATGTATGTACGATCATTAAGGAGTGCAATCTGAGTAGGGGATCATTTGAGCATTGGATCATCCTCATCCAAATATTGTACACATCATACTTAGTGATAACGGTTCAAATAATAATGATCAACTCCTAGTCCTTACGATTGGCGATGTTGGCATCATCCATATTTTTGCAACATAGTGGGAAATGGTTGGCCAAACCCTAATTTTCTTGGAAAATGATCCCATAGGAAATGTTAGTACATAAGAGCTAAGAGTGAGGATCACGATGGTAACAGTGGTGAGGAGGGCAAGGCACTGGTTGGCAAAGTGTCTAAGAGGTTGAGGTGGTGGAAATAGGTGTCTTAACCCCTACCACCAGTCCCCATCTCATTGGCTCTACCTATGATCCAAGCAGTTGTACCTCCCTCAACGATAGTAGTAGGGCCTAGCATAGAGCCGCCTGATCCACATTGGTAAGCTAAGGATCAAGGTACAAATGTGATATGTGTTATTTCCTAAATAAATATAAATAGGGTTCCACCTTTTGGGAGATGGAATTAGACCTATTTCACACTTTAATCATTAGGAAACCTAGATCTCTCAACCAAGTGACTCAATTAAGGGATGGACTAGGGGTTTCCTTGTGTGATTATATGGGGGTTCACCATTAAATGAAGCTTCAAAGGATAAATCCAGACACTTATACACAAAACCTTATAAAATTTAAAGCATGAAATCAAATTAACAAACACAATGAAACAGAAAAGTACCTAGAGAAGTGGAGATGTCTAAAAAAGATTTTTATAAACCCTAGAAATTGTTGTTTTAGATTGCACCGGGACCGATACACCAGGTAGGGTGATTTAGTGCCACTTTAGTGTTTTCAAGGCAAGATCTGGGATTCTCTGAGAATTGATCAAGATCTATTCAATGGTGACCATAAACTAAAATGGGACTAATATGCCAAGTTGGGTGTATGAGTCCCACTATGGGATTTTTTAGGATCTTCCTAAAACTTCTAAACCTAGCTCCGACATCGTCAAATGCTTTCAAAAGGCTATATTGAAATCACCAAGATGGGTAAATGAGTCCCATTCACCTAAATCTATAAAATGCACATCAAAAGACAAAGAAAAATGTTGTTTTTTTTAGAGGCCATATCTTGTGTATTTTCTTATTTTTGGCCATGTTTCCTTTCACCTATTTTCTCTTAGTCTCATTTTCCCTCATAGATTCTACTAAATTTATTTTTCCCTTATAAGAGTTACCAACTCCCAACTAGAATCACTACTTACATGAATTTTTAGAGATACTAATTCTAGTTCATTTTTTTCCATTTTATGTTTTTTCATCAATAATCAATTTGTGATTTTTTTTTTCCTTTTTCTATTATTCCTATCCCTTGTATTTAGTTTTCAATATTCATATCTACTTGTAGGTGCTTTAAATTTTATATTTATACCCTAGTGTTAAAGATAAGAGGAGGTTTCAACAAGAATGAACATATATAATTATTAAAATATAGGTACTAATCACCATAACATGTAAACCATAATACATTATACACGAGTCCAACCAATCTAGAGTAGCTATGTTACAATATTAGTTCATCATATCCTTTCCTTCTTCCTTATCTACATACAAAATTATATATATTTCATTCCCCTATTATATCTTGTATGTTTTTATTGCATATCCTTAGTATCTCTTTTTCCCTCTTTCGTCTCTTTGTCCCTTTTCCTTTCTGGTTATTCTTTGTACAATTACATTTGTAAATCTAGCTTACAATTATACTCAAGTAAAAGTATGAAATATCTATCTCCTTGTATTATTATGTCCCCTGGATGTTCTATTGTTATAATAATTTTGTGGTGGATAATTTTTGTTATTATATCCATTCTTCTAATTTTATCCCTCATTGAAATTATATCTTGTCCTCTAGAAATATATGCTCTATCCTATTGTAGTTGAAAAAAATTTCTAGTGAAAATTAATAGGAGACTTCCATACTTCATTATAGAATATGCTTGTGGATTTATTTTAGGTGAGTATATATTTTCTTCCATTGTGCAATCCCTTGCTATAGAAGAATTTTTTGAGCATTGATGCTAATTAAGGGCCGCTCTCCATTTTCTACTATCTCTACTATCTAAATTTACATAATGATTTTATTAGCTTCTATTAAATTAGAGCTGTCAAATGAGTGAGTTAGAGGCTAACTAATTTCTTGATAGGTACTTTATTTGGCTTCTAATTCCTTCCCTTTGATTTTGAACTTGTTGGTACTAATTGTGAAGGGTCTTAGTAAACATTATTTTTCTTACATATTCATCCATTTGTAAACCATAGGAAGATGCTTGCTAAAGGATCTAGTTATCAATATGTTCAATCTATATTTTCAAGGAATTTTTGTATCATACCATTCTAAACAAAATTATTTGGCACATAATAAATTATTTCACACTAGAAAAGCGATTTGGTGTTATTCACACTTATCACTTCCCTCTATTAGCTCATTTAAGGAATAGGAAGATAATTGTTTTATTTTCTATATTTTAACCTTCTTGGAAGCTTCCATTATCAACAAGCACGTACCTCCCTTGCATCAAGGCCTAATTAATTTACTTTTTAAATTCAATATACATACCCCCTAGATACATGATAAACCAACCTAGAATTGAAGTATCTAATCCCAAGGTTAAAGAAGGCCTTTACTACAACCCTCATTTTATTGCTAAAAAATTATTGAGAGGAAAGTCATAGAAATTGAATCCCCATTGATGACCCTAGGAAATAATATGAATTTGAGCCCCCCACAACAATGCTCAAGGGGTAGAATCCCAAGCTATGATAAATAAGAAAGGGGAGGATCCAACTAAAGAATTGAGAATTGTGTTGAAAGATGCAAATTTAAACTTAAGAAGGTTTCTAGAAGTGCACTACCTTTTGGAGGTTTAGACCGAACATGAGGAGAAGGGAGATGAAGAAACTTCAAAACATACTAAAGTATTCAAAAAGGAAAAAAAAGACCTAAACAAGGAAACTGCAATGAGGAGGATGGTGAAAAGGAAAATATGGATAAACATAACTAAACAATGAAGAGGAGGAATCTAAGACTTGTTGTGGCCAACATTCAGGATAAGGAAATAGAAAAATAAAAGATGGAAAATATATTGAAACTAATACAATGAAAGTGATCCTTGACTTTGCAAACGAAAGTGATGAAGATGAGTCTTACCTAACCTAAAAATACCCATGGACTTGTTCCCTAAATATTTCTCTAAATCCTTTAATAATCCCATTAAGGAAAAGGTGTTGGAAACCAGATCTACTTCTATGATCCTAGATTCCAACTCACCCTTGAAAATTTTCAAAGCAAAAAGAGTGCTAAGAAAATGGAAGATGGGGAAATTAGTGATTACTAGAAGGAAGAGAAGTAATTGGAGATAAGAAAAAATGAACTGATGAAAATTAGGATACTACAAAAAAAATAAACTCATTGGAGAATAAAGTCACTCAAATTGAGGACTCGAAGGTTAGGTTGCTCTCAATTACCAAAGACCTCATAGAGTGGTCAACAAATTTTATCCTATTTTACAAGAGAATTATAATAGGAGGAACCAAAAGCTAGAAGAGAAGATGCACACAACAAAAAAGAAGATAAATAAAATCTAAGAGCCAAAAAAAATCAATGAGGACAATAAGATAGACATGTGGAATGAGCATCTAAATTAGATTATTAATGAGTGGAACACTCTTATGAGCCCGCACAAAATGAGATCATCTTAGTTTGTTGTTGTTGGGTTGGTTCTTAATTTTAGTTGTGTTCTATTTCTTGACTTTTCTATGTTAGAGTGAATAATTTATCTATTCACTATACTTAAGTGTACTTAGGTTGATGAGGTTGGACAACATCATGTCTAACTAAATGTGCAACCTTTAAGCCTCTAGAGGTTACCAAGTTATTTGGTAAACCTCATGTGCTACCTTTTTGAGGTTGGAAGACCTTCCATCTCACTTCAAAGATCACTCAACACTTGACATCAAGGTTGATGACTTCATCAAAAAGGTTGTTGGTTTGCACATTCCTAGTGATCCTAAGGTTGAAACCTATAGGACACTTGTTTACTCATTTGTGCCACATCATGGGGCACTTGTCAATCCACATTATAGGTGGATTATCTTTTCCTTGCCTATATATGCATGGCTTCCTCATTTGTACATTTAGATCAACTAAATATAATAGTTGCATTGTTCATTGTGCATGTTTCTTATCTCCATGGTCTCCTAATTCTTATATGGTATCGAAGCATAGGGAGAGATAGTTTCAGGCCATAAGGTGAACCATTTTGTTGTATTTAGTGTGCTTCTTTCCTCTCTTCGTGTTAAAAATATGCAGGAAAGGTTGAAATGGGTTAGTTGATCGAATCGACTCCACCCCTGAGGCGAGTTGAATTATGTGCTATCCAATTTGTGGTGTGGTCGTTAGCAAACCCTGGCGTGAAAATACCTTGGGATGAATTACAAGCTCGATTTACTTGAAGGAAAACTGCAAACCCTGGTGAGAGTTACAGGCTCGATCTACCTGAAGGTAGCTTTTCTTGGCCCACGTGAACATCAAAGTCCACAGCCTGGCTTTTGCAGGCAGTTTGAATTTGATTTGAGCAAGCTACGATTTCACTTTATGGTAGTGTAGAGCCTGGATTAGAAGTAGCACAAAGAGGCCATGTGAGTTTGGACACTGCTTCACGCAGCCCACACCCATCCCCACGCCAACCCTTTACGCATCCCGTGCACAATCTCACTATCGTGTTTGACCATAAATTGCTCTGCAACCTGATGTGATATGGCTTCCTCATTTTTTGCATTTACTTTTATTTAAGTGTAAAGTTTTTGAGCCGAGAGTCGTTCTTTTGGAGCCGAGTGTGATTCTTCAATGGTGTGAATCTCATTTCCTGTGCCTTTAGACTAGGTCAAGTTCCTTCATGTGCCCCCATATTCCCCCATGAATTGCTCATCTTAACATTCCATTGTATTTCGATTAGTTATTTTGGCTTAACAATGTTAACATTAACATTTAATTTTTGTAGGTGATAAATATTATTGTTAACATTTGCTATAACGATTAACAGTTATTATTCAATGCTAATTTTTAGAAGTTAAGTCAAGCCTTCAGCTTCTAACCAAAGATCACATCAAAACAAACTATGCCCAATATTTTTTTTTTTTAAACATAAAATTTGCAAAGGAAGGTCGTTATTTTGTTTTGTCACAATTGGGAAAGGGGGTCCTTTTTCATTTTACAATACTTTGCTAACAAGGAGGGGGGTCTTTCATTGCATAATAGGGGTTTTCATTTTATGTCTTTGTATTTTTTTGGAAGTTTTGAAGTGTGTCGCCAAAAAGTGTACTCTTTGACACACTTTTTCACTCATTTTGGCCTTGTTTTGCCTTGATTCAGTCTTGAATGCTTGCAAATCAACAATATTCTATCAGTGTTTTACTAAGGTGTTGTGAAGTATTGCAATACATCTTCCCACTTTTCTAAGGCTCTTTCAACATAATTCACCTAAATAACCCCCTTTTACCCATTTCCAAGCCTTGTGTCAAGGTGTTGTAAGGTATTTTCACATCTTCCTAGGCTTATCATCAACTAATTAACCCTTTTCTTATGCTAATTTGTCCCCTTAATGTACTTTTAGGCCCGATTTAAGTGTGTTTCGGGAGGCAAGACTAATAAACATCATTTAACATCATTTTATTCCCGACCACCACTTGAAATTGTCCAAATGGACTAGGTCGCCACCTTGGGCGACCTAGTCCCTTTTGGCATAAATTTCAAATTTAAGACAAAAAATTAATGGGAATTTGCCTCCAAAACCCTAGTGTCGGCCTATCATGTTCGATTTTTCGAGAAATTAAGGCATATGTTGTATAAATAAGGGTTTTCACCTTCATTTTCTTCTCTCCCAAGCTATTCTTTTACATCTCTTCGCAATCACTCTTGCACTCAAGCTTCCAAAGAAAGTAATCAAATATAAGGCATCTGAAGCAACCTCCATTGGAGTTGGTTCTTTCATGTTGCAAACTTCAACAACAAAAGGTTTGGTGAGTATCTACATTGCTTTATCATTCAATCATCATTTCCTTTCATTGCTTCTCATTTGGTTTTAGCTACTACCAAAGGGGTTTGACTAAGGCAGACCCCTATTCTCTAACCCTAAACCTTTGTCTTTTCTTTGCATGTGTGATTTGTAGGTTTTTGTATGTAGGTTTGTCAAAGAGAAAGGTGCTAAGAAGGTGTTGTCAACCCATCAAAATCATTCAAGTCAACAAAGCCCTAGTTGAAGCTTGGAGACCTCTTTCAACCTATTTTCTACAAAATTTGAACCAGGCACCTATCAGGGTCCAAACTGTAGACTGAAGGCTCCAATCTCCACTTCCAAATTTTGAAAAATTCAGAAGACTAGGTCACCAACCATGGCGACCTAGTCCCTATGAACCTATTTATCGAGGATTTTAACCTTTCTAGATACCCTTTTTGAAGAAACCCACTTTGACATATTTCTTGGCAGAAGGACTAGGTTGCCCATTCTGGCGTAAGTGTCCTTGTGAGGATTTCCAACAAATTCCATAATATTCTGGAGCTCCTCATCTGCAAATTTCATTACCCAAGTGCACCACTTTTGTTATTTCTAGTTTATTTCCAGTTTGCGTACATTTAGGTCATTTAGTTTACATTGTGTGTAGTTTAGATTTACATTACTTTACATTTCATAGTTAGTTTAGGTTCATTTCATTTCTAGCTCTAGCCACACTTCTCACACACAACACAACCATATTCAATCCATACCATATCTTTGAATGAACCTACCCAAACAACATATCACCAAAGTGGAAAGAGTGCCATTCCTAAACCAAGTGCTCCTTAGGTGAAAAACCCTAGGGGCCTAGTAAGGGGAATCCTCTTTCCCTTGTTAGCTTATATCTTTTTGGTGGTTCAAGAAGGCATATGTCTTCTTAATCCACCTTATTACATAAACTTGTAAGAACTCATAAAAAACAAATAATTGTGTATATTCACTCACATAAAGTGCCACAAAATGAATGTGTTCCTTTGGTGGGGAATTTGGGAAATCTTGTACTTACACTAAATTATAAAGTATAATGGGGGGTTGTGTAATGCCTTGATTTGAAATCACAGTTGTGGATTCTCGTGATTCTTGTCACATGGTGTGTGTTGCCTTGATTTTCTATCACAACAATAGATCCTCGCGATTCTTGCCTCATTCATGTGCACCTTGATTCACACTCTTTTTTAGTTTCTTGTGCATCTCTACATTCCATGCCCATTATTATGCTCGATTTCAGTTGGTCTTCTTATTCTCTTAACATTCAGGGGTTATCATGATAGTGATTTTTTATGCTAATTATTCTTTCAATGAATCGGTGGAGGAATCTTCTTTTTCGGAAGTATCATAAACCTTCTATCTTGATCTCTCGTACATGGGGGATTATTTCAGCAGATCATATTTTTTGAGATTCTAGTACTCCTACTCACAATATTATCTGTATTTTCAACTTCACGGAGTTTGAATAACTTTAGGTACATGGCTGATTAGTGTTCATATGTTCACTCATCCAATGTTTTATATCTCTTATTTTGATGTACATTTCTTGGAGATTCATTGATTCCAGCAAACAACAATTCATCTTTGATAGAGTTTACAACTTCTACATGATTCATGAGTTCTTCATCATGACGTTCCTATCATCATGGAACATCATTTTAGAAGCTGTTTAATACTTCTCTTTCTCTTTTTGGAGAGGAGCTTTGTTCCCACTAGGTTTTCTCTTTTTTCTCCATTTGTGATGGATTGCATTGTACATGGGTACCTAACATGGCCTCATAGTTGGGACCCATTTCTATCTATTTTCCCTTTTGTGATCTTCCCAAGTATCACTTAAGGGGGGTGTTAGAGTGAATAATTTATCTATTCATTATACTTAAGAGTTGATAAGGTTAGAAAACATCTTGTCTAACTGAATGTGCAACCTTTAAACCTCTAGCTTGGTTACTAAGTTATTTAGTAAAACTAATGTGCTGCCTTTTTGAGGTTGGAAGACTTTCCATCTCACCTCAAAGGTCACTCAACTCTTGGTATTAAGGTTGGTGGCTTGGTCAAATAGGTTGCTGGTTTGCACATTTCAATTCATCCTAAGGTTGACACCTATAAGACACTTGTCTACTTATTTCTGTCATATCATGGGGTTATTGTCAATCCACATGATAGGTGGATTTCCTCTTCCTTGCTTATATATGCAAGACTTCCTCATTTGTACATTTGAGTTGACTAAATACAATATTTACATTTTTCATTGTGGTTGTTTCTTATCTCCATAATCTCCTAGTTCTTATAGTTTGTAGTTGTGTTGGTGTAGTGGCTTATTATTTCTGGTGAACTTCTTTGTTAGTATTGTTTTGAACTCTTGGGTGTAGAACCCTCTTCATAACATATCTAATAAAAAAAATACTTTTAGTTCACATTTATAGGTCAAGCCTTCATAATTGAACTACTAAATCTATCATCTAATATAACTTCAACAACTATGTCTATGGTTACATCCCTTTAAATCACTAAGGAGTAATAAGAACATATTATTATCTTAATTAAAACCAACTAAATTTGAAATCTTCTATGGATAAATAAGTTAATCATTGTTAAGTAATCAAATAAATAATTTCCATAGGATTAAAAAAATCATTTACTTTTTTAGGAGTATGTTTTTATGAAATTAGTTAATGATTTTTAATCTAAAGAAAAAATAATTTATTGAGCTAGTGCTTTCCTTAGTGGGTGACAATGAAAGAGGAACCATCTAGTGAAATGAGGCCCTAGAAATAACTATATACCCACTCTTCATTGTTCACATAAAAATTTAAATGAAATATAAACTATAAATATTTTATTTTGATCCTATGGATATACATATGTAGGTAGACTAGGAAAATAAAGGAAGATTTATGTTCTTAAGTTTTATCAACCATTTTTGGTAATGCCTTTAAATTGGATATACCAACTTGTGGTAATCTATTTAAAAGAATTTTATAAAAATTTAAGGAAAACTTAAGATTCGGTGTATATGAAAAATTGTCTCTTCCATTGAAGTATTTTCTCTTGCTAAATAACTCTATTTGAGAATACAACCACATTTTCTAGCTATATTGCTACCTAGTTTAGATTTTATTTATAGTGTCTATTTTGTTTAAACTCTAGAAATGTAGAAATAATGTTTTTTTAGTATAAAATCTATTGATGGTTTTTTTCTTTTATTGAGAACCTCAATGTGATTATCTCTACTTATTTACAAATTTAGGCTCTAGAAGAGAAAAATATGTTTTAATTCCAACATTTACAAGACCTCAACTATTAGGGATAACTCCTTATAAAAAATATAGAGAATGCCAGAACCAAATCCTCATTGATGTACACACCCTTCTTCTCTCTCAAGAAGGTTTCTTTCGATGTGTAGTTTCTCCTAGGTTCTCCAACATGGTATCAAAGCAGTTCTACTGCAACCACCTTCCCTGAGAGTTTTTGCTAAACGAGAATTGAGACTTTGGTGCTCTTTGGAGATTTGATTGCTAGAAAAGGCACGATTCTACCAAAAGTGGCACTCTACCATTTTGAGATTGTTAATTTTGTGTCGGTGTGATCTTTGTTGAATTGGCATCATTTTTTTCTAAGGAGAAGAAAGATCGATTCTTTTCATAGGATGTTTGGAGGGAGCGATTCATCTTTGCCAGGCATCTTCCCTGTTGCTGATTGATTCACTCAGGTTGTCGCATATTCTATTGGGTGATTTGCTATGTGGAAGTGGTTGGGAAAAAGGTTTATTTGAAGGGTGTTGGTATCATTGCTAAGAAATTGATGACAAGTATTTGTAGAATCTAAAGCAAATCCCTATTCTTGATCTTATAGGTTATAAGGAAAGTAACAGCAGAAATAATAACTATTATTTCAAAAAATAGAGCACCGAAAAACAATACACAAATCTATATTTTTTCAGCCTACCAAATTGTATCTTTATTGTTGAATATATAACAGAAGCTCGAAGCTTTTTACAATGATCAAATTAAACTAACAACTAAGCATGCATTTGACATGCATTATTCCTTATGCTAGAAGACTATAGCTACAACTAACTATCTAAACATGCACAACAGTGCATGACAGTTTAACATATTAAAACGGTGAATGCATGTAGTCAGTGAAACTCTAAGTGAATTGTTTGTTTGGTGGTGGATGGTTGTGTGCATGACAGATACTTGAGTCTGAATGCATGATTTATCAACATACTCCCCCTTGATGCTGAGAGGGCTCACGATTTAATCTCTGAGTGTCATAAACTAATCTTTCACAATTGCCTTGGTGAAGATATCCGCTAACTGTTCTTTAGTGTTGATATACTTCAATTCTACTGCCTTTTTCTACACCAAATCTTGGATAAAATGATGCTTTAAATCAAAATACTTTGTCCTACTGCGATGGATTGGATTCTTGGCCAATTTGATGGCACTAATATTATCACAAAATATCATTGTAGGTTGAACCTGTATCTCTCCAATTTCTTCAAGAAGTTTTCTAAGCCATAATGCTTGTGTACCTGCTGAGGTGACTGCAACATACTCTGCTTCCATAGAAAAAAGGGTGATAATGCTTTGCTTCTTTGAGCTCCAAGTAATCAAACCAGAACCAAAAGAAAAAAAAATTACAAGATGTAGACTTCCGGTCATCCAAACTACCTCCCCAATTAGAATCACTAAATCTAACAAGATTGAATTTTTTAGAAGTTTGGTAATGAATACCAAAATCTAGAGTGCCTCTCACATACCTTAAAATTCTCTTGGCTGCCTTCATATGTATTTCAGATGGCTCTGTCATGTACCTTGAAACAAGTGAAACTGAATAAGCAATATCAAGTCTTGTGTGAGTTAGAAACATCAAACTTCCAACAATACTCCTATAAGCTGTCTCATCAACTATTTCAGCACCGTCATCTCTACACAACACAACTCCATGAGCAACTAGAGTGGAGCAAGGTTTACAATCAACCATATCAAATTTCTTCAACATATCTTTGGCATACTTTGTTTGACAAATGAAAATTCTATTCTCACTTTGACAAACCTCCATTCCTAGAAAATATTTCATGAGACCTAAATCTTTCATCTCAAATTCATTCATCATAGCAACTTTGAATTCATCCTTCATCTTAGAACTGCTACCCATATACAAGAACTCATCAACATACAAACTCACAATAAGAATATCATTACCTTCTTGTTTGTAGTAAAGGGTAGGTTCACTCTTACTTCTTTGAAAGCCATTCTTCTGGAAATACCCATCAATCCTAGCATACCATGCTCATGGTGCTTGCTTGAGGCCATGCAAAGCCTTCTCGAACTTGTAGACTTGATGTTATTTTCCTTGCACTTCAAAACCTTGTGGTTGTTCCACATACACTTCTTCTTCTAAGTACCCATTCAAGAAGGAACTTTTCACATCCATGTGATGAATGCTCCATTTCATTTGAGCTGCTAATGAAATCAGCATTCTAATAGTCTCTTGTCTCACTATTGGTGCAAATATTTCTTCATAATCAATACCATATCTTTGTGTGAATCCTTTGGCAACCAATCTTGCCTTGTGTCTTCAAACACTCCCATCACTATTGTACTTAGTCTTGTAGACCCATTTAGTACCAATATTTTTCTTGTCATGTGGAAGATCTGTAAGCTCCCAAGTATCATTCCTTTGAATAGAATCTATCTCTTCTTGCATTGCTTGCACCCAAACCTCATTAGTACTTGTATCTTTAAAACATGTTGGCTCAAAATCATCCTTGGAAAGTAAAGCAAAATTTACTATCTCACCTCTTGGATTTTCTTCATGTGCTTCATTTGTACTCCTCTAATAAATATCACTTAAGCTTCTTACCTTCCTTGTAGAACTTTTACTTGAAGCTAGGCTTGTACTTGGAATTGGTGAGGGGCTACTTGGTGGACATGTAGCTCTTGGAACTGAAATTTTAGTGGGATGCTCATGATCAATTTCATCAACCAAAACAGATTTTGAAATCTTACCATGGCCTTTTTTATGACCATAAACTCCCCCTTCATCAAAAATCACATCTCAAGAGATAATAATGTTATGGGTGAGAGGATTTTACAACCTGTAAGCCTTACTTTGCTCACTATATCCAACAAAGATACATGATTCACTTTTAGGATCTAACTTTTTCCTCTTTTGTTCAGCTACATGTACATATGCTAAACACCCAAAAGCTTTGAAATGTTGGACATTAGGCTTTTTCTCATACCAGGTTTCATATGGAGTCATCATATTGAGTGCACTAGTGGGACTACGATTAAGAATATATACCGTTGTAGCAACTGCATCACCCCAAAAATAATTGCTTAGACCCTTGGTCTGAAGCATACTTCTTGCCATTTCTACCACTGTACGGTTTTTCCTTTCCGCTACTCCATTTTGTTGAGGTGTGTAAGTAGTGGTGAGCTATCTTTTGATGTCATACATATCACAATAGTTCTGGAACTCTCTTGAACAAAATTCTCCTCCATGATCAGTCCTTAAGCATTTGATATTGCACCCTTTTTCCTTTTCCACAAGGGCTCTAAACCTCATGAATGTCTCAAAGTCTTCATCTTTGGTCTTCAAAAAATAAACCCAACATTGTCATGAGTAATCATCAATAAAAGTAATGAAATATGACGACTTACCCAAACTCTTTGTTTGCATAGGACCACAAATGTCTGAATGAACTAATTGAAAGGGATAATTGGCCCTCCATGCATTGCCTTTTGGAAATTTCTCTCTTGCATGTTTACCTTTAGCACATCCTTCACAAACTTCTTTATGTTCTTCAACCTTAGGCAAACCAGAAACTAAAGCTTTTGATGTTACAATATTCAAACTCTGGAAATTTAAATGTCCATACCTGAGATGCCATAACCAGCTTTTGTCCTCATATGCCATATTAGCAAAATTTCTGCAATGTTCTCCAAACTTCAAAGGAAAAATTATATTCTTGGACATAGGCAAAACTGTTACCACCCTATTGCCTTGATTCTTATCATAAATTATACTTGCTGATTTTCAAATACTAACTTATAATTTTTCTCACACAATTGCCCAACACTCAACAAATTATGCTTTAATTATGGAGTGTAATAAATTTCTTTAACACTTTTCATACCTTCTTTAGTAGGAACTTCCATAGCTCCTTTTGCAGCAACTTCCAATGATTTGTCATCACCAAGATTGATCTTGGATTTAAAACTTTCATCCATAAGAGAAAAAAGCTTCTCATTTCCTGACATATGGTTAGAAAAACCTGAATCTAGATACCAAACATCTTTAGAAATAGTTTCAGCTTTGTCATAAGATATAAATAAATTATTGGGAGGAGACTCATCACCCTCTTGAGCATAATGGACAATTTTATCATTATTACCTTCTTTCAATCTGCACTCTCTTTCAAAGTGTCCATACTTGTTACAATGGTAACACTGAATATTTCTCTTATCAATTTTGCCTCTACCTCTTCCTCTTGAATCACCTCTTATCAAGGTCAAGGAAGGGAAAAAAGACAAATCATTGGAAGTTGCTGCAAAAGGGGCTATGGAAGTTCGTACTAAAGAAGGTATGAAAAGTGTTAAAGACATTTATTACACTCCATAATTAAAGCATAATTTGTTGAGTGTTGGGCAACTGTGTGAGAAAAACTATAAGGTAGTGTTTGAAAATCAGCAATGTATAATTTATGATAAGAATCAAGGCAATAGGGTGGTAACAGTTGTGCCTATGTCAAAGAATACAATGTTTCCTTTGAAGTTTGGAGAACATTGCAGCAATTTTGCTAATATGGAATATGAGGAAAAAATCAAAATCCTTCAAAAGGAAATAGAGGAAGAAGTTGTTCAAGAGGAAGAGGCAATTCAAGAGGAAGAGGTAGAGGCAGATTTGATAAGAGAAATAGTTTCAGCTTTGTCATAAGTTATAAATAAATTATTGGGAGGAGATTCATCACCCTCTTGAACATAATGGACAATTTTATCATTATTACCTTCTTTCAATCTGCATTCTCTTTCAAAGTGTCCATACTTTTTACAATGGTAACACTGAATATTTCTCTTATCAAATCTGCCTCTACCTCTTCCTCTTGAATCGCCCCTTCCTCTTGAACCACTTCTTCCTCTATTTTCTCTTGAAGGATTTTGATTTTGTCCTCTTCCTTGACCTTGATTGCTACTATTGACATCTTCATTCTTTGTAATTTGTAGTTTGGAGGAAAAGGCTTTCTCATCACTTTGCCCAAATGAATCGCTCAATCTCTCTTCATGAGACATTAGAGATCCAACTAAGTGATCAAATTGAAGGGTAGTCAAGTCCTTACTCTCTTCAATTATTATAGCAACATGATTCCACCTTGATGTTAGAGATCTCAAAACATTTTTCATTACAACCCCATTGCTTACTATTTCTCCAAGAGTTTCCATTTTATTAACCACATCTTTTACTCTTACACAATAATCACTTACTTTCTCAGTTTCTTGCATCTTTAGATTTTCAAAGTCTCTCTTCAATGTCTACAACTTCACAACCTTGACCTGGTCACTGCCTTGGTAAGCTTCCTTTAGAGTCTTCCAAGCTTCTGCTACAGACTTTGCACTTGCAATTTGCAGAAATAAGCTCTTATCAAGAGCTATTTGAATATGAAACAAGGCTTGAGAATTCTTCTTTTTAGCATCCTTCTTAGCTATTTTGTCATTGGATGCAAGAGTATTCCAATCTACTAGTTCTTCATAACCCATCTCAACGATCTCCCACAAATCTTTTCTTATCAAAAATGTCATCATCTTGATGCACCAGTATTTGTAATCACTTCCATTGAAATCGGGAATTGGAAAATAATTTAGACCAGAAATGATGCTCTGATACCAAATGTAGAATCTAAAGAAAAGCCCTATTCTTGATCTTATAGGTTATAAGGAAAGTAACAGCAGAAATAAAAACTATTATTTCAAAAACCAGAGCACCTAAAAACAATACACAAATCTATATTTTTTCAGCCTACCAAATTGTATCTTTATTGTTGTATATATAATAGAAGCTCGAAGCTTTTTACAATGATCAAATTAAACTAACAACTACGCATGTGTTTGACATGCGTTATTCCTTATTCTAGAAGACTACAACTACAACTAGCTATTTAAACATTCACAATAGTGCATGATAGTTTAACCTATTAAAACGGTGAATGCATGAAGTCGGTGAAACTCTGCATGAGCTGTTTGTTTGGCAATGGATGGCGGTGTGCACAACAGATACTTGAGTCTGCATGCATCATTTATCAACAGTATTCATTGATTGAGAAGGAATTTTTTTGGACTTTGACTAATGCTTTGCAAGGAAGGGCATGATTTATAGTTTGTTTTTTTCTTAATCAAAGGAAGAGGCATTTGAAACCTAATCTAGAGGGCTAAAATTTTCAAATTCAAGGCCATGATTTGGAGAAGGGGTGCATCATTTGTTGTGTAAATTTTAGATAGAAATGTGTTGCAATGATTTGACCCATTTTGGCTCCATTGGAGGCGTGAGTTGTTGTTTGTTGGGGAGGCATAACTCTTCCCTTCATTGTTGGGCGTGATCTTTTGAGGCCACAAAGATTCTAGGGTTCTCTTATTTCTCACGAGCATTTTACTATTTTTTCAAACTTGTTGTGAAATTAATCCCACATTGATCAGAAGGTTGTCCAAAACAAGCTTCTTATTTTATGATGCTTGCATCATTTAATGAGCAAAGGCTTAGGCTCATTGGATAACACGTGTTTCTTTGATGTGGATCAAATTCCTCTACTTCTGTGGACTACATACTTAGAAACAATTTGTGGGTGATTTCATCTAACGTGGAGAGATGGATTATGGTTACTTCAATTTTGTGAAAGAGGTACACACCTCCTTTTTGAAAAAAATTTTCCTCAAAGTTGTAAGTTTCCAATTTTTCCATCTATTGTACCCTGAATTCCTTGCTCGTTTCTTGCTCAAAATTGATCTTTTTTGGATTAAAAAAAAAAAAAGTGTTGGGGAATTGCAAATAGTTGGTTCTATTTATTTTGGGTGGGTATAAGTAGTATATTTCTCTCTTTTGTGTTCATTTTTCCACTATGTCAAAACCAAAAATAGAACCACTTACCCCACACAACTACCATACATGGAAACTCAAAATTTCACAATTGTTGCAATCTTGAGAGATTTGGTGAATGTTGGATGCCAAACAACCTGATTTCACTAAGGACTTTGAGAAGTTTTTCCATCACAACAAAATGGGTGAGGCTAGAGGGCTCATAGGTCTCCATGTGTCTAATAATTTTTTGTTTCACAATGTCGAATGTAAGACACCTAGAGAAGTATAGGATAAGCTTGGTGAGTTGTATGGGAAAGTAAACTAGTTCAAAATCTTGCAACTTGAAGTCAATCTCACCTCTCTTTCTCCAGATGCCTTCACACTATTCAAGATTTCCTTGCACAGTTCAGATTGATCTTTTCACAACTGAAAGGGTGTTGTCATGCCAAAGATGATGATGAGTTTATTTTGTTGATCTTGTCAAAACTGAGAGGTCATTTTCAAGTGTTTTCCTCTACCTTCTATTCTACTATGGATGTCATGCGAGATTACTATAAGATGCCTTCCTTTGAGGTGTTTTGTGATTGACTAGCTAGGGAGCAAGCCAAGTTGATCCATATGGATGCTCTTCCTAAGAGTCATGCCTTGATGGCTCAATCTTCCAAGGGAAAATGTAAGAAGAAGAAGAAGCCTAAGATAGCTTCTCCTCCAAGTGATGAGCGTCCCTCCAATCCTAAGGAGAAGAATGATCAGAAGCCTGCACCTCCTCCTTCTAACTTAGTGGAATCATCTTCCAAGTTTAAGAAGAAGAAGGAAAATTGTTCCTTTTGTGGAAAGTCAAGGCATAATGATGCACATTGTTTTGTGAGGCTTTTAGCATTGGAGGAAGCTATGAAGAAGCACAACATCGACATGTTAAAATCTTCTTCCTTGGGAAAATTCCATGCCCTTGCAACAAGAGGTTTGTGTTGGAGTGAAAAGACACTGAGAGGTGCGGGTGAATCAGTGTTATTAATTTCTTTACCAAATTTAACTAAAATTGAAATAAACCATATGTATGCTCTCATAAACACAAGATATGTCGAGTGGAAAACCCTCCTAGGGTAGAAAAAACACTCTTGAACCTGCTGGCTTTTTTAGGCTTTGATTTCAATAATCATTTTTGACAATGCCTCATAGGTTGATTTATGAGCACCGACTCAAGGAGCACCAACCCCTCTTTTTAGAGACACCAATCTCAAGGAGCACCAACCCCTTTTCTATTTTTCAATAGAACATACAATGATACAAAGGATCTCTATGTTTCCCTGATTTCTGTCAAGTGCCTCTTGAGAGACAATGTTTAGAATTCTCAAATGTCAGTAATGACACTTTAGAGTTCCACCCATTATCAAGCCTTAAGACAACTTGATGAAAATCTTGTTACAATCTTAATACAATTTCTCATCAAACTATATTATCAGTGGTGTGTTCTAACTTTATTTTTCTCACACTCTGTTTCATAGATTTTTCATGATACTGTTCAAAATACTTAACACACCGTGTTTTCCAAAAAGTTTCAGCTAAAAGGATAAAACCCTATTTCTCATACAAAACTGTTATATTTTGCACACTTTTTTCTTTTTCTTTTTAGGTTTTTCAGTAATTATAAAGCCCTAATATCTTTGTTTTCATCTTTTTACAGATTACATCATTACAATCAAAGAAAATTACAACTTTCGGTTATAGCTAAAACTTTTTTTTTACAAATCAAAAAAGAGATGACCTTTTTGTTTTTAACCACTTTCCAGTCGAGTCACTTTTCAGGTAATACAGAGTTCCTTAGAGAAGAAAATTTTCTCCAAGAATGAATAGAAAAACAGTATGTAAAAATGGAAGTGTCAAACCCCTAGATCCAGTCAAGCAGCTTGCAAGGGAAAAGCTTAACCAAACAGCATCAAGGCATGCATGTGTGCATAAATAATAACCACTAAAAACAACTACAAAGAGAGGTAATTGAAACTTTATTTTGAGAAAATGAAACCTCATAAAGAGTGTACCCAAGAGCAGTTACCCACGACCTCAGGTGTGAAGATGAGTAGATATTCCATGAAAAGATGCTCATTAAAAATAGCTGCAATATATTAAGTAACTGAAAGAACAATGCTCCAAGACTGAAATCTTTTAATCATGCTTTCACAAATAGTAGAAAATGAATGCATAAAAAGAAACTGAACAGATTCATAGACCTCATGATTACGCACAACCACAAAGTCACTATTCAATAAACGTCATGATAACCTTTAATAATTATAGTCACATTTTGGAGTAATCATTTCAGATATAATCATGAAAGTAATAGACTAATTTTACTTTTCCTTTTCTAAAAAAAAACATATCCCATATTAACCTTGCCTGAGAAGTAACGGATCTGGATGCATTCTAAAAGATGAATACCTAAGAATAGTAATGGAGTTGCTGTCATGAAGGATTTTACTAGACCTACAGAGAAAGAAATGACCAAGGCACCTTACAAACTTGGGCCTTCACCCAATGGCAGGAAGCAGACACAAAGAACAAACATTGTAATGGTCCTCTAACCTCCCCATTACGTTGTCCAAGATCAGAACACCAGTGAGTGGAAAGTAACCGATGAGGACAAGATTCCATGGTGGCGGCTAGTGTAGGGTTTCCAACCCTTCAAATCAAGAGAAGTGAAATAATGATCTAAAATTCCAAATGAACCAACACACAAATTCATTTCCAAAGATTGACAATCATTTGGAGTTCGAGAGGACAACAATGATAATGTATGAACTCATAATGCCCTTTGAAGTCTGCGGACTTATCTAAGACTTGCATGATGATAGGCATTATAGCTTTTGACTATTTTAGACAATGTGTGATCATCGACCAAGGTAAGCTTTGAAGAATATTGATATGACCACGTTACTCACAAATGCCAATTTCCTAAGACATGATTATTTCCAAATGATCAAAGCTTTGTCACATCCAGAGTGACATAAAACATTAACCAATACCTTTAAACCTATTGTTGGCTTTTAAGCCTTGTGAATTTGCCAACATTAGACCCGAATGTGATATAATATGCATTCCTATAGAGTGCTAAACAATATTACCAATACCAAAATATATCCAATAATTATCAAAGCTGATTGCAATCTTATCATGTCCATTGCTATATAATGTGTCAGTGCCAAATAATGTCCAATGACATGTGAGGTAATGAAGACTAATTTTGCATGTTAAATTCATAATACCATTTCACATACCATAAACCATTATTAGTTGATTAAGGAAACTTGATAGGGTTTTCTTAAAACTAAAAAGAAACCCACATCTCATAAACCCAAGCATCAAGAACCAGAGATCATTACCTATAGAAGATGGAGCATGATGACTCTGAATATGATAGAAAAAAATTAACAATTTCATGAAGCAAGAAACTGATCAAGTCACAACATATCAACCTGTAGAACACTGATTCATGCCAAGGTCATATAATTAAGTGCATCACCGAAATACTAATTGATAAACCAGAAACATATCACCTAATCAATAGAACAAAGAACTTGTAACCAGAATACCTCAACCAAGATCTGCACATGGAGTCAAGATATCTATGCCACCACATATAGTATCAAAAGTGAAGTAAATATGCCAATCAGAAAAGTAGATCAACTGAGTAAACTATCACCAAGATGCTAGACTATAATACAAATTGTCATCAAGGAAAAATTAGCACAATAGAGATTCAACAAACTCCCCCTTTGTCCTTGATGGAAAAAACTAAGCCACCAAGCCAAAATATAGTATTGGAATTGAATGCTCATAATTCTCCCCCTTTTTGTCATAAGGATAAAGGGAAGTCAACAAAGATAAACCAAAATCAACAAAGGAATTCCATGAAGCTATAGATGTAAAATTTGAGCAGCAGAGTATGAGTTGGAGGAAGAGCTAACCAGCTCTCCCTATCACTAGGATAGACTGATTAAGATAACAGAGATTGAGAGACAACTCCCAATCTAGCCCTAAGTCTTTCAAAAAACTCTTTAGCCAATGGTTTTGTAAAAATTTCAGCAACTTGTGCTTGTGTAGGAACATATTGCATAGAAACCTCGTTAGCCAACACCTTTTCACAAAGAAAATGAAACTTAATAGCAATTTTTTTAGTGCGAGAGTGCATTATAGGATTTTTTGAGATATTGACTACACTTGCATTATCAAACATAATAGAAATAGGTTTAGGGATTTTAGTACCCATGTCAGATAATGTTTGTGACATCCATATTACTTGAGTACAACAAGAAGTGGCAGCAATATATTCTACTTCAACAATAGAGAGTGAAACAAATTCTTGTTTTTTGCTGTGCCAAGCCACTAAATGATCACCAAGAAAGAAAGTAGCACCACTGGTGGTTTTCCTATCATCCAAAAAACCAACCCAGTCATAATCAATATATGCCACTAATGGAAATTCATTGCTTTTGGGATACCAGAGTCCATAGTAAATTGTGCCTTGTACATATTTAAGAATTCTTCTAATAGCATTAATATAAGATTCTTTAGGAGATGACTGAAATCAAGCAACCATGCAAACAACTTGCATTATGTTAGGTCTTGAGGCAGTTAGATATAATAGGTTTCCTATCATTGACCTATAGTCAGTTGGGTTGACAGTAGGAGAATCATCAACCTTGTTGAGTTTACAACCGATAGCCATTGGAGTGCTAACTGGATGACATTCATCCATTTGAAATTTCTTTAACATTTCTCTATCATATCTTGTTTGAGAAAGAAAGATGCCTAATTCAAGTTGAGAGATTTCAAGACCTAAGAAGAAGGATAGTTCTTTTAACATATAAATTTCGAACTCAGATTCCATAATCTATGAGAATTTTTGGCTCAAAGCAATAGTGTTGTAGCTAAAGATAGTATCATCAACATAAATTTCAACAACTAGAATATTAGACCCTTCAATTTTAACATAAAAATTATTGTCTACTCCTCCTCTAATGAAACCTTTTGACAGTAAGTGACTATCCAATCTGGATTACCAAGCTTTAGGAGCCTGTATTAGGCCATATAGAGCCTTTTTCAGCATGTAGAAATGATTGGGTTTGTTCTTACAAGTAAACCCTTCAGGTTGTTCTACGTAGACTTCTTCATCCAAATACTGATTCAAAAAGGCAGTTTTAACATCCATTTGATATATAGAAGTTCTTGGAAACATAATATGCCAAGAAAATTCTAATTGATTCAAGTCTAGCTACTGGTGCAAAGGTTTCACCGTAGTCAATACCTTCTTGCTGAGCATATCCTTTGCAAACATATCTAGCCTTGTTGCAGACAACATGGTCATTTTCATCATGTTTATTTCTGAAAATCCACTTACCTCTTATGAGATTTTTGTCATCTAGTCTTGGGACTAGCTCCCAAGTCTGATTTTTCTCAATTTCATCCTACATTGCATTAAGCCAACATTCATCAGTTAGAGCTTCATTAAATATTTTTGGCTCAAACCGAGTTATTAAACAAAAAGAAGTAAGCTCAGCTATGTGAGATTTTTCATCATAGTTAACTATTCTTTTCCTTGTTTGAACTCCTGGTGATTTATCTCCTATAATTAGATCTTTAGGAAGGTTTCTAGCAAGATATTTTGGAGTTTTAGCTACACATTTTTCAGAGCTGGTTTCAACATCTTCAAATTTTGCTTCAGCTAGTTTAGGGCTTGCTGATTTTCTTTCAGGCTTTGAAGTTTCAAAGCCTACAGAATTTATATCAAGTTCAAATTCTTCCTCCTCATCATCCTGCATAAGTTCAGCATCTAAAAGAAAATTTTCATCAAATTTGACATTGACAGATTCAACAATTTTGTTCATCCTATTGTTAAAGAATTTAAAGGCTTTGTTGTGAGTAGAGTATCCTAAAAAGATACCTTCATCTGTCTTATATTGAAAACTCCCTAAGTTATCATCATCTCTTTTGATAAAACATTTCCAGCCAAATATTCTGAAATACTTAATTGAGACAGATTTACCATACCATAGTTCATATGGAGTGAAATTTGATTTCAATATGATCTAGACTCTATTCAAAATGTAGAAATTTGTATGAACAACTTCTTTCCAGTACACATTTATCATATTTTCTTCATTCAACATAGTCCTTGCCATTTCTTTTACAGTCTTGTTATTTCTCTCAACAACCCCGCTCTGTTGAGGTGTTCTGGCAGCAACATACTGTCTTTTTATGCCATGTCTTTCATAGTAGTCAATGAATTATTTTGAGGTGAATTCACCACCTTTGTCAAATCTAATACATTTCAATTTTAAATCTTACTCTCTTTCTACCATTTTTCTAAAGACTTTAAAATGTTCAAAAGCTTTTGATTTATTCTTGAGAAAGGTAACCCATACCATATGAGAGTAGTCATCAACAAATAACATGAAGTATTTCTCACCATTGATAGATCTAGTCCTTGTAGGACCGCATAAATCAGTATGAACAATTTGCATAGGTTTAGTAGATGAATTTTCCTTGGATTTAAATCTTACCTTAGTTTTCTTTCCTTTGAGACATTCTTTACATACCGCATTATCAGGCTTTTTTAGATTGGGCGGACCTCTTACATTCTAATTTTTACTAATTCTGACCATATTGTCAAAATTAATATGACCTAGTCTCTTGTGCCATAGCCAACTTTCTTCAACATGACTCATTAAGCACATACCTTGATTTTTTTCATTTCCAGAAGTGTCAAGTAAATTGTAGACATTTCCCTTAGTCCTTCTTCCAGCAGCAATAGCTTTTCCATCTTATTTTTGATTTCACACATCTATGAAGTGAACAAGACTTGATAACTACTGTCATAGATTTGATTGAAACTCAGAAGGTTATTTTTTAATCCTTCTACATAATACACATTGTAAATAGGAGTGTCTTCATTCAGAAAAAGAGAACCTCTACCTTTGATTTGAATTCCAAAGTTGTCTCCAAACTTTACATATCCACCTACATAGTCTTGTAGATTAGTAAATTTTTCTTTGTCACCAGTCATGTGGTTTGAAAAACCACTGTCCAGGACCCATAAGTCCTTTTGCTTGGAGTGGAAAGTAGTTTGAACTAACATGGTCTTCTCTATGTTGTTGACAGCTTTGGGTTTCCAGACCTTTATAGATTTTTTTTGTTTATTTTGCTGATCAACATTACATTGCTTAGCAAAATGACCCAAAGACATGCATGTGAAACATCTAATCTATCTTGCAAGGCTATGATTCTGCCTAATACCAAATCCAAGAGTTCTAGGATTTATAAATCTGCAAGAGTTCACCTTGTGACCAAAGTTGTTGCAGAAGTAACAATACCCATAAAAGAAAGGGTAGGAACTATAAGCCATTTTGTTGCTCCTAAAAGGATGACCATGATCCTTATCAAATTCAGGATGTTTGAGTTCAAGAATTTTGTTTCCAGCAACAACATTGTTCTTAGCACTGTTATTTGAACATTCACCTTTCACAAAACCAATACCAGTTTTGTTGTTGTTCATTTTCTGTTTACTGAGCATGTCATTCGATTTAAGAGTGCTCTCATATTTCTCAATGGTCTTTCTGAGATCTACAATCTCATGTTCAAGTTTTTGAATTTATTGATCTTTAAAGCTTATGTCAATATGAAGATAGTCTTCAACTCTCTTGGATTCTTCAAGTTGAGTTTTTAATTAGACTATCTCAAGATTTATGATTTACTCCTATGAGATATCTTGAGCAACATTTTTTCCTTGAGCATGCATTTGTTTTCTAGGTTTCCTTAGCTCTTTTAGAGCACATTTTAGTTCCCCTTCATAATCCACTTTGCCATCTTCAGCATCATTGTTGTTAGTTTCATCTTGTTGAATGATTTCAGCCATGAATAAATTTTCATCCACTTCATCTAATGAATCTTCAAATTCAGAGTCCGTTTGATTTTTGTTGAAAAAACTTTTCTTCTTTTTGAAATTGAATTTATGTTTGGGTCTTTAAGCCTTTTTCTTGGTCAGTTTCTCAAATTTTTCGTTATCACTATTTGTTGTTAGAAACCCTAGATTAGGCATGCAAACCTAAACACCTTCCACATAAGAGAAAACATAAAAAAATAGAGCTTTGCATGCGAATGTGCAAAATGATATATTCAAGAATTCAATATTACAATGAGATGATTTGCTTTATAAAAGCAAAGTATTTAACTAAATAAAGCTTACTTATTAATTAAGTAAACTAATTATTACCTAAGCAAAACCTAAATAAAGTTATGCAAGTGTAATTAAATATTAATTACACTAACACCCCCCCATAAGTGCAACTTAGGGAGACTAAATAAGCATGCACCTAAAACTAAGATGAATGCAAGAAAGCATGAACGGGTCCCAACAACAAGGCCTGATCAAGTACCCATGTACAAATGCAATAAGGGGTAGAGAAGGAAAACCCAGTGGGACAACCCTCCTACAATGAGATGACTGCTACAAAGAAGCACTGGAAGAACACTATGGAGTAACACTGGAACCGCAATCCGAAAAGCAAGGAAAGATACTTCTATCTACAAGAAACCATATCGGAATCATAATAATGTGACAGCAGACCTGATGCCACAGAACACTTGAAAACACCAAACTAGAACAACCCTGGAATCCATAGAGCAACAGTAGATAAAATGATGATAGAATCTGGAAACCATGAATCTCGATGCCGATGCCAAATTAAGACTGAAAATCTTCCATGGGAACAAGTACCATACAAACTCGGGAACAATAACCACAAATTTAGTGGCCCTCAAACTGAGATGAATCCGATGCGAATCACTAAGCATAGGCTCTCAATCTAAAGTGTGAACCAAAACGAATCTAGTATGTGTTAGGCTAAGAAAAAATATGGCCAATAAGAAACTAAGAAACCAGATTACAACCCATGTGATTTTTCATCAAAATATAATGAAGATTATTATGCAAGAAACCCCCCTGGTGGAACTTTATATTAGTTCATTTATTACAATCCCCAATGAATACAAAAGGAGATAATGAATAAACATGCATAAACAAAAAATTAAAAAAGACCCTAGATCTATGTAGAGGACTAAACCAGCTTTCCAATGCTGCAAGAATGGGGAAAAAAGGATCAGCGAGTCAAAAGATATGCCCTCCGGAGTGAAAACAACAACATCTGAGTTCAAAGAGCTACAAAATAATACTAAAGCATAACCAGATAAAATAACCTACAGCACAAGATGGGTGTTAGAATCAGCTTTCCAATGGTACCTCGTTTGTGAAAAAAAGACACCGTACGCAAATGTTATGCCCGATTTGGTGAAAGTGCTCCATAATGGCCAATAAGGCCTATAGGCAGCCGAGGGGGCTAAAACAAATTCGGCCCCTGGTCCTGCATATGACTAGGGGCTGGCAGATAGAGGGCTAGGCTGGAGCCCCTGGCCATCCATATGACCATGTGGGATGTGCAGAAGCCGGTCGGGGGCTAGGCACATAGCGCCCGGTCCCCCATGTGACTGCGACGACGAGTGTTGGAGCCCGCAGGGGCTGGGCCGACTGGTGGCCGGAGGGGTTGAGTGCCGCTCGGCGGTGGCGGACCGGTGGTGGAGCGGTGGCCACTCGGTGGCCATCGGGTGGCACCTTCCATCTGTGCAGGTAGTGAAAAAACCAACATGTTTTTTAATTTTTTTTTGCATTTTTATGTCATTTTTGCCTCGAAATGCGTGTTGGGGAGGTTGTACGGCCTCCATGGTAAAAATTTTTTTCCTTTCGAATCAAATTTGCCAAAATTGATGAAACGAAGGGTGATCTTAGGGTTTTGAGGTGCTACGAATGTGATAGAAGTGTCTATTTTGCTCCAGGATGCTCCGAAAAATAGGCTACCTCCAAAGCTTGCAAAAAAACATCGAACTTCAAACCCTCACAGATCTGGCAAATCATGGCCAAAATATACAAAATGAAAGCTAAACCTGAATTTTTCTAGCACTCTAAATCCAATGGTGAAGCCTAATATGATCCAAAATGCTGCATAAATAAACTCAAGGCATGATACCCTCGAGGAACCCCGAATGAACTCTGCAATGAATTTCTCCAGAATTTGAGAAGGGGCTGCATGTCAAGGCTCTAATACCATGTTAGAAACCCTAGATCAAGCATGCAAACCTAAACACCTTCCAAATAAGAGAAAACATAAAAAAATAGAGCTTTGCATGCGAATGTGCAAAATGATATATTCAGGAATTTGATATTACAATGAGATGATTTGCTTTATAAAAGCAAAGTATGCAACCCTAATGTTGACCTAAAAATAGCTGAACTAAATAAATCTTACTTATTAATTAAGTAAACTAATTATTACCTAAGCAAAACCTAAGTAAAGTTATGCAAGTGTAATTAAATATTAATTACACTAACATTTGTGTCACCATAGGGGCACTTTGCAACAAAGTGGCCTATTTTGGCACAATTAAAGCATTTGAAGGGAAGTTTTCCCTTATTCTTTTCAGAACCCTTTTTGATTTTCCTCACAAAGTGGGATTCTTTGGAATTAGAAAGTTCTAATTCAGTGGGCTCATCCTTATCTTTCCTTTCAGTATTAAAAGAATTTTCTTTTTCAGAGGTATTATTTTTATTGATCCTCATTTCATAGGCAGTCAGGGTGCCTTGTAGGCTGTCAAGGGTAAGTTGGGAAAAAAAATTCTTCTCTTCTAGAGTAGCAACCTTAGCTTCAAATTTATTTCGCAAGGTTTTGATGACCTTAGTTACAACATCAAATTCCTTAACTTCTTCTCCTAGACCCTTCATGGCATTTACTATTTCATCAACTCTCAAAAAGTAGTCAGCTACTTTCTCATCATCCCTCATTTTTAGATCTTCAAACTGGTGTTTTAAAGTAAGGACTTTAGACTATTTTACCTTTTCATTTCCTTGATAGATATTTTCAATTTTAACCCATATTTACTTAGTAGAGCTGTAGTGCATGACTTTTATAAAGAAATCTTTAGTCAATGCACTCGGACAATACGAGTAGCTGGTACAGTGTACTCGGACAATACTATGCTCCAGACATCGAGGTCAATAGAAGTTAAATAAGTCTCCATTATAATTTTCCAGAATACATAATCAGTTCCATCAAATAATGGAGCTCTAGTCATGGAAGTACCTTTATGAGTTTGAGACATTTTGAATAGACTCCAAGACGAAAATCAATCCTAGGTTTGAAAGACCTATCATAGGACCCTAGGCTCTGATACCAATTGTTGGAGTGAAAAGACACTAAGATGGGGGGGGTGAATCAATGTTATTAACTTCTTTACCAAATTTAACTGAAACTGAAATAAACCAGATGTATGCTCTCATTTATCAATGATAAACTCATTCATGTATTGAATGCAATCACATAAACTGAAATGAGAATAGTAAACTATAGAAATTTAAAGCATTAAAGTGCTGAATCAAATGAAGCATAGATACTCAAATAGACACAAGAGATGCCAAGTGGAAAACCCTCCTAGGGTAGAAAAACCACTCCTGAACCTGCTGCCTTTTTTAGGCTTTCATTTCAATAATCATTTTTGGCAATGAATCATAGGCTCATTTCTGAACACCGACTCAAGGAGCACCAACCCCTCCTTTTAGAGACACCAATCTCAAGGAGCACCAACCCCTTTTATGTTTTTCAATAGAACATACAATGATATAGAGGATCTCTCTATTTCCCTGATTTATGTCAAGTGCCTCTTGAGAGACAATGTGTAGAATTCTCAAATGTCAGTAATGACACTTCAAAGTTCCACCCATTATCAAGCCTTAAGAAAGCTTGAGGAAAATCTTGTTACAGTCTGAATACAACTTCTAATCAAACTATATTATCAATGGTGTGTTCTAACTTTATTTTTCTCACACTCTCTTTCATACATTTTTCATGATACTATTGAAAATAGTTAACACAGTGTGTTTTCCAACTTTTTTCAGCTAAAAGGATAAAACCCTATTTCTCATACAAAACTGTTATATTTTCCACACTTGTTTCTTTTTCTTTTCAGGTTGTTTAGTAATGATAAAGCCCTAATATCTATGTTTTCATCTTTTCATAGATTACATCATTACAATCGAAGAAAATTACAAATTTTGATTATAGTTGAAACTTAATTTTTACAAATAAAAAAAGAGGTGACCTTTTTGTTTTTAACCACTTTCCTGTCAAGTCACTTTTCAAGTAATATAGATTTATTAAGAGTAGAAAATTTTCTCCAAGCATGAATAGAAAAATAGTATGTAAAAATAGAAGTGTTAGAACCCTATCCAGATGAGTAGCTTGCAAGGGCAGAGCTTAACCAAACAACATCAAGGCATGCATCTGTGCATAAATAATAACCACTAAAAAAAACTACAAAGAGAGGTAATAGAAACTTTATTTTAAGAAAATGAAACCTCATAAAGAGTGTACCCAAGAGTATTTACCCACGACCTCAGGTGTTAAGATGAGTAGATGTTCCATGAAAAAATGCTCATTAAAAGTAACTGCAATATTTTAAGTAACTAAAAGAAAAATGCTCCAAGACCAAAAACTTTTAATCATGCTTTCAAGAATAGTAGAAAATGAACCGATGAAAAGAAACTTAACAGATTCATAGACCTCATGATTACCCACAGCCACAAAGTCACTATTCAATAAATGTCATGATAACCTTCAATAAATTGCTGTCACATTTTGGAGTAATCATTTCAGATATAATCATGGAAGTAATAGACTGATTTTACTTTTCCTTTTGCAAAGAAAACTTATCTCATATTAACCTTTCCTAAGAAGTAACGGATCTAGAATGCAGTCTGAAAGATGAATACCTGAGAATAGTAATGGAGTTGTTGTCATGAAGGATTTACCAGATCTGCAAAGAAAGAAATGACCAAGGCACCTTCCAAACTCGGGCCTTCACCCAACGGTAGAAACTAGACACAAAGAATGACCATTGTAATAGTCCTCTAACCTCCCCCATATGTTGTCCAAGATTAGAACACTAGTGAGTGCAAAGTAACGGCTGAGGAAAATACTCCATGGTGGTGGCCAGTGTAGGGTTTCAAACCCTTCGAATCAAGAGAAGTGAAATAATGACCTAAACTTCCAAATGAGCCAACACACGAATTCATTTCCAAATATTTATAATCATTTGGAGTCCGAGAGGACAACAATGATAATGTATGAACTCATAATGCCCTTTGAAATCCATGGGCTTATCTAAAACTTGCATGCTGATAGGCATTATAGCTTTTGACTATTTTAGACAATGTGTGATCATCGACCAAGTTAATCTTTAAAGAATATTGATATGAGCACATTACTCACAAATGTTGATTTCCTAAGACATGATTATTTCCAAATGATCAAAGCTTTGTCACATCCAATGTGACATAAAACATTAACGAATACCTTTAAACCTGCTTTCAGCTTTTAAGCCTTGCGAATTTTCCAACATTAGACCTGAATGCAATATAATATGCATTCCCATAGAGTGCTAAACAATATTTCCAATACCAAAAGGTATCCAATAATTATCAAAGTCGATTCCCACCTTATTATGTCCATTGCTATATAATGTGTCAGTGCCAAATAATGTCCAATGACATATGAGGTAATGAAGACTAATTTTGCATGTTAAATTCACAATGCCATTTCACATACCGTAAATCATTATTAATTGACTAAGGAAACCCAGTAGGGTTTTCTTAAAACTAAAATGCAATTTGCATCTCATAAACCCAAGCATCAAGAACTAGAGATCATTACCTGTAGAAGATGGAACATGATGACTCTGAATATGATAAAAAAACATTAACAATTTAATGAAGCAAGAAACTGATGAAGTCTCAACATATCAACCTGTAGAACACTGATCATGCCAAGGTCATATAATTAAGTGTATCATTGAAATACTAATTGATAAACCAGAAACATGTCATCTAATCAATAGAACAAAGAACTTGTAACCAAAATACCTCAGCTAAGATCTCCACATGGAGTCAAGATATCAGTGCCACCACATATAGTATCAAAAGTGAGGTAAATATGCCAATCATATATGCAGATCAACTAAGTAAACTATCACTAAGATGCCAGACTGTAATACAAATTGCCATCAAGGAAAAATTAGCACAATAGAGATTCAACAATTTTCCCTCTACCCATGACAGTTGGATTCTTGATTCTGATGCCTCACATCACATGACTCATGATGTGGATCTTCTTGATTATCTCTTTTATAGTCATACTACTCACATATTAGTTGGATACTCTTCTTAGATTCCTATTTTAGGGATAGGCTTAGTTCAAATGTAGGATAGTTGCATTGATGATGTTGTTCTTGTTTCTGATATTTCACAGTATCTACTCTCCATTTATTAGATTTGTCAACATGGTGATGGAAGATTGGTTGAGTTCTCTCCTAGTTATGTGACTATTTGAGAGTTGGAGAATCCTGAGAAGGTTGTTGCTACTGGAGTAGTTAATCATGGATCCCGCTTGTATAAGTTCGATGGATTTGAGCCTTCATTAGGATCATGTTTTATTGCTCATAAATATTTTGTGAGAAACTTGTGGCATGAGCATTTTGGGCATCAGAATTACATATATCTCTAGGAGATGAGCACATAGAATTTGGTAATTGGCCTACCTCAGATCTCTTGTTCTGATGGGGTTTTCCCAAGTTGTGTACTTGGGAAACATCATCAAGATCCATTTCCAAAAGTTATGGCTACACATTCTTTGGCACCCCTTTAGTTGGTGCATAGTGATCTTATGTCATTTCCCAATCCTTCATTTTCAGAGGCCAAGTATGTACTCACCTTCATTGATGACTTCTCTTGTCACACTTGGGTGTACTTTTTGAAGTACAAGGATGTTGTTCTTCTCTTCTTCATGACATTCCTTGCATTTCTGGAGAAGTAGTTTGGGCATTCCCTTTAGAAGATTCACACACATAAATGGACTTGGAGTATGTCAATAGGAAATTTTAGGATTTATGTAGTGCTCGAGGTATTCCTCATCAACACACAATTCCATACATTCCATAGTAGAATGGTGTGGCTGAGAAGAAGAAAAAAACATTATGGGAGATGGCCAATTTCATGATCCAATCTAGGTCCATGGCTTCAACATTTTGGGTAGAGGTTGTCAATTGTGCCAACTAAATTCAAAATCGTATGCCTCACAAAGTAGTGTGAAATATGACTCTTGAGGAGGCTTGGTCTCATGTCAATCCTAGGGTATCCTACTTCAAATTATTTGGTAGTGATGCATGGAAATTCATTCTAGGAGGGAGGCGAAAAGTAATAGAGAAGAAGAGTCAGTGATTCATCTTCGTTGGCTATTGTGAGGATGTGAAGGGATATCGGTTGTTTGATCCTGTCCCTAAAGAGGTAAATTTTCATCATGATGTTTATTTTGATGAGTTTTTCATATTGAATCTCCATCATAGGCCTCTACCTCCCTTCTTCCAAGTTCTTCTTCAGAGGATGTTTTGTTTCATATTGATGATGATGATGATGATGATGATGATGTTGTTGTTGATGCTCCTGATGATGGTGGTATTGATATTATTGTTCATAACTCCATCTTCTCCTAAGCCTGCACCCATCACACAACCTATTTAGTCTCGCACTATTCTTAAGGAGGCTGGTTCACAAGCAGGTGATCCCACCACTTCTCATTGCACTCATTCTCAGACTCTAGGTATCAGTCTTTTGAGTCATGCAGTTTCTACTGATCCTCAAAAAATTTCATATGCTTCAAGTGTTCCAGAGTGGGACAGTGCTATAAATGAGGAGTATTCTTCTTTGATGAAGAATCATACTTGGGATCTTGTTCCTCTTTCTAAGGGAAGAAATTTGGTTTGGTTCAAGTGGGTGTATCATACCAAGTTTGCAACTGATGGTTCTATTTTCAAGTACAAGTATCATCTTGTGGCTAACAAGTTTTCTCAGGTTGAGGGCATCGACTATTCATAGACCTTTTCTCTTGTTTCCAAGATGGATTCCATTCTTCTTATAATTTCTATTGTTGTATCTCGAGGTTGGTCAGTGTATGAGATGGATGTGAAGAGTGTTATCCTGTATGGTGATCTTCAAGAGGAGATCTATATGGAGCATCCACTAGGCTTTATGTCAGACCCTTCACTTTTTTACAGGCTTCAGTGCTCATTGTATGGTAAAAAAAAATCCCTCGAGATTGTATGAGAAGATGGACAATTTTTTGCTTTCTTTTGGATTCACTAGATGTCACTTTGACCCTATAATTTACATTTAGAGGCATTGGAGGGATCCTCTCATTTGTGTTCTCTATGTAGATGACTTGATTCTCACTGGGATTTCTCATTCCATGATTCAAGATACTCAGAGAGCTTTGATAGAGCGGTTTGATATGATAAACCTTGGTCTTTTGCATTTCTTCCTTGGTCTTCAAATTCATCAGTCTTCTACAGGTATTTCTATTTTCCAACAGAAGTATTCTCTTGATTTGATTCAAAGATTTTGGATGACTAATTGCAAGCCAACCCCCACTCCTTTTTAGTTAGGTGTTGTGTTGTCTTCCAATTGCAGTACTCTTTTAGTAGATGCTACCTTGTATCGATGGTTGGTTGGAAGCCTTTCATACTTGACACATAGTCATCTTGATATTTCTTATGTAGTTGATCTTGTCTCTCATTTCTCTCACAATCCTCATGAGAGTCACTAGAAGGTAGCCAAATGCATCTTGTGCTACATCAGGGCACTACATAGTTTGGCATTCATTACACATTAGGTGCTACTCAAATTGTGGGATTCACTTACTTAGATTGGGTTGGTGATGATGATTGAAAGTCCACTACTAGCTTTGTTTTTGTCTTGGTTTTGGTCTGATTGCATGGTCTCTCAAGCAGAAAATTTCTATCGCATTATCGTTGAATGAGGTTGATTATTGAGGCATTATTTTGGCTAGTTAGGAGATTTTTTGTCTTTTACAGTTGATGGCTAAGTTTGTCTTTCCTACTGATCATCCCACTACTCTTTGGTGTGATAATCAGAGTGCCATACATATTTCTCACAACCGAGTGGAGAATCAATGCACAAAGCATATTGAGATCTACATGCACTTCATTCAGTAGCTCATTCAGGAGGGTGTTTTGAGTTTGGAGTATTTTCTTATAGAGTAGTAGGTTGTAGAAATCTTCACTAAACGTTTGATATCTCCTCACTATATTTTGTTGAGATCGATGCTTAGGGTGAAGGAAGTTGTCCTTGGGGGGTCTTCATGAGCCCTCCTTCCTTCTTTCTCTCTTTTGGATAAGGGTTTTTTTTCCACCAGGTTTTTCTCCTTTTCTCCGGTTGTGAAAGATTTTTTGTTTCCATTGTAAATGGGTACCTAACATGATTGTGTAGCTAGGACTCATATTTTATTTTTTGAATTTTCTAGTTTCTCTAAGTTTCACTTAAGGGGGGTGTTAGCATGAATATTTTCCCTCTTAAGTTTACTTAGGTTAATTATGCATTTTCAAGTAGTTTGGTAGTTTGTTCCCATGATGGGAAGTTTCTCACCTGTCACTCTTTTTTCATGCCTTTTTAAAGGTACCTTGTACATTATTTCTTCATGTCTCAATATATTATTTTCATCTTTGATGAAATAGTTTCTTCTATTACTTCTCTCTCGTGAAGGTTTATTTCGGTGTGTAGTTGCTCCTGGGTGCTCCAACATCATCTAAATATACTTTTATCTATACAATTTATACATATTACTCTTAATATTTCTTATTATAAATTTATTATTTTATACTAGTACAGGTTGTAAGCAAGAAGAAAATACAGAACAACAAAAAATTAATAACAAATTATATTCATTGTTTTGGAATTTGTAACTTTATCGATTAATTTTAATTAATTGTCATTGATTTCATGTCATGAGTATGTGATTTTTCATGGGTATTAAGAAGTGAGATACATACAAATAGTATTTAAAATATCATAATGAGTCAAAGCTTTGCAAGGTTGAAGTTTTTTTCTATACTTAGATTGATGACCTAAATTTTGATAAGCTTGATAAAATATTTCAATCAGATGTTACATGTTAAGTCTCTTTGTAACAAAATACTTTAGAGGGTGTTCTATATTTTATTTTCCTCCAATTATTCCTTTTCTTTTAGATTTGAGAGTTGTTATTTTTAACGGATTTGCCCTCTAGGTTTTGCTAGGTTGCTACCAAGGAGAAGCAACATTTCCATCATGGTCTTAGTAAGCTACACTACCATAAAAATCATGTAACTGTATATTTGTTTGTGTTTTTAGGTAGTATCTAGATAGATTCATCCCAAGAGGTAACACAAAATCTCACTTAATGAAATCTATTGTTCAAATGTTGTTCAAACTCATGAACTATTCTTCAAAAATATAGATTTTTATTGATTCATCTGTATATGCACATAGAAATTTTTTTATTTAAATTTTTGTTGGTTTTGTTTTGAGTTAATTTTATAGTTCAATTCGTTCACCTATATTTTATTGATCAGAGTGTTGGAAATTTATTGTTCCTACAACCTCCTCATCCATCAGACCCCTTGCAGCCCTCACATACTCGTTAGGAGCCTTTCTTGTTTTCAAGATCATCTGAGCAGCTCCTGACAGCTCCAAAACTATTTGTGGTAGCTCATTTTGAATTTTTCATTTATGGTGGTAGGTAATTTTAAATTTTGAGAGGGAATATTTTTTTTGGACAAAAGGAATGAAGGCAATTTGTTCTGTCAGTAAGAAGAGGTTTTCTAGTAGCAACAAACTATGAAGAATATTTTTTTGTGTGAGCTCCTAGTAGCTTCTAAACAACAACAGTTGTATTGTTTTGTGTCTGAGGAGTTATTTCTCCAGGTCGAGCTCTGTGTAGCTCTTGATAGTGATCTCCCAAGAGCTCCTGAAGTTTTTTAGTCTGGTTGAGTAGTGCTCCCAACAAGTTTGTAATTTTGTAGCTTAGTTTATTTTTTGAGTTTTATTCTTTTTGTATTTGTCATTTCCAGTTATTGAATGAAAAGAAGAATGTTGCATGTCTCCTTGTTCTTTCGCTTCCGCATTTGATTTTGTGTATTCCCAACTAATAAGAAAAAAAAATAGTAGTTTTGTGTTTGCATTTAGTTTATAAAACTCCTACATGGTATTAGAGCCATAGGCCCCATTTCCATTGTGATTTAGGGCATTTGTTTTTCTAGGTATTGACTTTTTTCTATAGGAGACATGGATGGAGATGAAGGGAAGAGTTGGTAGAATCCATTGTCCTTTAATGGACAAAACTATGATGTATGGGCCAAGAAGATGAAAACCATTATGGTTGCAAATGATTTGTGGGAGTTTTTGATAAATGAGTTTGTGGATATCATTGACCTAGCTTCATTTGCAGCTCTCACAAATAACTAGAAGACCCAGTTGAAAGAGTATAGAAATAAATATGCTAAGGAATTGAGTTTGATTGAAGCATCCTTGACAGAGGCCATTTTTCCTAGGATAGAAGTAGTTGAGTATGCAAACGAAGCTTGGGAAATCCTCCAAACCAGTTACAAAGGGACTGAAAAAGTCAGATCGATGAAGCTCTAGTTACTTTGAAGAGATTTCAAGATTATTGAAATGAAAGAAAGTGAGGGGTATGTGCAAGATCATGATGGGCCAAAAAGTGGTGATATATAAGTGATATGATGACTATATAAGTGATATGATGACCCAGGTGGCTGACAACTTTTTTTTTAACCCAAAATTGATGAAACAAAAAATATTTTCAAAGGAGATTCTTAGCTTTCGACCAATATAAATTAAGATTTACTTTTAATTGAATAAATAATTATTATTCATTTTCTATTTGCATTACAATTAAAGTTCTAATTGATAGGATGGTTGAAAAACATCTATAACTTTCAAACGGTATCACATTTTTTGAATTTGAAACATGTGTCACATACTATAGGATTAAAACATAAAAATTGAATTTCATGAATTTTTGACCAAGCTAAGGTGGTCAGACATACAAATTTTATATTTTTAAAAAATTTTAATAAAAAATTCATAATTAATTATTTACATGGAAAAAAATTACAAAAAAATATGCATCACATCGGGACATGAGTCCACTACTTATATCTAAAATCTTGTAAAAAAATAATATCATTTTATTTTGATTAGGGTGGTCATACAAACACCTACTTATTATTTTTTCCCTAAAATTTAAGTACTACTACATTGAAATTTCAAATTTTTGCCAAATAATTTTTATTTATTTTTAAATAAACCTAGTAATTTGGAAACTACATTCAATTTTCTATAGAATCTATTATTATATATTTTTGAAATAATATAGATGACTTATTCAAATATTTATGTCAAGTTGCCTAACTCTAATTTTCTAAATTTTTATTGCCACTTCAGGGCCTCTTTTCTCCATGATGATCCTGCACATACCCTGAGACCATATCAGAGTTTCAAACAAGGTTTTTGAGTTTAATAAACCAGTTGAGAACAAATGGAGAAATGATGGAGGAGAAGAAGATTGTGGAAAAAATCCTCAGATGTCTACCCACGAGATATGATGCACTCGTCATTGCTATTGAAGAGACAAAAGACCTATCTACTTTGATGATGGATGAGTTGATGGGTTCTCTCCAAACCCATGAGCAACACATAAATAGGTTTGCTAAAGAGGGAGCAAGCAGTTCTAAGACCAGCTCCTGAAGAGGCATGAAGAACAATAGTTTGAATCAGATAAATGACAAGAGAAATATTGAATGCTACTATTGTCATAAATTTGGGCATTATGCTAGTGAGTGCTGGAAAAAGCATGGTAATCAGCAAAAACATAATGCAAATGTGGTTGAAGGAAATCAGTCCACAACCTTCATCATGTGCAACATTGGTGAAGAAGGCAGCCCCAAAGTCTAGTATTTGGACAATAGTTGCAGCAACCACATGAGTGGTAATGAAATTATTTTTTCTTTCATTGATAAGAATGTTAAATTTGTGATAAGAATGAGGAACAAGGTGTAGTTCTAGTAAAGGGAAAAGAATCTATTATGATCCACACCAAGCAAGGTGAGAAGAAGGAAGTCCAAAATGTATTTTTTGCACCTGGGTTAAAGCATAACCTCACGAGTGTTGGACAACTTATCCAGAATGGATACAAAGTGTTGATGGAGAAAGGCCAATGTGTCATTTATGATAAGAATGATAGGATGAAGGTGTTTGCAATAGTTCAAATGACAAAGAACTAGATGTTTCCTTTGAATATTGAGACTTATTTCTCATCTCAGTCCATTGCTGCACCTCTCATGAATGGAAAATGTACAGCAGTACATTCAGTAGCCCTCAGGAGCTTTGTTGAAGACCCCTCCAAGCTATGGCATCTCAGTTATGGACACTTAGACTTTGTTGGTTTGAGTCTTTTGTCCAAGAACAAAATGGTTGATGGTTTTACAAGAATTTTAGAGCCTAATGTTAGGTGTGAGGCTTGCATTTTGGGCAAGCAACATAGGCAACCCTTTAAATTGGGAAACTCTACAAGTGCAAGAGCACCATTGGAGCTGGTGTGCATATATTTGGTAGGCCCTATGCAAATCATGTCTATTGGTAATAGAAGATTTTTTATGACCTTCATTGATGATTTCACTTGTCATACATGGGTTTATTTCTTGCAACATAAGTCTGAAGAATTTGGTAAGTTTTTGTTGTTTAAGGCCTAGGCTGAAAAAGAGAGTGGACAATTCATCAAGGTCCTAAGGTCAAGTCGAGGAAGAGAGTATACCTCAAATCATTTTGTGAATTTTTGTAGGAAAAATGGCATCAAGAAGGAGCTTACAACCAATTATAATCCATAGAAAAATGGAGTAGTTGAGAGAAAGAATAGGACCGTCATGGAGATGGAAAGGAGAACGATGAAAGAAAAGGGACTCCCAACTAAATACTGGGGAGAGATTGTAGCAACAGTTTCATATTTGATAAATAGAAGTCCAACAAAGGCAGTTCGTGAAAAAATACCACAAGAGGAATGGACAAAATGCAAGTGGATGGTTGATCACTTGAGAGTATTTAGGTGTGTCGCATACGCACTTGTGCCAAAAGAACATAGAAATAAATTGTATGAAAAGGGTGAGAAGTTCATTTTCATAGGCTATAGTGAAGAGTCCAAAGCCTATAGGTTGTATAACCCGGTCACCAAGAAAATCATCATTAGTAGAGATGTGGAGTTCTTAGAGAATGAATCATGGGATGGACTGACAGATCCTAAGAGCTCCTGGTAGCTCCCAAAGATTCTTAAAGATGAAGAAGACAAATAGGAAGATCAACAATATCCTACAAAAACATAAATAGTTGGCTCCCGAGAGCTTCTAAGAGCTCCTAAAACAATCAGGAAGTTAAACAGACTATCACATAATTTTGTTGGACAAAATTTTAGTCGGCTCCTGAAAGCTCCTGAAGCTAGAAGACACTGAATAAGATAGTCATAGTCAGCTAGAGATTTGGTCATAGAGAGCCCTCGACAACTTTTGAGACCTCCTGAAGTGAGCAGAAATAAAGGCAAGCAGCGAGAGGTAGCCATAAGATTGGCTCCTAAGAGCTCTCAAGAGCTCCTAAACCTACCTATTCAATAGAGTAGCAACAATACTAAAATTTCAGACCCCACACTCTCCTCCCTAATGCCAAAGAAGACTAAGAGTCTAAGGGAGATCTACCAAGATGAAAGGTATGATGAAGAATTTGATGAGAACATGAATTTTGCATTATTTTCTCATAGTGATCCAATTTATATTGAGGATGTTGTGAAAGAGGAGAAATGGTATGAGGCCATGGATGAGGAGATAAATGCAATAAAGAGAAACAATACATGGGAGTTAACTGATTTTACTCCCAATAAACAAGTTATTGGAGTGAAATGGGTCTACAAGACCAAGTGTAATGCTGAAGGAAGGATAGAGAAGAACAAAGCATGTTTTGTGGTCAAGGGGTACAAACAACAGTCTGGGAGAGATTATGATGAGACATATGCCCTTGTTGCAAGAATAGAGACCATGTGAGCAGTAATAGCTATTGCAGCCCAACACAAGTGAAAGGTATTTCAAATGGACATGAAGTTTTCCTTCCTAAATGGAGTGTTGAAAGAGGAAGCTTATGTAGAGCAGCCTTTTGGATGTGAAGTTCTAGGCCAAGAACACAAGGTTTATAGGCTCCTAAAGGCACTTTATGGGTTGAAACAAGCTCCACAGGCATGGTACAACAAGATTGACTCATATTTGATGAGCAATGGCTTTAGAAAAAGTGATGGTGAGCCCACTCTTTACATCAAGGTAGCAAATGGTAATATTTTTATTATTGTCTTTTGTGTTGATGTTTTAGTTTTTATTGGGGATGATTATTTCCAAATTGCTGATTTCAAAGAGGTCATGAAAAGAGAGTTTGAAATGATTGATTTAGGTTTCTTAAAGATATTTTCTAGGAATAGGATTAAAAAAAATGCAGAATGGTATTTTTATTTCTCAAGAAAACTATGCAAATGAGATCTTGAAGAGATTTAGGATGCTTGAAAGAAAGCCTACACCAACACCAACAACCATAGGTCTACATTTGAGCAAGGAATATTGCAACAAAAATGTGGATCCGACCTTGTATAAAAGTTTGGTTGGAAGTTTGATGTACTTGAATACAACTAGGCTAGATATAATGCATGGAGTGAGTCTTATTTCTAGATTTATGGAGACTCCAAGTTGTTAGTTTTTATGATCAGATATTCAATAATCATAAATTCAACACATAAGACAAGGAACACAACAAGATACCCTAGGAAAACCCTCCAACTTGAGGAAGAAAAACCCAACAAATATAACTCTTATATATTGAAGTAATAAGAGCAGAAATCTGCTTACAACTCAGGCACAACACAATGCCGATTTTAATAAAAAGAATAATTGCACCTCTCCTAGATACAAATACAAATGAATATTTTTCTCCTTGAAATCGATCTACTATAGAAAAATGATGATCTATTTCTCAGGCGTGAACTTCTATGAATGTGAATTATAATGAAATGAACTTAATGATCAACATGAATGAAGGATCTCATATATATACAAATGTGTGGAGAGGTCACACCCTTTGATGGTGCAAAGTCGACCTCCAAAAAATACGTCTTTCATGAAGTGGTGCGATTTACAAGGAGAGGTTGGCCACATAAAATAATTATTATTATAAGCATTAATTGAAGCACCTCTTCACTAAAAAGTATCATTGATAAATAAATAGCCATTAGGCTATATTTAATTTATTTCCTTATAGAAAATCATGGCTGGAAGTAAGATGCCCGTGACTGTCAATAACATCAAAACTCCCTCTCAGCTAGGGAGGAATACTTCCAACTATGCAAGTCATATCACCTCATAGTGATGTCAACCACCATGACTACTCCCATATTTGGAGGAGAGCATATGTCATGCCCATAATTTTATGCAAGAAAACCCAACTATTTTTTTTTTATCTACTATCAATTACCCTTTGAATTATGTATCAACAATGATAACGCTAACACATCAACAACCAAATACACAAAGGTATCATTTTAGTTTTACCATCACTATTTTCCTACCTTTAAATGTATACAATATTCTTAATAGGTATCATATTGTTATTTTATTAATTACCCCTTATAGGTAATTTCTCTTCCAATCATTGTAAAAAGAGAGGATGATATCTTCCTATAAAAAATAGTAATATTAGCATTATACTTGTCACTTAACATTTGTATTACAATTTCCATTATAATAGTAGAGTCTATATATCCACAATATTGCATAATTAAATTTTATTGCTATGATATAATAATAATATTATAAACCCAACAAGAAATACTATTATTATTCATATATATATGCATACATATCATTTATGTTTTATTTTCTTAATTTATTTAATCATCACAATAACATATAACCATTGATAATGACACAATCAATCGTACTACTTCAATGTTTATTTCATTATTGAAATAATCAACTAATAGAAATTAAGAAATATCAAACTTGTGGTTTATACAACATCTAAACATTATCGATTTACTAATATTAATATTATTACTTTTACCTCAGTACTTATTAGTAATTATTTAAAATCTCGCATTCAAATACTTTTGTAAATTTTTACCTTTCTATATGAATTAAATTATTACTTTCCATATTAGTAATGTTAGACTTGCTCCATCAAACCATCAAGTAATTTTAGAATTACATTATCTATTAATTTCAACATTAATATTTATATTGCTATTAGTTTCTCCATCATTATTATTATTTGTATTTCCTTTGTTTAAATACTAATAGTATGATATTTACACCAAAGGCTAATGGAAATAATATATTAGTGAGAGGATATTACTATTACTATGGATTATTATCTTGCATCATTTTTTACTATCCTCCTCACATAATTCATGGGTATGTCACATCACATTTACTTACAATTTCACATGTACACATAATAATAGCAATGATGCTCTTCCCAATAGGGTGCACCTATCCTAATATGAAGGATGCTCTTCCCAAATGTGTGCACCAATCCTCATACAACCACATAATTTACAACACAAGGCTCACACAATGGGGTTTACAAGGATGAATATTGATGGATACCATAGTCATTAGGAAAGATAGTCTCAAGGACCTTCCATATAAATAAGAACAATCATAGAACAAGGGGAAGAATGGATTAATGACCATCCCATACCGGTCCCATTTACAACCCCCTTTCAAAAATAATTCCCTAGTGCATCTACTCCCCTATACGACCTGCCAGGGAACCCCCCAAGATATGGCAGTTTACATATTTCACATTGCACTACACATGCCAGCAATTTGCAAACAAGGAGAAAGCCTCAAACTGAGTAACATAAGATCATAAACCAAGGTTTCAATAAAACTCTCAAAGAGGAAACTATAAATCCAAGAGAGAGTAACAAAGTAAAGATCAATTGTAGCTACATTGCAAAATTCTAATCATAATTCCAAAAGAAAAATTAAACAAGTCCTTGAGGAAAATTGGACTATAACAAACTTCAAATGGCTGAAAAACCTAATTAAACAAATGTGAAATTCTACATTGCTGGTGCATATCAAAATAAAACATCAATAAGAAATTACCAAATTTTCATATTTCAACAATAAAATCAGCACATTATTAGCAACACGTGGCTTGATAAGCCACCTAAGGGGAAGAAGGGAATGGTGGTTCTCTAACCACATAAGTATAATAGCATGCAATAACTAGTGGTCTATGGCCACATAAATTTGAATAACTAGTGGTCCCTGACCACATAAATATGAATCACTGGTGGTCCTTGACCACATGAATATGAATAACTGGTGGTCCCTAACCACATAAATGTGAATCACTAGTGGTCCATATAATTCCATCCTTCACCCATGGGTTATAAAAATCAAGGAATAGGTTTGCACAATGAACCAACAAGTGTGGCCCTCATATGCAGGGGAGTAGGCCACGATCAATTTCCATGGGAGGATTACAATGACTCAACATAGATCTTGTATTAGGATTATGGACAACGCCCTAAGCTCTTAATTTCCCAATGGGAGATCATGTGCCTCTCAACCCCTATTTACACTAGCTGACATCGCACTCCCATAAGGGGGGAACCAAACACTAGGGGTACATAGTTTACATACAAATAAGGCTAACACAAAGGAATACATCATATTTCATTCAACAAACCCACTTACACAATTAACATGTTTACATAAACTCACAAATAGCTATCTTACATAAAGGCTATCACAAAGGGTACACATAGGGGATCGTACTAGACATCCACCACCCTTATCCCAAGTTGAATAATTGGTATCTCGTACATGGGGCACAACACATATATTGGTTTCCACATGTCAAATCACATAACTTGTTAAGAATTCTATCACTCAATTCCATATGACACAGAGATAAACAACATACACTTACTTTTACAACTTGTTCCATCCACCAAAAATTACCACAACACACAACATAAGTACCATTATGGGGTATTCACATACATCAAGAAAATATGAGAACTTATCTTTTCTTTTCTTTTTCCATTTTTCATCTTTTTAAAGAAACAAAACCTTTCCTTAAACATAATTAAACCACAAATTATTCTATTCTAACAAATGCAATACACATGCATGTTAAAATATCTTCTCAAACAAGGCTACCCAATTCTCACACACGATGAGGAAAGCATAGTCCAATTTATTAGCACCACAAGAACAACATTAATTCATTAAAAAATTACTTAGTCATGCAGTTAGTATTTGCATCTCTAAATAGGATATAATGAGTTATCATTTATATGGTTTTCTATCAATCCTATTGTAATTGGGAACCTAAGTGTCACCAATGTAAGGCTACTACCATGCACACAACATTTTACTTTTAATCATACCATGTAATGAAAGAGGAGCTTATATTTGAAATCAAACAAGGAAAGGTTTACTAATGAATTATTTTTCGTACCATCATTATTGTTTATTTACCATGCACATGGTTTCACTATTCTAGTTTATCTCTAAACTTTTAATGTCAATTGATTCCATTCACAAGTTCATGCATACATCCTAAGGTAGGAATACAATTTAAGGACCAAAATATTTTACCTAATCAAACATATTTCCTTCCTATCTTCAAAATAGCTTTACAGAACACATGAGTATGTGCAGGATCATGATGGGCCAAAAAGTGGTGATATCTAAGTGATATGATGGCCCATGTGGCTGACGACATTTTTTTTACTGAAAATTGATGAAATGAAAAGGGTTTTTAAAGGAGATTATCATCTTTCCACCAATATAAATTATGATTTACTTTGAATTTAATAAATAATTATTATTCATCTTCTATCTGAATTACAACTAAAGTCTAGATTGATAGGCTGATTGAAATTTTTTTATAGCTTTCAAACGATATCACATTTTTTGAACCCAAAACATGCATCACATTCTATTGATAGGCTGATGGAAAAAAATTACAAAAAAATATGCATCACATCGGGACATGAGTCCCCTAATTATATCTAAAATATTATAAAACTATATTATCATTTTATTGTGGTTAGGGTGGTCAGTCAGACACCTACTTCTTATTTTTTCCCTAAAATTTAAGCACTACTGCATTGAAATTTCAAATTTTCATCAAATAGATTTGTTTTTTTTAAAATAAACCTAGTAGTTTAGAAACTACATTCAATTTACTACAAATTCTATTTTTACATTTTTTTAAATAATATAGATAACTTATTGATTTTTTTACGTCAAGTTGCCTAACTCTGATTTTCTAAATTTTATTGCCACTTAAGGGCCTATTTTTTCCATGATGATCTTGGACATACCTACACACATTCAATTTATTTTAAGGCAACATGCACTATTTGGAAACACTTCATTTCTCCACACACAAGAAAATAATTGCATTTTCGAATCACTCCAAGGCCCTCTCAGCTAGGGGGGAATACTTCCAGCTGTGCAAGTCATATCACCCCATCATGATGTCAACCACCATTACTACTCCCATATGTGGAAATGAGAATATCACCTCATCATGATATCAACCATCGTGGCTACTCCCATGAATGGTATATGTGGAAAAGTGCCCATCATAGAATCAATCAAAGTGATGTCATCATCTCATCATGGCGTTCACCATGGCTACTTCTAGAGGGTGAAAAGCATAAGTACAAGAACATCATCATGGACTCTCTCTCGTGATGTTTTCATTGAGTCACACACATGAAATCCACCATGGCTACTCCTAGAGGGTGGAAACAAGGGCTTGCACTTCAAATTTCTCTCACAGAGAGAAATGCATTAAAGAAAATCATAGGAGATCACTAAAGTTGAGTCTCTATCTCATCTAAGGCTTCATTATCCACAATACCAAGCTTGTCTTAGAAGTACACAAACTTTAATCTAGAGAGAGGCTTGGTAAGAATGTCTTTCGTTTACTCATCAATGCTAATATATCTCAACTGAATTGCTTTCCTAGATACCATCTCTAATATAGTGGTATTTGATCTCAACATGTTTTGTTTTGTCATGAAACACTGGATTCATAGAAAGCTTCACACATCTCTGATTATCACAATGAATGAAAGTTGGCTCCAATGATTGTCCAAACAATCCTGCAAGGAGCTTCCAAAGCCACACTACTTCCCAAGCTTCCACACATGTTACAATATACTTTGCCTCTGCAGTGCTTAGTGCTACTAAAGACTGCTTCTTGCTACACCAGGAAATCATTGCAGACCCCAAACTGAAACAAAATCCAAAGGTTCTCTTTCAATCAACAACACAACCTACCTAATCAGAATTAGTATAGCCATGCAGCTTCAAGTCTACACTAGAAGAATATCTCAAGCCATACCCAGCTGTGCCATGCATTATCTAAGGATATTCTTTGTTGCAACTAGATGTATTTTCCTTGGTTCACACATGAACTGACTAAGTGCACTCACTACATAGAAAATATATGGTCTAGTATTGACTAGATACATCAATGATACAATCAACTACCTATACATAGTAGGATCCACTAGATTTGAACTAGCTGCAGCCTCTTTTAACTTCTGAAAATTGGTTTCCATAGGTGTAGACATGGATTTGCAATCCATCATACCAAATGTCTTGAAGATGTCTATTTTATACTTCCCTTGACTTAGAATGATCTCATTAGGCCTTTGCCATACTTCTAAACCAAGGAAGTAATTCATGTACTTAAGATCCTTCATTTCAAATTCAGAAGTCAAATCCTTCTTGCATTTGATAATGAGGTGTTCTTCTCCAGTAAGAAATAGATCATCAACATAGAGAACCAATATCAAGGCCTCGCCATTAATTACCTTGAAATATAGATTTGAATTAGCATCATTCTTGGAGAATCCCAAGCTCATCAAGTATCGATCAATCCTCTCATACCAAGCACAAGGAGCCTTCTTAAGGCCATATGAAGCCTTCTTCAATCTACAAATATGAGACTCCTTCCCATGAATCTCAAATCCATCAGGTTGCTCAATGTATACATCTTCTTTAATTACATCATTTAGAAATGTTGTCTTCATGCCCATCTGGTGTAACTTCCATGCTTTAGTTGCTCCAATGACAATGATAGTTCTGATGGAGGTATAACGAGAAACTATAGAAAAGGTTTCCTCATAGTCTATTCCCACTTTCTGAGAGAATCCCCTAGCCAAAAATTTAGCCTTGTAATTTTCAATACTTCCATCAACCGTATGCTTGATCTTGAAAAGCCACTTAGAGGATACAATAGATTTTCCTTTTGGTCTAGGTACAATGTCCCAAACATCATTCTTGAGGATAGACTGATATTCTTCAACCATAGCATCTTTCCATACTTGATGACTTGAAGCTTCCTAAACACTAGAAGGCTCATATTCAATCATTTGACTCATCAATGCAACATAGCTTGAAAATTTTTGAGGTCTTTTTCTTTCTCTGAATGTTCCTCTAGTAGCTTGAAACTTGTTTTCCTCCTGCATTGTTTGCCTAGCCCATAGAATTCTCTTTCTACCAATAACAATGTCGATAGGCCCATCAGTAGGTTCCAAAGGCTCAACTGGATCATCATCTTATTTTGGATCAGTAGCCTCCTTCTGAATCTTAGGAGTATGGTCAACTTCCATATCTTGAGAAGACTCTTTGTCTTCATTGTATATCTCTGTGTGAGAGCTTTTAGATCTCTTAAATGCAACATACTCTTCAAATGTAACATCCCAGATGATCTCTATCAGTTTATGACCTGGAATGTAAATCTTGTAGGATTTTGAAGACTCTTTGTAGCCCAAAACTTTTTCGTTCTTTAAAGATGGTTCCAATTTTGTCCTTTTATCTTTAGGGACATGAACATACACAGGACAACCAAATATTATCAAATGGATGACTTCAGGCTTCACACCTATAAAATATTCTTTAGGAGGCATGTTCTCCAAGATACAATGAGGACTCTGATTCAGAACATACACAATTGTCCTAGAAGATTCAGCCTAAATGAAGGTTTGCAGATCTTGATCAGGAATCATAGCCTTAGTTGCTTCTACAATAGATCTATTCTTCCTTTTTGCTACATTATTTTGTTGAGGATTGTAGGGAACACAAAAATCCCTCTTAATTCCTTCTTCAACACAAAAGTTGTGAAAGCTTCCAGAGATGTATTCTCCTCCGTTGTCAGATCTCGGAACTCTGATCCTCTTCCTGAACAAGTTCTCTACTTGAGCAATAAATTCCTTGAATCTCTCAAGTACTTCCTCAGATTCTTTAGACTTTAAGAAATAAATCCAAGTCTTTCTAGAGTAGTCATCAATGAAAATTACATAATACAAGAGACAACTCAAAGAAGTAACATACATTGGACAACACAAATCATAATGAATAAGATCTAGAATACATTTAGATATACTTTCACTACTATGAAAGGGTCTTTTAGTATTCTTACCCAATGCACATCCATGACAAGTACCTTCATGCTCCTAGCTGAGTTTAGGAATGTCGGTGACCATCTTCTCCATGGTTGGAAGCACTCAGAAGTGAATGTGAGTAAGTCTTCTATGCCAAAGCTCACATAAACTTTATGTATCATGCAACAAGGCCTATAGTGGACGAGTGCAAAGTCTGTAGAGACATTCTTTCCGAACACCAATCACTCGAGCTGATTTGATGCTAGAGTTCTTTGGCCATGCAAGAACTTTACCTTTGGAGAATGCAACTTGATATCCCTTATCTTCCAAGGCTGAAATAGAGACAAGGTTCCTCTTGATGTCTGGTACAAATAATACATCAGTCAACTGCAAGGAGATGTCAGAATCTAAGTGAATAGTGGAGGTCACGACACCTTTCATAGAATAACATGCATCATCTCCAATTATGAATTGAACACTTGAATCTCTCATCACCAAATTCAAGAGATTTTCTCTAAATCTAGTAATGTGATGAGAGGCACCACTATCAATCAACCAAGTGTTATTTGCTAGAACATTGCTTGATAAGGCAAAATAGAATAGAAATTCCCTTGAATCCTTTTGAGGAGAGATCTCAACCACATATGCAAATGAAGCATGTTGTTTTGGTCTAGTGGGGGGTAAGAGTACAAAGCCGTGTCACACTTTTATAAATGAAATGGCCAACATTGATCTAATTTTAAAATTTGAATCACTAAAAATTTATATATATGTTTTGAGTTTTGAAATGATGTAAACTAATAAAATATTTATTTTTTAGTATATTTTATGTTTGTATTTTTTTGTGAAAATTAAAAATTATTTGAATTTTTTTTTTTTCAAATTAACACTATAATTTAGTTGTTGATAAAATGATGAAAAATGAAGTTACATGAGACGTCAACCTTTATATAGTAAATTTTATTTGTTTTCCTTCAAAAAATTTGGTTGTATTTATAACATGAAATTTTAGGGCATGGATATTTTTTTTTCCAGTTTTGATTAATATATATTTTTAAATAAATACTAAAATGTATGCATATTAAAATTTAGTTGTTTCTAGTTGACGTCAACTTTCATATAAATTATTTATCTAAAATAGAAAAAAAAAAATACCATCTTGATATAGATTCTTATATCTAGGGCATCAAATTTTTTCCAATTTTTTTTTTTAAAGTTTTACAGTTTTTCCTTGACATGGTAATCAACCTAATGTTTTTTGCTAATAACCTACATTTAGTAAAAATACAAAGGAAAATATAAATAATAATTAAAATATATACATTTTTGAAAACTAAACTTCTGGATCTACAAAAGGGTATTTTATATTTTTTTAAACATGTTTTTCTACATGAGTAGAAGTTGTTGAAACATCAAGTTTTTCAAATAATTTTATTTTTTTGGAAAATTGGAGTCAAAGTGGTGATAAATATGCATTTAGCCAACAATTTTAGTTGGAAAATTTGTGAACATATATAACTTAGATAGAATGAATCATACAAGATCATATGTTTGACCAAAATTATTTTTTAGTTAAAATTACATAAATTCACCTATGTTGATAAGTTGGCTGAAAGTGTGACACAAATTTGTGTTGATACCCTGGGGAAATCCTTTGCATAGTGACCAAACTTGTCACATCTAAAGCACTATAGGTGGGAGAGATCCTTCTTCTTCTTATATGGAGGAGCACCATCAGATCTTCTATCTTTAGCAATTGAGAATTATTTTTAGGAGGTGGCATGCTAATGATACCATCAATTTTATTTGTGTCCACCTCAATGTCTTTGTGAGATACTATAAAACCTAAAAGTTTTCCAGTATCCACACCAAAGACACAATTTTTTGGATTGAATCTCATGTTATATTTTTTCATTCTTTCAAATATTTTCTAAAGGATATTCACATTGTCTCATTGAGTTAAAGATTTGGATAGAATTTCATCAATATAATCTTCCAAAATATTGTGTATGTAATCATGAAATATCAATTTCATAGATCTTTGATATGTTGTGCTCGTGTTCTTTAATCCAAAAGGCATAACTACCTGGAATTTTTTTTTCCCCAAGCTGTAGTAAATGTTGTCTTATAATGATCTTGAGGGTTGATAAAGATCTGATTATATCTAGAAAATACATCCATGAAGAACAAAAAAGCATGTCCTACAATCAAATCTACTATCATTTCAATATCAGGAAGGAGAAAATCATCTTTTAAAGATGCTTTATTCAAATCTAAAAATTCTATACACATCCTAATATGATTATTAGGTTTTTTTATGGCAACAATGTTTGACATCCAAGGAGAATAATCGAGAAGTCGTATAAAAGTAGCTTCAAGCATTTTTTCAATCTCAGCATTAACCAATAAAGCTATCTTGGGATTCATCTTCGTATCTTTTGTCTTACCGGTTTAGCAACTTCTTCAAGAACTATGTGTGTGTCACTATCTTTGCATCAATATCCGACATATTCAAATAAGTCCAAGAAAAAAGTTCATTAAATTCATGAAGTAATGTTGCATGATCCTTTTGTTCATCTTCATCAAGGAACTTTCCTATTTGAATCACTCTTTCTTCATTATTTGTATCCATCAGTATGTTGATTGTATCTCCCAAAGGAAGTGCATTTTGTTTCATAATTTTAGGATTGTATTTGTCTTTGTCATTGTCAATCTCATTAATTTCCTTTTCTTCATCCACTTGTTTAGCAGTAACCATAGCACATGTGACCCATTTCATTTTAGGAGGAGAAAAATAAATTATCATAAACTCCTAACATTTCTTTCAAAGTATTCCTATGATTCTTCACAAGTTGTATCAATCAATTCAAGATAATTCAAAGTGAGAGTTGTCTTAGTAGTGTTACACATGATGGCACTTATGTTGAGTGAGGATATTTTTGTTTTTTGTGTTATCTTAGAAGGACAATATCCCAAACCACTTTTTGGTTCTTGTGTGTTAGGCTCTATAGGAACACAGATGACTTGTTCTTTCCTTCCACATCCTTTTCCACTATAACCAAGTTGTTTTACGAGCTCATAACTTCTTCCATAAATTTTCTCCATCTCTTTTGGGTTTGGTGGTTATTGGTAGTCTATTTCATAAAAAAAAATTGTATATCTTGTGTCTTCTTCTAGAGTAGATGAAGTAGATGCTTGTTATTTTTCTTTCGAATTTTGTGTTGACATTACCACTAGTTTTTTTTTTCTTTTTGGTTTCTTTTGTTGTAATTTTATATTATCCCATGAATGTTGGTTTGAAATATAAGGAACCCCGATCATCTTCTAAAAACTTAGTGACTTCATCAATGTTTTTCTCATGTTATTCTTCCTTCGTGACTTCCACTTTTGTAGTTGGTATCAATGCTTTCAAATATTTTTTTTTTCTTTCTCAACATGCAAACAACTTTCAGTTTAAGGATCAGCCTTGAGTGTGTAAAATTTATTTTCATTGATGTGTACGTCATTACACGGTGAAGGGTAGAAGGAACTCCATTCATTTTATGAATCCATGGTATCCCTAAGAGGATATTGTAAGAAACATCGTAAGACATAACATGGACTGAAGTTTGTAATGTCACCTTCCCAAATTTAATAGGCAATGTGATGACTCCAAGTGGTTATTTTCCTATATTATCAAACCCACAGATAGACAAATAATTAGGGACAATGACACTCTTATCCATATGAATCTTCTCTAATAGTCTCACACTACATACATTAAGGGCCGAACCATTATCAAAAATCATTCTCTTTATTGTGATTTGATTAGCATAGGCTATTATCATTAGTGCATCATTTCATTTTTAAACTTAGGGTAATTCTCTTTGGTGAAAAAAAATATCTAAATTAACCTCATTCATTCCATGAACTAGTGTTCCCACATCATTTGAATTTGTATTAGGAGGAACCATAACTTTTTGCAAGGCTATTTGAAGCATACATACTATGGTAATTTGGTGAAGCTTGAATAAGGTCCCATAGGGATATCTTAGCAGGTGTTCTTAAGTTATTCAAAAAAATTATATTCCTTTAAACTATATGAAGGAAAACAAGGATCACTAGGTAGGATAGGTTGAGGAAAAGGTAATGAAATATGAGTTATTTGTTGTTGTCTATTATTCCTTTTATTGTATGTGTGAGAAATAGTATTATAACATGTTTTTTGTGAAGTATTGTTATTGCCAAGTGAAGTCTTTTTTTAGGTGGTTCTAGGATGACCGCAGGTTTGTTTTTTAACTTGAGGTTGTTGTGAGGTAGGGTAAATGATAAGTTGAGGTGTGATTGCATTAACCTCTTTGTGTTTTAGTTTTTCATGACAAGTCTTAGTGGATTCACCTTGCGAGATGAAGTCCTTAAGGGATTCATCTAACATGTCAAATTCATCACTACTAAAGGGATTTAGGGATAAGCTAACTTTGAAAAAGATATTTGACATAATCTAATAAATATGCTTTCTCTAAGGGTCTCATTTGATGTTTTTGATTTTTAAAAAAAATTATAATGATTGCAAAATGTAAGATAACAAATCTAATGATACAATAATGTTGGAAATGAAAGAAAATTGCAAAAATATAATGCTAATTTTAACTGAAATATTCAAGAATTTATTTTCCCAATGTTACAAAATCTAACTAAATGAACAAAAAATTGAATGCCAAAACAAACTGTTTCAAAAAATTAATTCTCAGATCTGATAAGAGGAACAAAATACAAACTAGAGACTAAAAACCACTCAATTTTTTCTGACGAAATATTTATAGGGACTCATTCGCCCTATGGAAAATGGGTCCCAGATTAGGGTTTGTTAAATTTGACTTTTGTTTTTTCTGAGATGATCCTATGTGTTTGTTGTTTCAGATCTGTAACAAACATTTTTGTAAAAAATTTTCTAGATTTTAGGCCTCTAAATGCAATGTTGAATATGGTAGAAAGATGAACAATGTGACTAAATTTAATATATAATATGAATCTAAATGATTAAATGACGATTTCAATGTTAACACTATGCAATAAAAACTCATATCTAATGCAATTTTTGTATTTTTTAGTGATTTTAAGCAATGCAAACATGAAAATTTATCCTAAGTGCAATTTTCACTAATGAAAGATTACATAACCCTAAATGCAATGTGACTAATACAAATCTAATGCAAACTATTTCATAACTAAGATCTAGGGTTGAAAGGACTCCAATTTTTAGAATTTTGTTGTACAAGGTTGGGTTCACCAAAATGAAACATAGAGAAATGGGGTTAAATAACCATATTCTCCACTATTTCATTCAAGAAATGAGATCCAAATTATGAAGTGACTATCAACCCAAAATCTGGGTCAAATCAAGGTATGAATCAACAAATACTCTTTTCACTAGGACGACGGTGTAGGTCAAATAGGATTTTGGGGAGAGAAATTTTAAATAACAAAACAACTCTAAAACTAAATCTAAAAAGTGCAATGATGAGATTTATCACAAAACAAAAGGAATAATTGAACTTTCTAGACAAAATGAGGGTAATAGATGTTGTGTACTTTCCAAAAACCTTTTTTTTTTTCGCAACCCTAATAGGGACTCATTTTCCCTATGGAAAATGGGTCATGGTTTACTTTCCTTGATGAATCTAAATCAGAAACTATAGCTTATGAACTGTGAAAACCTACTTCCCTTGTATCCTTAATAGGGACTCATTCACCCACTGGCTAATGGGTCCTAGTAGGTTCTTCTAGAAAACTTTGAATCTAAATTTGAAGTTTTAGACCTTTAATTCCTTCTTGTAACATGAAATCCCCACTTTTGGATCCATATCTATCAATAATCTATAAAATAAATTAGAAATTTGTTGGTGAATAGGGGATTTCCTTGGTCAAAACCCAATTTTGGTAATCAAACCTTAATGATAAATGAAAATCTAAAACATGAAGTGTGTGTGCAATCCTAACCTTAATTGTGTCTAAGATTAAGATATCTAATAATGCAAAGAATTGCTACTCAAGTGTGTTAGAATAGGATTCTAGAATGAAACATGAACATGCAAAATACCTACTTTAGAAGATCCCAAATCCCCTTAATAAGTCATAGATCTAAATAAACTTCACATTAGGCTAAAAATATAATGATCATAGAAGATGTAATCACTTAGGAAGCAAGTCATTAGGCTTGGTTGAATCTCATTGTGCTTCTCCCAAAACCTAGAATCCATCATGATTCTCCATAAGCATCTATCATCACTTATTCAATAATGCTTGATCTTTGACAACAAAATGAGCTTGAAGGCCTGCAAAAATACTATAATTCTTCTCCAAGACTTCACTCTTTCTTTCTCCTTGAATATGAATTCTTGATCTCATGAGAATTCTCTTAGATTCTTCTCTCAAGTCTCTAGTCAAAACATAATGAAAATAACTTTCTATTTATACATATCTTAATATTAATTCCCAAAATTCAAATATCACAAGATAACATCAAATCATGGATTTGAAATCATTAAAATATCACCAAAAACATATTTCAAAGAGGGGTCCTAGGTCTAAGTGAGGACCCATTCTCCATGTGGTGAATGGGTCCTAGGCCACTTACCTAGGACACACTTTGATAAATGTTGAATGTTATGTGTAAATAGGTTCCTAGGACCTAGTGAGGAACCATTCACCATGTAAGGGGGTTTTATCTAAGGAGGTATTATTTAACCCTCTTGAATTAAAACCCTTTATATGGAACCTCTCAAGGGTTAAATTATTATTTTTTATAAAATAAATTGTGATGTGAGGAAAAAATCAAGATGTCCCAAGTTTGTGACCCATTATTATGGGATCTCTTTTTAAATATGAGTATATTTTTTAAAAAATATATATATTTTTTAAATATGTATCCCTTATTTATCAAAATATATCTATTTTATATGATATTTGGAGGGTCTCAACATAAAAACTAGAGTGGAATTCTTGAACCTAGTTTATGTACTAGAGCAGTGGAGTCCAACCATCCATTGGTGTTAGAGAGGAGGCCAAATAACACATTGAGCATATCATAGGGGAGGCCTATCAACATTTTCTAGCAATTTATATGGAATCTCATATATTCTTCAATACTAGAGAGAGATTAACACTTCTTTATTTTGTAGATAAGTATATAGATTTAATTGAAGAGGATAAATGATTCTTTTCTACAAAAATTGTTGATCATTTAGCTAGAATTAATATAGAGAAATAAAAAGGGTATGTGCAAGATCATGATGGGCCAAAAAGTGGCGATATGTAAGTGATATGATGGCCCATGTGGCTGTCGACTTTTTTTTTACCCAAAATTGAAACATAAAGGGTTTTTAAAGGATATACTCAACTTTCCATCAATATAAATTATGCTTTACTTTGAATTTAATAAATAATTATTATTCATTTTCTATTTGAATTATGACTAAAGTTCTAATTGATAGGCTGATTGAAAAACATCTATAGCTTTCAAATGGTATTACATTTTTTGAATATGAAACATGCATCACATTCTATTCTTCATATAATATAGGATTAAAAAAATAAAAATTGAATTTCATGAAGTTTTGAACAAGTTAAGGTGGTCAGACATATGAGTTTTATTTATTTTAAAAAAAATTTGTAATAAAATATTCACAATTAATTATTTACTTGGAAAAAAATTACAAAAAATAATGCATCACATCGGGACATGAGTCCTCTACTTATATATAAAATCTTATAAAAAATAATTCTCATTTTATTGTCGTTAGGGTGGTTAGACAAACACCTACTTCTTATTTTTCACTGAAATTTAAGTAGTACTGCATTAAAATTTCAAATTTTCACCAAATATATATTTTTTCTTTTTAAATAAACTTAGTAGTTTAGAAACTACATTCAGTTTGCTATAGATTCTATTCTTACATATTTTTGAAATAATATAGATAAACTTATTCAAATTTTTACATCAAGTTGCCTAACTTTGATTTTTTGAATTTTCATTGCCACTTAAGGGCCTATTTTTTTCATGATGATCCTACACATACCCAAAATTGTATGCTAAATAACATAGTCAAGTTACTAAGAGGCATTGAACTGAACCTCAAAGGAAATAGTTGGCAAAGATTTAAACATCATGATATAACTGATAGAGCGAATATATTATCAAGTATACTTATTGATGATAAGATGAAAGAGATGTTACAATTGTTGGGTGTATATTTCATTAAATAGGGGAAAATATTCCTAGAAAAAGATCTTCAAATTATGTAAAAAAATTCAATTGCAATAATAAAGAATTAATTTTTTTTATAAGAATATTTTTTACTTGTGATATAAGTCCAAAAATATCTAGATTTCTTTACTTTCAAATCAGATTAAACTAAATATAAAGACAATAGCAAGATACTTGAAAAGGATAAAGGTATTGGATGACAATATAGTTGAAATAAATTGGGAATTAATGTGTAAGGATCCTCATTCTAACAAGATTGAAGATGGTGTTAGGAGGTTTATCTTCATTTTTTGACATGATCATAATCATCCATCATCAAATACTAGAGATGTTATCGAACATATGATTGTGTCAAGTGATAATAATATACACGTATAAAAAATTGGTTAGACATAATACAACATGAAATATATGTTTATTATTTTGATTCCAATCCTCATATACAAATTGGATAAAAAATGTTTGAAATGTTAAATTCAGGGTATATGAAGTCAAAAAATGTTTTTGAAACTTGTTGTCATCATCGTACTGAATTTTACCTTTAGTATTAGTTATTTTGAAATATTGAACAGTAAAATGATGATGTTTAAAATATACCTCCTAAATGGGTAAGTGAGTTCATAGCACCTATCTTATATGATAAATATGATGACGTAGATGGTCTAGTAAAAGACATAAAATGAATTTGTGAAACATGTGCAAATTTGGAAAAAGTTCCTTCTAAGAAATTAATATGTTGACATGACTAAGATGGTAAATTACAAGAGGCTAAAATATATAAACTATAAAAATTATGGGAAAGAAGACACAAGCTTTGACTATGTAGAAGAGGAACTACCTGTTGAAAGATTTACAATTTTCTTTGAAAAAATTCCCACCTAGAAAAATATTGCCAATAGTGAAATTTGTATGGGTAAAAGCACAAAGCTGTGTCACACTTTCAGCCAACATATCAACACAACTAAATTTAAGTATTTCTAACTAAAAATCAATTTTGGTCAAACATATGACTTAATAAGATTCATTCTAGCTAAGTTAGATACTTCCACAATTTTTTCAACTAAAATTGTTGGCTAAAAATATATGGAGCACCACTTTGAGTCCAATTTACCAAAAAAAAAAAATTATTTGAAAAACTTGAAGTTTTAATAACTCCTCCTCATGTAAATAACATTTTTTTTTAGATATAAAAATACCCTTTTGTAGATCCATAAGTGTAGTTTTCAAAAATATATTTATTTTAATAGTTTAATTATTATTTATATTTATATTTTATTTATACTAAAAGTAGGTTATCAACAAAAAATATTAGGTTAATTACCATGCTAAGAAAAAATACTAAAACTTATTAAAAAAAATTGAAAAAAATATGATGCACTAAATAAAAGAATCTATTTCAAGATGGGATAATTTTTTTTCCATTTTAGATAAATATTTAATATGAATGTTGACGTCCGATGGAAACAGTTGTTTTTTATTCACGCACATTTTAATATTTATATAAACATATATATTTATCAAAAGTGGATAAAAATATATCCATGCACTAAAGTTTCAAGTTATAAATACACACAAAAAATTTAAAAGAAAAGAAATTAAAATTTACTATAAAAAGTTTGACATCTTGTGCAACTTCATTTTTTAGCATTTTATCAGCAACTAAATTATAGTGTTAATTTATGAAAAACTAGTTTAAAATAATTTTTTAATTTCTTATAAAAAATACAAACATAAAATATACTAAATAATACATATTTTACTAGTTTACATCATTTAAAAATTCAAAACATATATGCTTCTTTTTAGTGATTCAAGTTTAAAAGTTGGATCAGCATTGGTCGTTTCCTTTATAAAGTGTGACACAACTTTGTGCTTTTTCCTGTTACATAAAGTTACACTTTTACCCATCCAAAGGATATTCAAAACTAATATTATTAGAGCAAGTGACTATTAAGGTGCATGTATTTTTTTGACATGAAAAATTTAATTTTGATGTTTCTGAAATGACATATCTAAAATGAGTAACCAAATAATATTACTATTATATTAGTGATGATAAAGAGAATGACACACATGTTGTACAAAACTATTTTAACATAGTTTTCAAGATCTATTAAGGAGTGTGAAATTTGAGAAATACTTTTATGGTTAATTGGGTTTGCCTTATAATTGAAATCATCGGGACTACTTTTTTACTTTCTAGATATGATTAGTTTCACAATATACCTCAAGTTTGGAGTTTATTTTATATTGTCCATGGGAAGAGTGAACATGATGGTGCAAAAGCCTGTATCAAATATTTTACAATAAAACATCATATAAATTATGAGGGAGGGATATCATATGAATTATGCACATGATGTTTATTAAATGGTTAAGAATCACTTCATATGTGATATTGGCATAGCTTCAAGGAGGAACCCACATCCATATAGACTATTCTAGAAGATATTAGGTATGTGTATTATTTGAAATAAATTAACTTGTTCATTATTTACTTATATTTATTTTAGTTTACAATTATTAAACAATTACAATTTTGATAAAATTACAATTGATATATCCATTCTTTATGTGTGTGTGGATTAGAAAAATTGCTCATTGATGTGAGAGGGAAGAGAAATAAAGTTGTGTGCATTGTGTCATGAGTAAAAATAGTTAAGTCATATTATTTATGTATTAGGGATTGCTCATGGTTTTTTCTGTGATGACATGTTGAAAAATTATGAGTTGCAAGAGCCAATGATGTCGATATGTTAGTGAATATAAATTATGCTACTAGTTTTAAGTGACACATATGAAAAATATGAAGATGAAAACTTTGAAGACATTTCTTTGATTTCAACTCATTATGATAATATTTTAGGATTGATTAAAAATAGTACATATATATCATAACTTGTACGAATTTCAAGAAAATTAAATGATGCATAATCAAATTCTCTTGTGGGAATTATATTAGTATTTTTATAATAAATAAACATAAAATAAATGAAAAAAAAAAACCCAATGTTGAATCTTTAAGTCATCTAGGCAAGATAATCCTTATCCCCCTCATTAACACTCAAGTCCTAGTGGATTCCTACACCCTTGAATTTTTTTTAGCTTGGATAGTAGATTTAATAATATCATTAATACACAAAAATTAGTTCCATGGTTAGAAATCACTAACTTGTAGGACCACATGAGTTATTAGTATAATCTAGACCATCAAAAAAAAATATTAAAGCTAAGGCACCTTAAATGAGGAACATGATTCTTCAATTTATCCCTCCATTTCAAAACCATTAGTATCACAAGTAAAAACATATGGTACACTATTATAATCAAATAAAATTTCATGAAACATGTAATAGGTCTATCCATAAATAATTTATTTTTCTTCCAAATGAACATGATGTCGTGTGCTACCACATGAACCTTTACTAAATCTCATCTTGACACTGCATTCTAGAATTGAATATTGCATGCTACTAGTTGTTATGGCACATGTCTCGAACACCAATTGGATGATAGACAAGCACAGAGAACCTTCTATCACTTTAATCTTTTTTCTTGTTGAACATATCATCTGAATACTTAGGAATAATATAAAAACTTGTGAAGAGATACTCTCCTCTCAAACTATAGAGCCTAAAACACCTCCGAAAAGGAGACCTAACAAAATGTAAACTAACATTGAGTTGAATTTTTTTGGTACAACCTTCTAGATTACTTCTTCCATAGTGAATAGATGAATGCATGATATTGCAAGCATACACATGACTCTCGATATACAACATCCTTCTAGACCATAGACACTCCAATATAGCTAGTAACATATATTTATGCAAATATTTGCAACTCAAAATGATATGACAATATAACTTAAAAAACTAAAAGGTATACAATGAACTCCTAAAATATTATGCCTCCTCTAACCATATATTATTTTGACATCAATGAAAACCTCTTATTCAACAATCTCCCCCTTCGTCATTGATACAAACTGGTGTAGGGAACTTGGGCCTTCATGATGTAAAGGGGGTTTAGTATGTTAGTGTTTTTGTGTTTAAGTCATTTTTTTGCTTGTAATAAGGTCTTTAAGACAATTTATATTTTTTTTCAATAGTTTGGAGTTCTTTCTGAGTCAATTGGGTAAAAGTGGTAAAAAGTTGCTCTATGTTGCAAAAAGTTGCAAAAGTTGTCAAAGTAACTTTGCATTTTTTCATTTTGAGGAAGTTGAATGATCAAGGGATTTGAAAGGAAGTTATAGTCAGTTTTTTTTGTTGCTACATGTTTAAATATACAATGTAATGGTTGAAACAGGATTCTGAGAGTTGTTTTGAAGATTGAGCATCAATAAAATGCTATATTTCTGCATTTTAAGGTACATTTTTCTACTACAGAAGATAGTACGACCTTCTATGACATGGAATTGGTCCAAGATTCATTGGTGTTGATGTGGAACTGAACCTACTTTCTGAAAAACTTGGTTTCATTGAATTTTATTCAAATTTATACATTTTAGAGGCAAATTACTCCATATTATTTTATAACCCTAGGTTTTAGTGTTTTGAGGGAAGAAAATGGGTTTTTGAGCCATTCCACTAGTGAAAAGGCCTAAGAACTGGTGGAATGGAAGTATTTAGGTCTTCTTTTGTGTTTACTATGTTTGTAGGAGCAGGGGAGGAAGATTGGTTGATGCCCTAGACTTAAAACTCCATTATTTTGACAAATATGGTGCATATGAGTTGGGGGTTGTAGAGAAACTCTTTAGAAGATGTGTGTAATGCTTGAAAAGGTTGTGGAAATTTTTTTTTGACATGTTTGGAGTCTTGGTTTGAATTTTGGAAGCCTGGAGATCAAAACCCTTGTAGTGACCTATTTGCACAAGCCTAATTAGGCCTTTTTAAAGTGTAGCAACAAAAATTAGACCCTTATGTTCCAAAGCACCCCCACCTGAAATTGAGATATGTTGTAAAGGATATTAATGGGTATCCTAAATAATTTTTAGGTTGTTGGTTTGGCTTGTTTCCTACAAGATATGCTAGAAAAATCTTGTTTGTTGCCCTTCAAGGCCTAGAGTCCATTTGGTAAGAAAATCTATCAAATTAGTGTTCTAAGATTGAAAAGTTTGTTTGGTTGTGTTAGTTTTGAGTTATTTTATGATCTTCCACCCTACTATGCATCAAATTGGTGTCAAATCATAGGTATGATCTGGAGAAGAGAAGTTGTGTTGAAAGAAGAGAAAGATGTCTCCAAAAAGCAACACTATGTCTAGGAAAATGAATGAGATGGAAGAGAGGACTGCAAGAGAGACTAGAAGATTGAAGAAACTCCATGATAGGATGGTAGAAAGACTTGAGGCTATTGAAACAGGTCATAGAAGAGGTATGGCCATAAATGATGAGAGTGACCAAGAAGAGGAAGGAGAAAAAGAGAATCTCCTAAAAGAGACTCAAGAAGAAGAGTTGGATTTTGATGAGTAGATGATGGCCAAGCTACTGAGAGTAGTCAAGGAAGATAAACACAAGGTGGAGATTTATTTACCTATGTATGGAGGGAATTTGAATGAAGAAGAGCTTTTGGATTGGATTGCAACACTTAATAATTACTTTGAATGTGAAGACATACCTAAGGAATAAAGGATCAAGATAGAAAAACCAATGTTGAAGGGTCATGCCCTATTATGGTGGGACTACGAGCAGACTGAAAGGAGGAAGAAAGGTTAATCAAAAATAGTCTCTTGGGACAAAATGGTGGCTAAAATTAAGGGTAAGTTCTTACCAGCTGATTATGCACTTCAAATGTAAAAGAAAATTCAAGGTTTAAAACAAAAAGAGATGGATGCCAAAGCTTACATTGATGAGTATTGATAGGCCAAAACTGGGGTAAATAATAAAGAAGGATTGCAACTTGGTCTAAGAGTGTCAACCCAGGGATCGTGATCTTGCGAGAGGTGTTGTAGCATTATACTTAAGGGAGGAAATCAAAGAATCAAGTGGGGATGAAATGCAGCTAGAACATGCACAAATTTCCTAAGTGAAAATCTGGTTCAACCTTCTTATTTTGTCTTCCTGTCAAAATTGTGCCAGGAACTATCACTTCCTACAACATGAGTTATGACAACAATAGTTTATTAATACAAAGAGAAACACACTTGCTAAAATTAAATTTCAATAAAATATTACAAATCGAACTTCAATTATAAGGACTTGTATCAAACCGAACTATAATAAAGGTGCTGGAATTAAATCATGTAACTATTTGTGTTTGAAAGCTACTGAAATTAAATCAAACAAAACATAAATAATACACAAAAATATTAACAATAAAAAGAAATAAATGTCACCGTGCTTCACCAGGGAGTGGGCCCTTGCTCCATGATTTGTAGGTCAGCAAAATAGAAGCCTTCTTACATTGGTTTTATTAGAAAGAACACTATTTTATTTATCAAAAAAATATTAAGTCTGCATACAATAATCTACACGTAGTAATCTGTGTACATAAAATGTTCCTGCAATAATTATATCCCTAAGATAATATTACATAGTATTTATAGCTTCATCATGTAACAACTACGTATAAGAACAATCTATTTGTTTTTCCTACATCCAACATACTAACTAATACAATGGTCTATGTAAGACCTTTACAGCTATCCATGGATTAAAATTAAAATTGTCATAACCAATAGTAGTTATGAGATTATTTTTGGTTCCTGAGATGGCTGGCAATTGTATTCTTTACCACAAACTATTCTCCCTCAAATTGAACTTCCTAATCTATGAGAAGATTACAAAATGGTTTTTAATGCAAACAAGATCACATGTCAAGGATCTCACCAATGCTAACAACTTCGAAATTGGCTATAACTGTAAATCAGGAAATACTACCTTTAGAAAACCATGTGTATCTTTCAAATCCTTCATTTCCTAAGGATTTTTCCAAGCGGAAACCTAACTGGGCCCATTCTGAACAAAACCCATGTCTTGGACTTTTTAGATTCGTCCTCATCTGCCCGAAAATTACAATGCAAAATAGACTGTTCTTATCTGGCCTATTTCTGACTAGGAACATTGATCATGAGTTGAAATGGGTGCATATTATAAATGTATTTGTTACAACAGCATATAAGAAATAGGAAATGGTTGAATTCTGATTTCCTCCAAACTTGCAACAAATTATTCTTATCACAGATTTTTCTCTTCAAGATACTTCCACAAATCTTATGTAACATGTTTGTAATAATTGACAAATTGTTCCATATGCTGAAGTGGAATGTAAACAACTTAGTCAATGCTGTTGGAAGGAATAATGCTCTGAGCTAATGTGGCAAGAGTCCATGTGGCAATAATGAGTGACAATAAGGTTCTTGCATAGAAGGTGGCAGGAAGCATGCTACAAGATATCTATTCCAACACATAAAATAATAATACTTATTAATAAAGACAATCCATAATTAATTTCCATATTTTATCCAAAAACTATATTACATACCACATATATATATTTAATCGTATGCAATGTAAAATAGTGAAATAGTATGATATGGAATGAATTTGGAATGTGGAAGTGGATATGAAGGTATATGAAATAGGCTTAAATGTGGCATAAAATGGGACACGATTGGCTCTCATCAAGTATAAGAGTAGGTCACATGGAGGATGATGTGGAGAATTTGTCTAGGTATCTCAGTGGATTAAGATTCAACATTGAAGATGAGTTAACTCTGGAAAATCCAAGAACAATTGAGGAATGCTATCAGATGGCAATTAGGGCTGAAGAAAACTTAAAGAGAAGGCAATAAAAACAAACTAGGGGTAGAGGCATCAATTCCAAGGGAAGATGATCAATTTCTAATGCAAGGCATTCATATGAGAGCCAAGAATATGTAAGAAAATTACAATAACAAGTTTATAATCAAAGAGGTGGATTTAAGGGAGGTAGATCAAGTTTTAGAGGCAAATTTGGAGGTCAAGGAAGAGGATACAATGCATTCATAGGAAGGTGTTATCAATGCAACAATTTTGGACATCAAGGATGGAAATTTAATGAAGGTCAAGCCTCTACTTCACAAGGAGGAGAAAGGACTCAATTGGTGCAAGAAGAGGAAAATGAGAGTGTAAACTCTCCATCACAACATGCTGCTCTAGAGGTTGGTGAATCTCTTATGGTAAGAAGAACTCTCATCAAGGAATCTTTGATCAGTGTTTTTGCACTTTCTCAATAGAAGTAGCACACAAGTGCACTACCTCTCTTGAAAGAAAAATTCCTACAAAAAGTTGTAGAAAATTATCTCTAGGTCTCTCAGGTGTTAGGTCATGACTTGCAAAAACATCATAGTTGATTGATGTGATTTACTGGTAATCACAAAGGGAATTTATCATTCACTAAGTTCGAAGGAATTAGATCTTCAAATAAATTTTATGAAATTCTAGAAATGGGATGCACTTGCTATAGATTCAAAATAGAAGTCTAAAACTCCATATTCAACATCAGATTTAGCTTTAAAGGGATGTTGGAATCTTGCCTTAACTTCTATTCTCAAAGAAAATTCAAAAGGGAAAAGGGATAGAAGAGTTCCTAAGCCTACAAGTAATGATGAACAGTGACAATGGAGGATGCTACAGTGGACAACCTTCCTAAAACTAAGTTCCACTTAACCAAAAATTTTAACAGTCTCATGAAACTAGTGCTATCTTCTAAGGTCTATAGATTTTCAGCTATTTATTCACCATAAAGCATGAATAAAAGATGAAGTTTGAGTGCAAAAATAATCTAATATTCAAAATAGCTTTACACTATTGTTCATCATCAATAAATAACAAAAATCATGATCAAGAAAGGCATCAACATAATAGCATTCTTCAACATCAATGGACAACATGAAATAAACTACTAAAAGCAACTTGAAAGACTAAGAACAAAAAATTAAATGATAACTAAATCTATACTCTTTGAGAATATGAATCGTACAACATTTGAGAAACACAAGAATCCACCAAAACAATGAAATTCTATTGAAATTTCTATAGCATGTTTTTACAACTCAACTCTCTCCTTGAAAATGAGAGGGGACCCCTATTTATAGTTTTCAAAAGTGAAATGAATGGCCAATATTTACTTTCATTGTGTGACTAAGATTCATTTTACATTAGGGTTTCACCTACCCTCAAATATATAGGAATACAAAATACACTTTTTGTCTCATTCCTATTTTGTCTTGTAGTGAATGTAGCTATAGAAGTTTTGTCTTCTAGTGGACTACCTTCCTTTCTAGCTACACTATCAAGAATTCATCATCAATCAGTGGTTTACCTGCCTCCTTTCAAAGGGTGGAATACTCCACAGATTTTCCAATTAAAGCTTGAAGCATATACCACTCCATAATGTCGGATTGGAGAATATGAAAGCATAACTTCTTGAATCTTCCAGTGATTTGTTCCCAATGCTTGGTGCATCTGGGCATGGCCTTGACTAGCTATTCAAACTATGTGAATGCTCTTGCAAAAAAATCCATGAAGATTGATGTAAGTGCATTTGCTACCCCCTAATCCATCTTCTTGTGAAAGCATGGCTTGATTTTCTCTGGATCCAATTCTAGGGCGGGCATGTCATAATCTGTCATCATTTTAAGGTAGTCTTCATTGTCTATTCTATGTTCTACAATCCATTTCATGTATGGCTCAACCTTGTGCAACACTCTCTCGAGGACCTCTTTTCTATGATCTAGGCCCATTTTCTAGGTTTCCACCATCCATTGATCATCTTCAACGACCTCTAAGTCCTTCTCCCATGTCTTCTTTGGCATCTTTAGAATGGAATCGAGCTTAGGATAATTAATTCTATAAAGCTCAGTGAGCCTATGACATGTTCTTTGAGTAGCTTCTAGCTACTTTTGCAAATCTCAAAATTTGTTGAACATTCTTGCAGCATGACGTATGCCCATGTCACCACTATATAGAACCCATTGGAACCAATGTTTTGTAGCTTTCATCCAATTCTTCATTTTTCCCATGCAAGTAAGCTCTTCTTTGGAGAGAAGAGAGGGTGTGGATGATGTAGTGGGAGCCTCTTCCTCTAAGGACATCCATTGCTAAATATAGGTAGTGAGATCCACCACTTGTGCTTTTAGCTCTTCCTTGGAAAACTGGTCCTTGTTCATCTATTGCACAATTGTAGCCACAGACCCTTGGAGCTCATCAATATTTTTTTCTCAAGTGGTTCGGCCTAAGCTAATAGTGGAGATGTTATAACTAACACTAACCTCCTTGTCCATCATTGGAGTGGCAACTTGCACTATTCTCGATCTGGAGGCATCAATTGTGATGTGGGAGTAGACCCTTGGATTCTTTTCCTTCTTCATCCTTGTTTGTGCTCGAGCCAATATTGCCTTGAGTCTGGCCTTAGGATCAATAATTGCATGGGCCTTCTTTTGCAACTAATTCTCAAGCCAATCAGGCATTTGTGACCCTCCCTTAGGTGAATCCTAATCACTTTCCTCTTGTTGGAGTTGTATTTCTTCATGGCTTGGGCCTCTTGATCTGCTTTTTCTTCTTCATCAAAATCCTCAATTTGAATGGCCTTTTCTTTATCTCTCTCAGCGGTGACTATGTTTTCTTTAGTGACATCTTCTTCCTAAGGGATTCTTTCTTCTTCTCATTCAAGCTCACGGGGCTTAGGCTCGGGGCTCTTATTTCGTGCATCTTTTGACTTTTTTATTCCTTTTCTACTTATTTTTAGACTTCTTTCTCCTCAGAAAGAACCTCTTTCTCTTGGATGGGGCCCTTATCTTGGCCAATCTGTGGAGGCTCTTCAACTATCTCCACATTGAATTCAATGTCTTCCTTTTCTTCATAGGAAGGTTTCTCTAGTTTGACCTCTTCACCTATATCTTTGAGATGTTGGGAAAACTCCTCTTCTAGCTCCTCATCTGAGATCTCTATTATATATTTCACATTGAGGACTTCTGCATCCTCCTCTAAATATTGTGACTCTTCTTCATTAGTCACTACTTTGTCTAAATTTATAGTTAACCCTCCCTCTAGATGTTCAAATTAGGGATCTTTGGGCTTCTTCATTATTCCTTTGTCGGCCTCCTTCTGGCGTTTCTCCATTTCTTATGATATTCTCATTGTTACCTCCATCTTTGGTGGCTATATAGGTGGTGGAGGAACATGAAAACCAATGACAATCATAGACATCAAGGCCTAAAAAATGGGGTTCATAATCACCCCTAAAATCTCAAAAGTCACACCCTACATATATTTTGTAAAGGCTTCTGACAAGGTGAGCTAGGGGATAGTAGCAGTAGTTGTAGTCATTGGAGCAAAGAGGATAGGAAGTGGAGGAGAAAACAAGGAGGTTGATGGTGGGGACATCGTGGCTGAGGAAGAATCAAGAACTACCACAGGCACCATTGGTGGGGTGGAAGAGAGGTGGAGTGAGATGTCCACAATAGGTGGAGATGAAATATGCAAGGCTTGTGAGGTGAGAGGTGGTGGAGTGGAAACAACAACAGTGGTAGAAAGAGTGGAGGTGGTCAGTGGTGATCATGGCCTCTCAATTTCTTCTTCTTCCTCATTTCGAGGGTAATCTTTGATTGTGGGAATTTTAGTTGCAAATCTCCCTGTCTTCTTTGCTTTCTTATAGGGTTCTTTCTTTGTGGCCTTTCTCGAATATACCTTATTCTTAGGATGGCACTCAGGCACATCTTTCATTTTCCTTGATCTTGTGGTTAGAGGGAATATTGGTGCTTCATCTGTGGAGGTAGTAGTAGCTCCACTGCTAGTTTCACTTTTGAGTTCATCCTTGAGCTCTCCATATGTCAATGCTACACCTTGTACTTTGAGTTGAGCCACTTGGGCATCAGCCCACTACTTAGTTTTGTGTACAACTAGCTACGTTATTGCATCGAAGTCGTCGATCTCTTCCTCATTCCAATCTCTTTGTGGTAGTTGCAAATTGACCTTGACATTGAATCTCTGATCAAGAATTACATCATCCTCCACAATTTGGTCTAGCGCTGGGAACAAGTTTTTTGATTTCATGAATTGGGTAGTCTTTTTCATATAATGCCTCATCCGTATCTCTTTTTCATCTTGATAGTTGGCCCAAAAGTCCTCCAGATTGGGCTGATGGGCATATTTCTTTCCCACTTGCCCCTTCAAATTACCATATGGGACAATCCTTAGTCAGGTGGTGTGGAGTTCTAGATTATACTCCACTATCTCCTTCTCTGAGTAGTCTACGTATTATACGGTGGGATAGGAATACATTCCTTGTCTCAAGGTGAGGAGATAGGGGATTTTTTCTCTATGCTTATCACTCAATAGGGCATTAGTTTTCTGTAATTGTTGAGTAACCTTTAATAGTATCTTTTGGTCATTTGGGTAGCATAGTAGCTTATAAGGCTTATCAGAGAAACCTTCTACCCTTGTGTATGTAAATATTAGGAACTATATGAATAGGTATTTGAATCTCTGGATGAATTCCCTAGTGCAGTGTGACACTCTTCTCTTGAAGTCTCCCCCAAGAAGTCTTATGATATGCCCAATGAAGGCATCATTCATCCTTCGATAATATTTCTTTAAATTCTTGTATTCTAGCTAAGGGTATCTATCATATACTTTAAGGTCTCTTCTTGGATCTAGTTTGTGTGCAAGAGTAAGGCCTTTGTACAGGAATGACTCATCTAGCATGTATACCAAGTAGAAGGTCATATAGAACTGAGAGGTCATTTTTACAACCATCAATTGGCTATGTATGTTTTCACTGATGATTTTTTCCTAGTGAAACTTTTTTTTTCCATGGATGATCTCCTTGATAAAATAAAACATCCACTACCAAAAGTAAGCAACATAGGGGAGGCCCATTCCCGTGCTGAGCGGAATAACCAAGTCATGGTACTCCTCATGGAATTCACTCCTTAATAGCTCCTATGGCACTTTGGATATGCTACCCCTCTTATCCTTCAACCAATGTTGGTTGATCAATTTATTGTATGCCAACGGGTCTACCTTCCACATGTTTTTAGCATCTCCCTTATCCATTTCTTCCATCTTATCAAATGTAGAGATGTGGAATGCCTAGCCTGTACACCTAGAAAATAAATCCACTAACACTTTTCCATCATGGTCGATGATCTTTCAACTATTGTGATAGCATTCCCTCCATTCCATTACAATTTCTAGAGTGATGAGCATAGGATGGAATTCAATCACCTTGGAGAGGTGTATTTTTCTAATTTTGAAGGCATTCTTAGTTCTTGGGCTGACCGTCACCTTTTTTATGAACTCCTCCATGTTTACATGCCTAAGGTTAGTATCTGATATAATGCCCCAGTTGGAGGAAATCTTGGAGGTGATATCCATCCCATGGAATTGGTACTTCATCTCCCCTTGGTGCTCTGGTAGATTTCTTTCCTTTCTCCTTTTCTACAGATGCTCGCGATGGGTTCAAAGTAGCTTCTATAAATATTCCAAGAAAAGAAGTAGTAAGCACATTCATACAAAAAATTAGGGAGGGATTAGTTGAATACTACAAAACAACAGTCAAATCTATCAATATATCATCAAAAGCTCATAAAATCCATTATCATTCAACATTTGGGGCTTGTTTGAGTCAATTATGGCAATGCAGGCCTAGGGATGCAAGTTTCCCTAGGCTGAAGGTTGTTGGACTACTTAGAAATAGGATGATTCTATGGGAACAATGATCCACAGATGGCCACCCGCACCCAATGTTTCGCATTTAAAATTTGGGAGTGAACGCCCTCAATAATGCATTTAGCGCATGGGAGAATTAGTTACGAGTTTTATATAATCATTTAGCTAGTGGTTGTGTAAGTTTGACCACAAGGGGGGAAAAGGCATGTGGCACCACAAAATTTTGGAGCTTTGTCATTGAGAAATGGTGGCTAGGAGGTGGGAACCCACATGCAACATAATGCTATGCGGGACCCACAGGAGGCTTGGACAACATGGGCTTAACTCAACGACTAGGAAGTTTGTGGGTAGGGACACATAGAATTCTGCTAAGAGATGGTCATTTGGGAAGGAAAAAGGTAAGATGGTGGCCCACACACAGTGCCCTGCATGGTCAGGTCCGCAAGGCAGTTTGGCATTGAGAATTTCATTTGAAGGGAATAGGATGGAGGAGGGGGGCTCAGACTCCACTCTATGGATGGAAGTGAAAGCGCAACCATTTAGCAAATGAAAATCATATGACGGTGATCTGGAGGTATTGGCCCACAAGGAGAGCTCAGGGTTAGTAATTTAAGCACCAAAGACTTTGAGGGAAATAACAGGGGCAAAGTCGGCCATGCAGACCAACATAGGTCCTTGGCAATTTGTGAATGACAATGGTGATGAGGCGATCTGCATATGAACCCACACAAAGTTTGGGTTGTAGGGAGGTTTGGAATTAGCATTCTGCTTACAAAATTTGATCAGTAAGGAAGACAACGAGGTCTGTGGCATGGATGGGAGTGAGGACTTCACCATTGAGGTTAGTCATTGACAATGGTGGCAAAGAGTAGACAAAAGTCCATTGTGAACAACCTGCAAAAGATAGTTGAATTGGGTTTAGCTTGCCCAATGGAATTGATCTTGGTAGTGATCACAACATGGAAAGTAGGTGTAGGATTTCCATTTTAGAATAGCGGTGAGGTAAGGGCCACCCGCATGTGGTAGCCCACAAATGCAAACCCATAGAGGTTTCTTGGCCTTGATTTTCTTGTTGATTTTTCTTTGTTAAGACTTTTGGAGGTGACAAGGAGGCTACAACCATCCGCATGTGGAAGTTTGCGAGAGCAAACCCACAAGGCCATGCATGTGGAGCTTTTTCTTTTAGGTTTACATTACTTTTGATGGAAACATGAAGGGTGCAAGCCACAAGGGCCTCACAGCTCTAGTGAAGAATAGCTATAGGAAGGTAGAGTTTTGTAAGCCCTAAGAAGTCATGATTGATCAATTTGCAAGGAATCTAGTGACCAAATGATCACTAGGGGTGATTTTGAGAGTTTTCCATGAGATCTTTTGATATTTTAGCAAATTTGACTCAAACAACATCTTAGGCTTAGCGAAAGTGGTCATACCTAGAAAACCCAAAGAAATTGATGAAGACTAAGCCTTGAATCTTCCTGGAGGTCGTGTGGGCACAACAAAGACAACGACTACTTTGGGCTATAACAAATTTTGGATGTGATCAATGAAAATGATAGGTTGAATGATCTATTTATAGTAAAAATTACATTTATGACCCCTCATTGAATGCAAGTATGGTGGTAGTTAAAGTAGGTGAGCATGATCTTCAAAAGAGTGGTTGTGGGAACATCAGACCTCGTGAAGTGGGTGGATCCTCGGGAAGCGCCGCTTGGAAGGCAATTGATGAAAAGAGCTAGCCATATAGGATGCAAGACATGCCATGTGAGCACACATCCTGCATCGGCTATTGGTGGAATGGTAGAGGAAAAGCATTGGCGCACAAAGGGAAGCCTGCAAGGGCGGACCCGCAGAAGGTAAAGGATGCTTGCCTGAAAAGGAAAAGGAAATCTACCAAGGGAACCTTGCAAAAATAGAAGGCTTAAGAATTTTTTGGGGTAGTGAACTTGGTCAACTAAAGATGATGAATTTTAGGTTCCTCGGCCACTTTGATGCTAAAAAATAAGGGCATGCAAAATGAGGCGAAAACAAAAAGCAACCCGGTGAAAACAAAAGAGAGGGTCGCCATTCTGAATGGAGTGTGTGCTATAGGCACAATAGGGATCAGTAGAAAAGGAACCACCATAAAGGAATACTCTCTTCAAGACAAATTTTAAGTGCTTGGGTAAGGTATGTAAAGTTGTAATTGATTCATGAAGCACAAATAATATGGTTTCAGTTGAGATTGTTGAAAAAATTAAGTTGCCTAGGATACCACACGCTACTCCTTATAAAGTTTCTTGGTTGAATGAGGGTCAATATTTTTTGGTAAATGAACAAAGTTGGGTGGATTTCAATATAGGAGGATATAAAGACAAAATTTGGTGTGACATACTACCTATGGATGTATGCCATTTTCTGCTAGGGTGGCCTTGGCAATTTGATATGCATGTTATGTATGATGAAAGGAGAAATAACTATGAGATAGAATAGGATGGAGTTTTATATACTTTGAGACCATTGAAAGAGGAAGATAAAGGACAAACCAAGAGAGATAATTTGATGATGGTAGGTACAAAGGAGTTCCTAAATGTAAAAGAAGAGCACATGAATCTTGCAGCCACTCTTGAACTTGGAGGTATTGGAGGAACCTCTATAATTTTCTTAGTTCCACTAAATTTTTTTGATCAAACCTTGATAATCACAATTTTTTTTGCCACTAGGGTTGGGGTTTTACAAGTTTTATTCATGTTTGCAACCTTTTTTAATCTTTGGGCTTCTAATTTTGAGTTGATCAGTTGTATCCAGTTCCTGGTCATTTCATAATCTTTCATGGTTTTAAGTCCCATGTTTTTACCAACCCCTTCATCTCTTTTCCCATCATGGCTAGGTGCCCCCCTTTTAAAAAATAACTTTTGCACACGTGCTTCAAACATTTCCTTATTTAGGCCCTAAATGTTATATTGCCCATCACATGTTTGTTTGCAAATATCCTTGTGCAACCAGTGATGAGTGATGCCCTCTCTTTTCCTTTAATCAACCACCCATTTTCCCTCGCATTTTACTGTTGTTGGGAAGTAACACCCGATGAGCGATGTAGTTAATCTTTTAACCCATCACTACCCTTCTAACTATCACCGGTTGTCTTGTGTAGATTAAAGTGGAACCCACAACCACTGATATGTAAGTGATTTCCCATCATTGGGAGATAAATCTTCGTTGGTTGACCTTAGCCAAAGAAGGGGAAACAAGCAATGAGTGATGAAAGGTATAATCAATGGAAATGATCCTTCTACAATTAAAATCAATGGTTTATATCTCATCATTGGCCTTTCCACTATCATTGGTTGAAGTCCTAAAGCGGGCTTAGAAGTAGTGATGCCCAATGCCACATTCAGAAGGGTGACATGTAGAATCCGCCTTTCCCATCACCCAATACATATTAAGTCACTGAAAATACATCATGACATGGTGAAAACATGTGGACCACATGATTGAGATTTAAATCTCGTAAATCAATGGTTTTAATTCAAACGAAAATAGGCAACTAATAGAGTGGGTGTTTTCATTCATGCGAGCTTTCTTGTACCATTAAGGGTACCTATACTAAGCCAAGTAATTGTGTAAGGGTTTTGTGTTCATCTTCTTTCCACCTTGCATACAAGGAGCTGAGGAGAATAGTGATGAGGCGGGAATGCAAACAGAGGAAGGTTCCAAGCATAGCATCACCTAGGAGCCAAAGAATTCAAAAAGACAAGGGGTGATGCATATTTCTAGTTATTGGTTCATTGGAAAGGTCTACCAGATGGATATGTCACTTAGAGGTCAAAGAATGATAGCAAGAAACTTGAATATGTTGTTACAACACTGTCCTCAATGGGACTTGAGTCCTTTTTCCCCAGGTTGTATGGTGTAGGGCACTTGGGCCTTCATGATGTAAAGGAGGTTTAGTATGTTAGTGCTTTTGTGTTGAAGTCAATTTTTTGCTTGTAAAAGGTCTTTAAGACAATTTATATATTGTTTGGAGTCATTTTCGAGTCAATTGGGTAAAAATTGTAAAAAGTTTCTATATGTTGCAAAAGATGTCAAAGCAACTTTGCATTTTGTCATTTTGAGGAAGTTGAATGGTCAAGGGATTTGAAAGGTAATTGTAGTCAGTTTCTTTAGTTGGTAAATTTTCAAATACACCATTTAATGGTCGAAACAAGGTTTTGAGAGTTGTTTTGAAGATTGATCATCAATAAAACAATGCTTTTCTATTTTTTTAAGGTACATTTTGCTACTACAAAAGATAGTATGGCCTTGTACAACCTGTAATTGGTCTAAAACTCATTGGAGTTGATGTGGAATTAAATCTATTTTAAGAAAAACATAGTTTCATTGAATTTCATTCAAATTTGAGAATTTTAGAGGCAAATTACTCCACACCATTCTATAAACCTAGGTTTTAGTGTTTTGAGGGAAGAAAATGGGTTTTTGAGCCATTCCATAGGTGAAAAGGCCCAAGAACTGATGTAATGGAAGTAGTTAGGTTGTGTTTTGTGTTTATGATGTTTTCAGGAGTAGGGGAGGAAGATCGGTGAAGATGTTTTGATGCCCTAGACTAAAAACTACATGTTTTTGACAAATATGGTGCATAGGAGTTAGGGGTTGTAGAGAAACTCTTTGGAAGGTGTGTGTAATGCTTGAAAAGGTTTTGGAAAACAAAAATTGACATGTTTAGAGTCTTGGTTTGAATATTGGAGGACTGGAGATCAAAACCCTTGTCGTGACCTATTTGCACAAGCCTAATTAGGCCCTTTTCAAGCGTAGCAGTAGAAATTAATCCCTTATGTTTCAAAGCATCCCCACCTGCAATTAAGATATGTTGTGAAGGGACTTCATGGGTATCCAAAATAGTTTTTAGGTTGTGGTTTTGAGTTTTTTCTTGCAATATATTCTAGAAAAATCTTATTTGCTGCCCTTCAAGGCCTAGAGTTCATTTGGTAAGAAAAACTGTTAAATTAGGGTTCTAAGAATGAAAATTTTGTTTGGTTATGTTATTTTTGAGTTGGTTTATGATCTTCCACCCTAATCTACATTAGAAACTATAGATACTTCAAATCCTCCTGATTGATATTACGCATCTAAATTTGATTTCTACCACCATTTCCTCCTAAATCACCTCTTTTCTAGCTACTTAATTAAATAATCTAAATTATTTAATATAACTTATCACTTTCTCTTATTAATCAAATAATATATTTTATTAGATTATTCATCCCCCTTTCTAATAATTTTCATCTCATTTAATTAGATAATCCAAATTATTTAATTAAAACTCATATGTCTTCTCATTTGGTTAAATAATTGTAGTTATTTAATTAAATGTCACATTCCTCTAAAATCCCCTAAACCCACCTAAGTTAATTAATATTATCCACTTGCTAATCCTCATTAGTCCATCCTCCAAATTTTAACTCCATCCCAGTTAAATAAACCTATGGTTTATTAACCCCACTTGTACAAGTAATTAATTTTCTCAAATTAATTAAATGCCTATTTTCTCTCACACTTGCCTAGGAATATTTGTTTGGAATATTCCTCCCTTATTTATTCCCTCCATTTAATTTCTTGCCCAATCCTTGATGGCTCTTACAAGCCATCTTTTCTCCTACCTAAGCCTTAAATGGATCTTACATGGCTCTTACACAAGCCATATTTTCTCTTACATGAGCATTCACTTCACTTGCATGCCTTAATATCTTTCACCCACATGCCATTAGTTCTTCTCACACATATTTTAACTCCCTCTTACATTCGCTCTTCCCAAAATTTTCACACACATGTGTGAGCACATATCCCCATCACCTCTCTTAGCCTTGTGACACTTTCTGCAAGGTTAATGATCCTCCCTTTTATCCCTCATTCCTTAGTTTCAACCCTTGATTCAACCTATCTCTCCTACAAATAGAAGTTAGTTCTATAAAAAAATGGATCCACTTTGATGAGAGCAAAGGAATTATAATAATTTTCATCCATCAATCACCCAATTGCTTTAATTATCTTTGAAGGCAATTGGCATTTATCAAATCCATTTTCCTCCATTTGGGATCCATATTTTGAAAAAAGTTACTATGCATAATTACATCCTCATTATCACTCATCTCTCATCATTTTAGCTTGGGTCTTGCATCAACTTAATCAATATTCATCTATTTCAACAATATTGAAGCTTGGTATTGGGAAAGGGCCAATGTTGCACATCAACATGGCACCAATTCCCTATGGGATTGAGGTTTGAAGTATTAAAATAGGATTTCATTATGCATTGTTTATTGCTTCATGCCTTGTTTTTATTGTTTCCATGCTTTGTGTCTTCAATAATTTCATAGGGAGTGTGATTTATCCTAGTTAGTATGTCTAATTCTCTTATGTTTTTTCTGTGTTGGCTATAGGTTTAAATCATGCTCATAGAAACCAACAAAATGTTGACCACACACAAAGAAAAATTTGTGTCTTATCTCCACCAATTTTCTAGTTCTCCCCTTAGACAATACAAATTTTTGATTTCCACTTCCCCCCCCTTCAAAATAAGCAACTAACATTTTCACTAATATTAGTCGAGCTTAAAGAAAATAGAAAAATAAATTATTGTGCATCAACTTAATTGGTTCATTTTAGACATTTTTAAAACTATTATATATGTGATAAAACATGTTTTCATGTAATTTTCTAACATTTTTATTGCTAATATGATGGTTGATTAATATTTTGTTTTAAATAAATATAGCTTTTTGATATCATTAAACAATTAACAAAAATTTTATTTATTGATTTATATGATCTTGGTTTTCTTAAATTTAAACTCTTTTCATATATGAAAACAAAACTAATTTAAGACTAAATTCTTCCTATTAAAAACAATGGTAGTATTTTTTCAAAGAGAACAAAGGAAATTTAATTTAAAAATGTTTTTTTACATACTCACCTACATAATATAAATATAAAATTATGTTATGATTCACTTAAATTGGTAATAGTTTTACATATTCTAATTCTAATGAAAAAATAGAGATTAAGAACACAATGTAGTTTATAATATACTTATTGTTTGTGGGACATATTAATTAAAAATCATCCTTCTTTGAAGGTATTTATAATTCATTCAAGCTTGAAAATAATTAAAATCTAATTGTTTAAATTCTTAAGGATTATTTTCTCTAATTATTGATTTTTTGCCTTTACACAGTCCATTCTTTTCAATAAGAAAAATTGTTTGATTGTGAAAAGAACAAAGCTTCAATGAAATTTCATTAATATAGAAAATTATTTATTTAGAAAATATTTCACCATGAATAGATTGTAATTAGGTTAATTTGAATTTAAGAAAAAAAAAGGATAATGAAAAGCTCAAAACCATAATAAAATTTCACAAATATTTAAAACTATCTAGTTAAAAAAAATTTCACCATGAATAGATTGTAATTAGATTAATTTAAATTTAACAAGACAATATGAGAGATGAGAATGATTAAAAGGTATATATATTTTCAAAAGATTTTATAGAAAGATTGAAAATAAAAGAAATAAAATGTTGAATGAAATTTTATTTAATAACTATTGTCAATATCTATAACAAATATAAAAGAATTAAATAAATGTAACCTTTTTAATCATCAATCTCCATTTTAATATAAATTTAATATTTATTTATAAAATAATATAAATATTCTTTTGGGCGAATTGTCATCAGATAGGATGGTTCTCTTTCATTGCTTCTGGAAAAAAGTTACAGTAAATTTGATTACATTCATCTCAGAGCGATAATCCTAGCCCATAGCTCTGACATTCACCAAAAGTGAAACCTTTCCAAAGATTCCTTGTTTCCAATCACACGAACTAAGAAAATTTGGAGGACCTACATAGCATTTTCCACCTTGAATTTGTTGGTCGCTACTGCTCCATTGGCCTTGCTATGAGCCTTTACCATTATGCTGACCTGAGAGGAGAAATGGCCATGCTAAACCGCAGCTTCCCATGCTTCTTTCACATAGATTTCTATGAGGCTGGGCCACAAATTGTCATTCTAAGAAGAGATTACGTGCTCAGCTTTGTCAACCCTAAACTTTGAGATGAAATGGGGTTGTAGAATTTGCCTCTCTGAAAGCATGTGATGATGTGTATTCTTTTATCTTCCCAAGTTCCCTATTTATAGCTTCACTCCACATCTTTAATTTCCAACCGGGGCATAATTTGAAGCTACTACCTTCACCACAACCTATGAATCAACTTTGGAATCCACATCATGCCATCCCTTGGACACAAAGAATTTGACACCTTCTAGCAATGCCATGCTCTCAGCCTCATTATTTGTACCCCATGGCAGTTTAAAAGAAGCAACACCAATAAGGTTCCCTACATCATTATGGATGATGAATTTGGCTCTCGAGGGGCCTTGGTTTCTTTTTGAGACCCCATCAAAGTTATGCTTTAGGTGGCCCCTTGGTGGAAAAATCCATTTAGATTTACCTCTTCCACCTCTACTCTTTAGGAGATTCCCACTTGGAGTCTTAAATGATTTCCTAAATTTTGTCATCATTTCATCCCACACTGAGAAGTAATTGAATTTATCTTTCATTAGGATCTTGTTAAGATGATCACTAACACCTGTTTCAATTTTTAATAGAATACCATCCAGAGAAGTTAATTTTCCTTTAAACATTCTAGCATTCCATTCACGCCAAATTTTCCAGACCACCATCGTAGGGATTTCTAACCATAGCTCGCCAAATGTAGCACCATTGAAGATGTTTGGCCAGGATTCAAAAAAGAGATTTTAAAGTATTAGGCAAGGGCCCGTTCCATTCCACTTTTGCACAAGTGTGCCTCTAGCAAGATTGGGAAAAAATGCAACACAATAAAAGATGTTGGATGTCCTCAATATTTTTTTTCTATAGAGAACACACCAGTGAGGCTCGTACACACCTAGCCACTCCAAAATTTGATGAGGGTGCAACCCAAGACACAGAAAAACTAACAAATCTTATTATTTTCAAAGTATGAAATTCTTACATGCAGAGGATCCCCCAATCCTCAAGTTCTGCAATACATGCAAATTACAGAAATTCCCCTATTCGCAACATGCGATCTTCTTTTCCAAAGACTACTCACAAAAATCAGAAACTACCCCATAAATAGCCCCATTCTCCGTTTGGAGCCAAAAACAACATTCTAATTATGCACAAACTTCGGGAAGCCCTAACTCAAGATCTAACCATCGGATCTTCAATGATAATACCTTTTCGAAAAGGTCTTGCAAAAATGAAGTGTCAAAAAGTGGGGCCTAAAGACTAACCACTTTTGTTTTCCGCCAATTTTCGGGCCCATCCGGAGCCTTTAAGTCCCTCAAAATTAGCTCCAAAGATTTTGTAGGGCAAAAAGCAGAAATTGAAACTTGAATAACTTTTGAACCGGGAATGATCTTTGCCTGATTCTTTCACCAAAATGTTTATTATTCTGTCCTGAAGCTTCCCTTAATTTTATGTCTCCTCACACCTTCAAAATCATACCTGCTAAAAATAGCAGTCAAGCAGAAAAAGCAGAAAAGCAATTCTGAAAGTTGAGAATTCTTCTTCGACGAAAAGGGTATCCAGAAATGCATAAACATCTAAAAAAAAAATCTAAATGAAAGTAAATATATTTTCGGGTGATGTAGGATTGCCCTTACACCACTAGATGCTCCTGCATCAGACACCCAGGGTAATTTGAAAAGTGACCCTGTCACTTCTCAGATGGTTGAGGAAAACCCAAATGGTCAATCTCTGCCTTAGATAACTAGGATGAATCTTCCATAGGCCTTTCTCTCCACTTCACTAGATATTCTTCATATTGCCTATTTCTGGTACTCCTTCCCACACGGCTATCCAAGATTTCTTCGATCTCCTCCTTTTCTGAAGTAGGTGCTAGAATACCACACTATTCCATTGCTGGTACTTCCTCTATGCCACCCTCATGATATTCTGTCAAATCTACAATGTTGAACACAAGGGAAATGTTGAATCCATCTGGCAACTCTACCTCATATGCGTTCCCTGAATCATGCCTCTTCAAAATTTTACAAGGACCGAACTTCTTCATCTTCAATTTATTATAGGTTCCTACTGGAAACCTTTCTTTCCTCAAGTGGACCATCACTTCATCACCAATCTGAAACTTCTTATACCTCCTCTTTTGATCTGCCTTAGCCTTATACTGCATATTCATCTTGTTAATGTGCTCTTTTACCTTCTCATGCATATTCTTGATGTGTTCTGCAGAGTCTTCAGCTTCAGCACTTGTCTTCTTCTCTTAGTCCATCTTCCTCAATTCTAGAGTAGTCCTAGGACTACTTCCATACACAATCTGGAACGGTGATTTACCAGTGCTTCTATTGACAGAATTGTTGTAAGCGAATTCTACCTGGGGTAAGATCAAATCCCATCCCTTTGGTTTATCTCCTATCAAGCATCTTAGTAGGTTACCCAAACTCCTGTTCATAACTTCAGTCTGCCCATCAGTCTGGGGATGGTGTGCAGAACTAAACTTCAACTCTATTTTCAACTTCTTCCACAAGGTCCTCCAAAAGTATCCAACAAATTTTGTGTCACGATCTGAGACTATACTCTTTGGAGAACCATGTAGCCTCACCACCTCTCTGAAGAACAAGTCAGCAATGTGGACTGCATCATGGGTCTTCTGGCATGGGATGAAATGTGCCATCTTCGAAAACCTGTCAACTACCACAAATACTGAATCATTCCCTCTCTGTGTCCTTGTCAAACCAAGAACAAAGTCCATACTTATATCCTCCCATGGCCTCTCTGGTACAGGTAAGGGCTGATACAACCCTGTATTCTGACTCACTCCTTTTACCATTTGACATACCCTGCAACTCTGCACAAACTTCTTCACATCTTGTGACAACTGAGGCCAATAATAATGCTCACTGATAATGGAAATGGTCTTATCTCGACCAAAATGTCCTGCCATTCCTCCACTGTGTTTCTCTTTTATCAGGTTCTCCCTCATGGAACTCCTCGGAATACACAATTGACTTCCCTTAAACAACATGCCTTCTTGAATTATGAAATCCAGCCACTTTGTCCTATCAACTGTAACAGGTTCCTTGCAAGTTGTTCAAGCCTCTGCAAAATCAGGATCATTCGGATATAGTGTCTTGAGTTCACTAAACCCAACAACCTCAATTTGCATTTCTATCAACAATGTATGCCTCCTACTTAAGGCATTTTCAACCCTATTTGACTTCCCACTCCTATGTTTTAAAACAAATGTATAACTTTGCAAAAATTCGATCCATTTCATATGCGTCTAATTTAATTTTCCCTAACTACTCAGGTACTGCAATGCTTAATGATCAGTATACATAACAAATTCCTTTGGCAACAAATAATGCCTCCATTTCTTTAATGCTTGAACTATTGCATAAAATTCCTGATCATATACAGAGTACTTTCTCTTTGCATCATTTAACTTTTCACTAAAATAGGCAATGGGCTTACCTTCTTGGCTTAACACTGCTCCAATAGCACAACCACTGGTATCACAATCCACCCGAAACACCTTATTGAAATCTGGGAGATCCAAAATAGGTTGTTCTATCACCTTCTGCTTCAATAGATCAAAAATCTTTGCTGCTCCAGTGCTCCACTTGAACTCTTTTCTATCCCCTCTCATCGTTTCAATTAGGGGTGCACAAATACTACTGAAGTTTCTAATAAACTTTCTATAAAAACTTTCCAAACCATGGAAAGATCTCACCTCAGTAGCAGTTCTTGGGGTAGGCCATTCTAGAATAGTCTTCACCTTCTCTGGGTCCATCTTCAGACCTTCTGTTGAGACAAAAAACCCCAAGTACACTAACTCCTTCTTCACAAAACTACACTTCTTCAGATTAATCAACAATTTCTCATCTCTTAACTTCTCAAAGACTCTACCAATATGCATTATATGCTCATCCAATGACTTACTGAATATCAAAATATCGTCTAAATACACAATAACAAAGCTTGTTAGGAAATCTTTTAGTACCTCGTTCATGAGCCGCATGAATGTGCTCGGTGCATTTGTTAGCCCAAAAGGCATGACTAACCACTCATACAGGCCCTCTTTGGTCTTGAAGGCGGTCTTCCATTCATCTCCGTCTCAAATCCGGATCTGGTGATATCCACTCTTTAGATCAATCTTAGTGAAGTACTGAGCTCCACTCAAACAGTCCATCAGATCATCCATTCTTGGTAGGGGAAATCTATACTTGATTATTATCTTGTTTATGGCCCGAGAGTCTGTACACATCCTCCACTCCCTTTCCTTCTTTGGTGCTAATACTATAGGTACTGCACATGGACTCAGACTCTCTTGAATCAAACCCTTTCTCAACAACTCCTCAACTTGTCTGTTTAACTCCTCATTTTCTGCAGGAGTCATTCTATGAGTTGCCTTATTCGGCAAACTGGCTCTTGGGATCAAGTCAATCTGATGACTAATCTTTCTCATTGGTGGTAAACCCTCAGGTACATTATCAGAAACAATATCCTAAAACTCATTCAATAACACAGAAACTTCTACTGGAACCTTCTCATTACCTTCCTTATCCATTTTAGGAATTAATGCATAATACACACACTCATGTTTCATACCTTCTAAAAATTTCCTTCCATCGACATAACAAATTCTAGCACTACTGCATACCTTTTCTTCGGCCTTCTTTAGGGGTTTCAACTTATGGCGGACTCCATCCTTCATCAGGGAATAAGTATTCGCATGGCCATCATGTACAACTCACCTGTCAAACTGCCACAGCCTCCCTAGCAACATGTGACATGCATCCATGGGGATGATATCACAGAGTACCTCATCACGATAGCTTTCTATCTTGAACTTCACCAAGCATTGCTCATTGACTAGAACTTTGTGGTCTTTCTGCAACCAGGCAATCCGATATGGATGTCGATGCCTTTCCCTCTTTAGCTTCAACTTTGTAACCATTTCTTCTGACACTAGATTATCAGTGCTCCCACCATCAATAATGACATCACAATATTTGTCTTCACACTTGCACCTTGTGCTAAACAAATTCTTCCTCTGTTCTGGCTCCTTCTCTTCAGTCACCAAGGCTCTTCTAACCACTAGGGCTTCTCCCCTTTCAGCATGATCTGAATGCTCAGATTGAGCCTCCTCATCTACATGCGCAACCCTTGCACGACCTTCTGGCCTTTTGTCTATCCTTCCTTGGTATTGTGGACATTCATAGGCTCAATGCCCTTCTTCACCACATCAGAAACAAGTTCCTCTGAAACCACCCCTTTCGGGTCCTTGCCCAAATCTTCCTCGTCCTTTACCTCTTTGATCACCACCATTCTGATCATGTGGGTGGTAGAAGTTATCATTCCTCTGGCTTCGACTGGTACCCACATCTTCACTTTTCTTCTCTTCCTCATTTTGGCTTCCAAAAGATCTTCCTCTACCCCTTCCGCTTTGACCTCCTCATCCTTTTTGCTTACTGTCAAATCTTTTGTTCAGCTTCTCTTCAACTCTCAGTGAAAATTGGTAAGCATCCTCAATCGTGGCCATTCTGACCAAGCTTAGCTCCTCTTGAATGCTCGGCCATAACCCATTAAGATAATGGGCTACCTTCTCCTTGTTGGCCTCTGCATGTCCTGTTCTAATGATTATCTTGTGAAAATATTTTGTGTATTCTTTCACAGATCTACTTCCTTGCTTCAACCCTTGCAATTTCTTCAATAGATCTAACTCATAGTCCATTGGCATGAACTGCTTCTTTAGTTTCTCCACCATGCGATCCCATCTGGTGATCTTTCCCTTTTCTCTCTTATTTCTTTCTAGTTGGACCTCTTTCCACTAGATACTGGTGTGACCCTTCAGCTTTGTTTTTGCAAACTTAACCTGATCTGGGTCCTCTACTTCTTCATATTTGAAATACTCTTCCAACTCATTGATCCAATCAATCAACTCTTCTGGGTTCAGACTACCGGAAAAACTGGGAACTTCTACTCTAGGTCTTTTTCTGATCTTCAAAATGGCCTTTATCAGTCGCATTTGATCTTGATCAATAGCTTCTTCTTCCTCTTCTACATCTGAATCTTCTACCTCTTCTTCATCCTCACTTTCTTCTCCCCTTCTCGGGTTTACCCCTTTTCTTAAATCTCTTTGTAATGCATTAATTTGTCTCTGGAGGGCTGTGAAACCCTCGGTCGCTAATGGATCTCTTCCACCAGCATTTCTGGCACCACCTCGCCTACAACACGCCACTCTTGGAGGCATCTTGAATATTTTGAACCCACAACCACAGTCCTGGTGCGAACTGCCTCATGATTGGTGATCTGTCCACACACTCAAGAAAACCCGCTCTGATACCACTTGATGAGGGTGCAACCCAAGACACAGAAAAACTAACAAATCTTATTATTTTCAAAGTATGAAATTCTTACATGCAGAGGATCCCCCAATCCTCGAGTTCTGTAATACATGCAAATTACAGAAATTCCCCTATTCGCAATATGCGATCTTCTTTTCCAAAAACTACTCACAAAAATCAGAAACTACCCCATAAATAGCCCCATTCTCCGTTTGGAGCCAAAAACAATATTCTAATTATGCACAAACTTCTGGAAGCCCTAACTCAAGATCTAACTGTCGGATCTTCAATGATAATACCTTTTCGGAAAGGTCTTGTGAAAATTAAGTGCCAAAATGTGGGGCCTAAAAGCTAACCACTTTCGTTTTCTGCCAATTTTCGGGCCCATTGAAAGCCTTTAAGTCCCTCAAAATTAGCTCTGAAGATTTTGTAGGGCAAAAAGCAGAAATTGAAACTTGAATAACTTTTGAACCAGGAATGATCTTTGCCTGTTTCTTTCACCAAAGTTTTTATTATTCTGTCTTGAAGCTTCCCTTAAATTTATGTCTCCTCCTGCCTTCAAAATCATACCTGCTAAAAATAACAGTCTAGTAGAAAAAGCAGAAAAGTAGTTCTGAAAGTTGGGAATTCTTCTTCGATGAAAAGGGTATCCAGAAATGCAAAAAAATCTACAAAAAAAATCTAAATGAAAGTAAATTTATTTTTGGGTGATGTAGGATTGCCCTTACACCACTAGATGCTCCTGCATCAAAATTTCACCTGTCAAAACCCACTCGTGCATAGCCACCCAAGCGAAGGAGCCTAGAGTACTTTCCTTCCCTAATAGAGCCACTTTGACCATGAGTCCAACATAGTTTCATTTTTTATAACCTTATAACCTATTTTTTATTGAATATGAGCTAGTTTTAGAGGCACACCAGAGGATAGAATCTGAGTTATCTAATAGAGAAAGCCATATTTGAGATATTTTATTTTCCAATGTTGATCTTATTTGATCTTGCAAAAAACCAAAGCACTTCCATTCCCACTGCCAAACCGCATTTTCCCTTCTAGATGAGATGTAGTCACACAAATGATCCCCATAGATAGCTTTTGAGGGAGCTATTATCTTGGCCAAAGTTGGCAATGAGTTGAGCGTCGGGTACCTATTCCAGGATTCCTCCTAGAACCACGCCAACTTTCAATCCCCAATCCCCCAAGTTAGATGATCACAAATTACTTCCCTACAACTGAGAAGGAAGTTCTAGATGGCTGATCCTTTCTATGGATTTTCCACAGTTAAAATCCTCTTCGGAGCCATTGAGTCTAGATACTTTTCCCTTAATAGTTTGCTCCGCATGGCTTAAATATTTTAAAAAACTTACCAAACCAACTTAATGCCTAGTGCACGGTTTAGAATCCTTAAGTCCTTAACACCAACACCACCATGCTCCTTGCAAACATCATAGTCTCCCAAGATATGAGAGGAAAGCGTTTCTTATCTTGAGGGTCATCCCAAACCAGTTTTCATTGAATACCCATTAATCTATGAATTTCCTTCACCAATGCTTCAATACATGATAGCATGTAAATTTGTATTTCCACAATAACCACCTTCACCATCAAGATTTTTTCCACCATGGTCAGCCAATGACCCTTCCACCTTTCCATTTGTGAGCAATATTTATTTATGGTGCTTTCCCGCAGCCTAAAGTTAGCCGCACCTACAAACAGTGCGATCCCCAAATACTTTGAAGGTAGTTGTCAAATAGAAAAACCTAGAGCATTTGATATTCTTCGTTGGAGACCTTTAGGTGTGTTCACAAAATATGTGTTGGAATTCTCTGTATTTATTTGTTGTCTGAACTATCGATAGTATTTCTCTAGTGTCACCTTAATCCCTTGGGCTTCCTCCATCAAAGACAACCCATAAGAATTGTATCATCAACAAAAAGCTGATGCGACGCCACTGGGATGTTCCTTGTGATTTCAATACCTATCTAGCCACCATTATTTTTTATTTTCATAATTTGACTACTCATCACCTCCGTCATTAACACATAAAGGAAAGGTGAAATTGGATCACTTTGCCTTAAGCCTTTTGCCCCTCCAATAAAACTACAAGGCGACCTATTTACTACTATTGAGTACCTTGGGGAATAGATACAACTGTTGACCCAATTTAGCCAAGAAATGTTAAAACCCAGCTTCCTCATTGTTTCCATTAAAAAATACCACCGAACTCTATTGTAATCTTTAATCATATCCAGCTTTACCTACATACCTCTTTTGTTTGATTTTTTCAAAGAATGAATTACTTCATGTGCAACTATGATACCATCCACAATGCTCCTACCAGGCACAAAACCAGACTGTTCCTGAGAAATTATCTACGGTAGAATCCTTTTTAGATGGTTTTCCATCACTTTGGTTACAATTTTATAGATCAATGATAACACATAAAGGAAATGTGAAAATGGGTCACCTTTCATTAAGTCTTCTGCCCTCCAATAAAACCACAAGGTGAACCATTTATTACTACTAAGTACCTTGGGGAATAGATACAACTGAAGACCCAATTTAGCCAAGAAATGCTAAAATCCAGCTTCCTCATTGTTTCCATTAAAAAATTCCACCCAACTCTATCGTAAGCTTTAATAATATCTAGCTTTACCTACATACCTCTTTTGTTTGATTTTTTCAAAGAATGAATTACTTCATGTGCGACTATGATACCATCCACAATACTCCTACCAGGAACAAAACTAGACTATTCTTGAGAAATTATCTACCATAGAATCCTTTTTAGATGGTTTTGTTGGATTTTGTTGATATGTAGTTGTCATTGATGTCAAAACTATTGAAATTTATGCATTAGAGGTTGTATATGTCGAGGATATTGAGAAAAATGTAATAAAATAAGTTGCAGGTTGTTAGTGGTGAAGTGAAGTTTAGTATGTTGGCTAGTTAGTATATTGATGATAAGAAGTTATGGATTAAAGGGTTTGTTGAAAATCCTATATAGTTTATCCACTGAAAGTTTCAGAGGTTCACATAAAGATTTGATCGAGTTATGAGTATCTGTGTTCTGACAGTTATTATGTTACTATAGCTAGTGTTTCTAGAAGAAGATAATGTGATTCTAGTAATTTGAGTTGATGTGAATTCTTCTATGGTGATTCATGATGATTGGGGATGTTTCTAGATCATTCTTTATCTGTGTTGTTAGTTTGCATTGATCGGTGTGCTCACGATTGAAGATTTTCTCTTGCATATTTACGTTTTTCATGTTCATGGCCAAGAAGGTGATTGTAGTGTGTATTGGATCTTCAAGGAATAATTATTGAAGGTATTTCATGTTTGAGGATGTTGTTTTGGGTCTTCATTATGTTGTGGCTGACATTGGTTGATTCGCGTTGATAATTATTTATGTTTTGGGCTGACATTTTGTATTCACTTTATATTTTGTTGAAGTCGACATGTAGATGATGTTATCCTTGGTTGTGAATATATATGAGTGATTTCTTATCTCATTTGAGTAATACATGAGGTGAAGTGTGCTAAAGTGTGAGCACTATGTGTGAATAAAGTTTAGATCATTTGAAGGCAGAAGTTAAGCGTGAAGAAGAGTAAGAAGATTTTATGTGCTTAACCAAAATTTTAATAAGGCATTAGTATATGTTATCTTCTCGGTTCAACATCTTTAGATGGATTTAATCTGAATGTAACTGTAAGACAGTCTGTCTTCCTTTGGGCAATAAGTTTTTTTGTATTTGACCAGTGAGCTCTAGGCAGTGTGCCTGAATGCAAGTGTATTCCCTATTTTCTATACTTTTAACGAAGTAAAAACTTATGGATTAGCCTCCACTATGGTTTTTCCCCTAATAGGGATTCCACACAAAAATCTTGGTGAACTATGTGTGTTTCTAATATGGTGATGGTTTTTTATTTCATATTTAATTATCACATCTAAGAATAAGTTTAATAAGTGTAATTTTTGTGACAATTGATTCAACCCCCCCCCCCCCCTCTTAGTTGTATGCCCTTGTGTTGCCAACAATTGGTATCATAGAAGGTTCCTTGGAGGAATTTTAATAGCTTGAGTTGATCCGAGATGGTGACATACAAGAAGGATAGTCTGAGATTTGATGGAAAAAATTATTCTCTATGGAAGACTCGAATGGAGTGTCATCTGAGATGCATTGGTGAACCTTATAGGAACATTACAAAGAATAGATATATCATCCCACATAATGGTCCTTCTACTGTAGGTGAGATCAAGGATCTTGAGTATAATATCAGGGCTAAGGAAGCATTGTTGAGTGCTCTGACTGATTCTAACATGAAAAATGTAATAGATCTGAAGACTACTTATGAGATCTGGAAAAACTTGGAAACTTTGTATGAAGGTGATACTCATGTGAAGATGGCCAAGTTGTAGAGTCTAAAAGGAAAATAGGAAACATTTAAAATGGGTGAAGATGAAAAAATAACTGATTTTAGGTAGAGAGTGAATGAACTTGTGTCTAATATCATATGTGTTGGTGGAACATTGGATGAGTCAGAGATTGTTGCTAGAGTGCCTAGATCCCTACCTACTGCATTACAAACACAAAGCTGCTACTATTGAGGAGATCCAAACTATGACAAATGTAACCAGAGACATGTTGATTGGTAAGCTTGCTGATTTTGAGTTAAGTGAGTTTGGTGATGCTCTTGATAAGATAGAATATGCATTCAAGTCTACTACCTATGGAAAAGAAAAGAAAAGATATGATCTAGGAGAAAGTTTGTCTAGAAGCTTGTCCAGGTATGAGCAAGAAATGAAAAAGACTCAATAAGAAGAGAGAAAACTAGATGAGCTTGAAGCACTTCTTGTCAAAAGAATGCCTAGAGGAGAAGGTAAGTATAAAGGTAAATTGCCTCTTAAATTTTTTTCATGCAATAAGATAGGTCATATTGCCTCAAGGTGTCCAGAAAGAGTTCCTAAGCCAACATCTAACAAGCCTAGATTCTAGAGAAAGTATTATTTTTCTTCTAATGAAGGTGTGACAGATGATGAAACAGATAAAGGGAATGCAAGTGAAGATGAGTTTGTATTTACTTCTATCAAGGAAACTGATCTAGTACCTACTAAATCTAGTAGTTGCAAGAATGAGGAGAAAGCTCTAGCTGCTAGAATTGAAGAAAAAGATGAATGGGTGATTGACAATGGATGCTCTAATCACATGACAAGTGATAAAAGTAAATTTGTGAGTCTTGAAAAGTATGATGGTGGTGTTGTAAGATTTGGTGTTGATAGAGCTGGTATAATCCATGCAAGAGGATCCATTTCTTTTGATGGTAAACATAATACTAATGATGTCCTATATGTTGAAGGTTTGAAGCATAATCTCTTAAGTGTTGGAAAAATGGTTGACAAGGGATACAATCTTCAATTCAAGGATGGAAAGCGTAAAATATTGAAGAATTATGGTAATGTGATTGCATCAAGTACAAAAATAAAAGGTAATATTTTTCACCTAAGTATTGTTGGTAAAAGTGATCTGATTGCTCAAGTTGATGAAATTTGGTTGTGGCATAGAAGATTATGTCATGCAAACTTTGACAATATTATCAAGATAAGTTCTACTCAGGCTGTGAGAGATCTTCCTAAGTTGGGAAAGGCTACTAATACCGTATGCAAGGAACGCTAGTTAGGGAAGCAAACTAGAGTTTCATTTTGGAGCAAACAACATTGTTCAAATGAAGTATTGGAGCTTGTGCATACTGATATGTGTGGTCCTTCTAGAGTCAGAAGTTTACAAGGAGACATGTATTTCATGTTACAAATTGATGATTATTCTAGATTGATGTGGGTTGCCTTCTTAAATGAAAAATCTGAAGCTTTAGAGAAATTCAAGATTTTTAAAGCTAAGGTTGAGAGAGAGACAAGTCTGAAGATTAAGTGTCTCAGATCAAATAGAGGTGGTGAATTCAATTTTGGTGAGTTTAATTCCTTTTGTGAAGAACATGGGATAAAGAGATAATTATCTGCTCCACAAACCCCTCAGCAAAATGGAGTTGTGGAAAGGAAGAACATGACAGTTCTAGATGCTGCTAGGACTATGATGCTAGAAGGAAATGTCCCACATATCTACTAGAGAGAAGTTGTGATTATTGTTTCTTATACTCTCAACAAGGTATATGTCAAAGGTAATATTGGTAAGAATCCTTATGAGCTATGGTTTGGTCATAAGCCTACTTTTAGATACTTAAAAATCTTTGGAAGAAAATGTTATATCAAAAGAGATGAAGATATAAGAAGTTTTGGTGCTAGAAGTGATGAAGGAATCTTTCTTGGTTATTCTACTAAAAGTAAAGCCTACTGGTGCTTCAATAAGAGATTAAGGAAAGTAGTTGAAAGTGATAATTTAAACATTGATGAAGACACAGTTAGACCATCTAGAACCTATGGATATGATTCAAATGATCAAAATGTTAGCTCCAATTAGACTTAGAATCAAGTGCAAATAATTTTTGTGAATTAGGAAAACCAAGAGGAAGGAAGTAATAAATGTGTAGAAGAGATATCAGAAGAACTTGAAGTTCTAGAACAGCCTAAGACTCCAAGGTATGTAAGATTGAATCATTCAGAAGATCAGATTATAGGTGGCAGGAACAAACATGTTCAAACTAGGAGAAGAATTGTAGAAGAATACTATTTGATATCAAAGACTGAGCCAAATAGTGTAAATGAAGCATTTAAAGATGAACATTAGATGGAAGCAATGAAAGAAAAATTGCTATGAATTGAGAAGAATGATACATGGACTCTTATTCCTAGACCTAAGGACAAAAATGTAATTGGAACTAAATGGGTCTTTCAAAAAAAGTTGAATGAGAAAGGTGAACTTATTAGAAACAAAGCAAGACTAGTATGTAAAGAATATTCTCAAATGGAAGGAATTGACTTTGAAGAAACATTTTCCCATGTTTCTAGGATTGAAGCTGTGAGACTATTTATTGCTTATGTTGCTTACCAAAACTTCAAGGTTTATCATATGGATGTCAAGTCAACATTTCTAAATGGTGAACTGGAAGACGAAGTGTATATTAAGCAACTTGATGGATTTCAATTGATTGATCAGGGAGGTATGGTTTTTTGATTGAAGAAAGAATTGTATGAACTTAAGCAAGCCCCAAGAGCATGGTATGCTAGATTGGATAAGTATTTTATGAAGCTTGGATTTAACAAATGTACTACTGATAGTAATTTGTATTTCAATATTGATCATGATAAAGATTTCATTGTTGATGATATCATTTTTGGAGGAGATGATAGTTTGTGCATGAAGTTTGTTGAAGGGATGCAAAGTGAGTTTGAGATGTCCATGATTGGAGAAATGAAATTCTTTCTAGGATTACAAATTTCTCAGTTAGATAAAGGGATTTTTATATCTCAATCCAAGTATGTGAAATAATTTCTAAAGAAATTTGGTATGGAAGATTCAAAGCTAGTTGGTAGAGCTATGTTGACTGGATGTAAGTTGACAATAGATGATGATTCTCCTAAGAAAAATCAGACCAATACAGATCCATGATTGGTGGATTTCTTTATTTGACTCAAACTAGACCTGATATCATGAATACCATATGCATTATTGCAAGATTTCAAGCTGATCCTAAGGAATCTCATGTGATTGTTGTGAAGAGGATTTTAAGATACTTGAAGGGGATAGTTGATTTTGGCCTATAGTATCATAAATATGATGACCTTACTTTGAGTGATTTTATTGATGTTGATTGGGGAGGAGATGTGAATGATAGAAAGAGTACTAATGGTGGTGCAGGTTGTCAGTGGTGAAGTGAGGTTCAGTATGTTCGCTAGTTCAGTATATTGATGATCAAAAGTTGTGGATTAAAGGGTTTGTTGACAATCCTATATAGTTTATCCACTAAAATGTCTAAAGGTCCGCATAAATATTTGATTGATTTAAATGAGTATTTGTGTTATGACAGTTATTCTGTTACTATAGCTGGTATTTCTGGAAGAAGATAATGTGATTCTAGTAATCTGAGTTGATGTGAATGCTTCTATGGTGATTCATTATGCTTATGGATGTTTCTAGATCATTATTTATCCATTTTCTTGGTTCACATTGATCAGTACGCTCATGATTGAATATTTTCTCTTGTGTATTCATGTTTTTCATGTTCATAGCTAATAGAGTGATTGTAGCATGTTGTGGATCTTTGAGGAATAATTATTGAAGGTATTTCATGTTTGAGGATGTTGTTTTGGGTCCTCACTATGTTGTGGCCAACATTGGTTCATTCACATTGATAAATATTTATGTTTTGGGCTGACTATTTGTATTCACTTTATATTTTATTGAAGCCAACATGCACATGATGTTATCCTTGGTTGCGAATATACATGAGTAATTATTTATCTCATTTAAGTAATGCATGAGGTGAAGTGTGTGAAGTGTGAGCACTATGTGTGAATAAAGTTCAGATCATTTGAAGGAAGAAGTTAAGCACGAAGAATAGTAAGAAAAGTTTATGTGGTTAACCGAAACTGTAATTAGGCATTAGCAGATGCTATTTTCTCAATTCAAAATCTTTAGATGAATTTAATCTAAATGTAACCTAAGACAATGTGTCTTCCTTTGGGCAGTATTCTTTTTGTATTTGAGTAGTGAGCTCTAGGCAGTGTGCCTGAATGCAAGTGTGCTCCCCATTTTCTTTACTTTTAATAGAGTATAAACTTATGGATTAACCTCCACCGTGGTTTTTCCCTTGACAGGTTTTCCATGCAAAATTTTTGGTGTTGTGTGTTTCTGATCTGGTGATGGTTTTTTCTTTCATGTTTAATTATCAAATTTGAGAATAATTTTAATAAGTATATTTTTGTGACAACTGATTCACCCCCCCTCTCAGTTGTTTTCCCTTGTGTTGCCAATAGTTTTTCCATCACTTTGGTTACAATTTTATAGATTGTGTTGCACAAGGCTATGAGATGAAAATATACAAAGGAATCACATTGGTCCTTTTTCAGTATTAAAGCAATATTTGTATTGTTGGAGTCCTTTAAGATGGTTTTTTTCTTTCTTGATTCTTCAACCACTCCCATAATGTATACCCCAATGAAGTCCCAAAAAAATTGATAGAAAAATGCATTGTACCCATCTGGGCCTAGAGCCTTATTGGGCTACATTTGAAAAAGTGTTGCCTTTACAACATGCAACGAAACTTTCTACATTAAGAAAGCATTTTCCTCCACCAATACTTTTGATTCAATACATGTGATAATCTATAGATTTAGGGAACTCACTTCATTTATGCCTCCAAGCATGTGAGAGAAATAATCCATCCCAACCTTTTGAATTTATTCGTCTCTCATTAAGACACTGGGTGCTGGCAAGAAGTTGAGTCCACTTTTTGGCCAACCAAAAAGTGGAAGTGTTTTCCCTGATTTTCAGAGTTTGACACATTTGACGTTAAAATTTGAAGCACTTAGAGATGAAATCTTCGAACAAGTCACTAATCATAAAATGTAGCACTCGGAGTCTAGTTTCCAAATATGTAATTTATTTCAATACCCAGATTGTACAAATTGCATTTCAATAGGCTTTTGTAAAAACCACTATTTAAAAGTCATTTTTTTTACCATATCATGCACGTGTACGACATCCATATTTTTTCTTAAATTATCATATTTTTCTAAATCCTTTTGGGAAAAGACTTGTGACTCACTAATGCTTGTCCTTGATATTTTTTTGTAATTTTTTATTGAATAATTTTTTTTTGTTAATTTTTTATTAGGCATATTTGTCATTTAGAAAAATCATCATGTACGACATGCATAAGATGACCTAAAGTTATCATTTTTTGCAAATTTTTTAAAAAAATTGAAAAGAATTGTCTGAAGTTTGTCCTTGTGCAATCCATTCATCAAAATGTTATGTTGATCAAAAGTTATTAAAATAGTGAAAAAACACTGATATTTAAAGTTTATGGACCAATTTCATCAGAAATTAATTGAAAAAAGGAAAAACTAATCCAATTGTAAAAAAATTTACATATTTGAAATCTACATTTTCTCATCTAAAATGGGTTTTAATTTTGTCGAAAAATTCTGCAAGAAGGGCATCAGCCATATGCCCAAACTCATTATTTTTTTGTGGCATTGCTAGGACCTTCTACTTGTAGGTCAAACCAGGTCCAAAGCTTAGGTTCGGGTCCCCAAGCCTTTTCCCGAACTGAAAAACAAAGAAAAAACCCGACCAAACATTAAAATTTTAAAAAACGGGATCCCATTTCATAAAAAAATAATTTTTTTATGAATTTAAGAAACATGATCCCATATTTTAAAAAGCAAGATCCCGTTTCTTAAAATTATATAAAAAAAAAAAATTATGTATTTTTTAAATGAGATCCCATTTTCAAAATGGGATCTCGCTTTTTAAAATACGAGATCTCGTTTCTTAAATTCATTAAAAAAAAAAAAAATTATGAAATGGGATCTTGTTTTTGGCTCGGGGTCCCAAACCTAAATGGGATCCCATTTTTTGCAAGTCGATTTCATTTTTTTGCCTAAGGCAAAAACTTCCACGTTTCGTGGACTCATCTTTGTGCTTCTACCCCACTACCATATTCAACCTTAATTTGTGAAACCCTATTCTAGCTTCGCTTCAACTTTGTAGAATTATGAAAAAAAATTGTGTTTAGATCTCCTTCCATAAGCCATGTGTCTCTTGATTTTGAATGCCAATAGCATTCCTCCTGCAAGAGAATTTTTTTATAATTGGTGGTTAGAGCTTTTTCCTTCTCAAATTCCACACCTATCATACCATTCTTCAGAATCATTTCCCAAAGTTGTGACAATTCTTCCTCTATGTGCTCCTTTTCCTCAAAGATGTTTTTAAAGCACATTTTGTTCCAATCCCTCAATTTCTCTTTTAACCTTTACATATTTTTTTGAAGAATAAACCTTGTTGAAACAAAAAAAATTATGGATTATAACCACCACTTTTTTAGAAACCCAAGAAGATTTAGGGACCACACCCACATCTTCTTGAACATGAACTGACTCTTCACAGGTTTTGTCTCTTTTTTTATCAATAATATTATTGGAAAGTGATCAGAGATTGCTACCAGGTGAATTGTTGAAGTTGGTAGAAGATTTCCCTATAGCTAGTCTTCAGAAACAAGTAACCTATCTAGCCTCATGACTATATTAGTAAAACCTTTTCTTCTATTGTTTCAAGTGAAAATTCTATTTGTTGCTTTAATGTCTATCAATTTATTTTCTTCAATGAATTTAAAAAATTGTTTTGATTTTGGAGAATTTTTTGGCAACCTCCAATTTTCTCCTTTAAATCCATTATGGTATTAAAATCACCCCCTATTATTACTTTTTTCTTTCCTATTGTTTTGGATAGAACTCCCAAAGCCATTTTTTCTCTGATTTTATTGGTCCATATACATTATGAATTTCAAAAGTAGAATTTGAATGAATTTTTTTACCTCTACTTGCATCTAGTTAGTGTTTGAGTTGCTGAGGGTCATCTTAAGTTTTTCATCATGCCAAATGACACCTAAAACACTATATGCACCATTCACCTAAACAAAGAGTCCTTTCCAAATCTTTCAATGTTTAATGAATTTTGAAATCTCATCACCTTCAAGCTTTGTTTCCTGGAGCTAAATGAGATATGGGTTTTGACTCTCCAACTGGCGTTTAACTAGTCACCTTTTGTTAGGGTCATTTATGCCCCTAACATTCCAGGAGAGAGCCTTCATCTCCCTCCAAGGGATTACTTTTCTCCCTTGTATCTCATCATATATGATTGGATTGAAGGTTGTTCGCTTTTAAGTGCCTCTTCTTCCCTTTTTTTCTTATTTGTCTTCCTTCCCAATTTTGAGACAAAAGCATTCTTGGAATATTGTCGAATCCACCTTAATTTTGTTATGTCTAGGTCATCCATATTTTCTTTATTAGTTTCATGGTCTGAACCTTTGTATAAAATTTATTGTCATTCCATTTAAGTAGTCTAACTGAAGAATTCTTGTGTATGCTCACAATCTCACCTTCCTCAAATTGTGGATCTTCATCCCTTCTTTCTTCTAGCAGTTCCACCACAATGATTTTCTATTTTTTCACCAGAGAAGACGCTTGCACCCCTTCTTGTTCTATCACACTTTGATTTATGTTTTCTCCTCTTTTGGGCTTTCTTCCCTTGCCACCCTTTTTAGATTTTCCCTCCACATTTCTCTTCTTGTGGGTGAAAATGTCTACAACCCTCTATATTGTGGTTTCTTTGCCTACATTTAGAATAGAAAAATTTTGGAACCTGAATTTCAATATCTTGTTTACATGTATTGCCACCCGATTATAAATCTATTAACTGTGGAATTACTTTAATTTCTATTAACGAAATTCTTGCATATATTAGGGATTCACCCTCATGAAGATCCACATCGATAGTTTGGCCCAAAGAATTTCCTATTTTTGTGAGGCAATTATGTGACCAATACTCAAAAGGGAGATTATAGAGTCAAAGCCACATTGGACCATTACTAGGATTGAAGTCTAGAGGATTAAAGTTTCTTTCCCATTTCTAGAGGAAGAGAAATGTTGTACCATTCTTCCACATTGGTGCCTCCAATATCTGATGTCTTTCAATTTCACTTCTGAATACAATCACAAAGAATCCTTTGGGCATGAAGTTCAGAACTGAGTCAAAGTTCTAGTTTTCAACCACCCACTCTCCAATCTCTTTCCTTGAAAGTCATTTTCCCAGAAACCGTCCTATAAAGTATTTTCTTTCAAGGTGAAAAAATCAATCTCTGCAATGTTAGAGACATCTACCAAGATTTATTTTGGGGGCAGCACCACCCTAAGATTCCCTTCATTCTTCTTTTCTTTCGCTTGATCATGCTCTTCTTCCATGTCATTCTCAGACTCCTTTCCTTTATCCACCATTATTTTCCCTTCTTTCATAGTCCATAGTCATTCTTTGAATTTTTAGATTCATTATATAATTTATGTTAGATATCATAGTTTTAGAAAAAAATTGGATCAAGTTTATTTTTAACATATTATGTCTATTAATTATAAAATATAAATATTTATTATAAAATTAAAAGTTATTTAATCTTTATTATATATCATTTTTTTCATGCTACCTCTACCTTGTCAACCCTACCACATTGGCAAGCTCACAATCACTATGAGACCCCATTTTTATGAGGAATTTTCTCACATTTCCCCAATCTTGTCACCCCTACCACATTCGCAAACTAGTGAGCTTGTCAATATGGTAGAGTCAACAAGGTAGGAGTAGCATGAAAAAATTCCTCATAGAAATGGGGTCTCATGGTGATGTACATCACTATAAGCCCCCATTTCTATGAGGAATTTTTTCACGCTGCCCCTACCTTCTCGACCCTACCAAATTGGAAAGCTAGTGAGATCACTAGCTTGCTAATGTGGTAGGGTCAATAAGGTAGGGACAACATGAAATAATGCCTCATATAAATGGGGTCAGCATAGTGAGACCTCATTTCTATGAGAAATTCTTTCATGCTTCCCCTACCATGTTGACCCTACCGCATTGGCAAGCTTGTGAGCTCACTAGCTTGCCAATGTAGTAGGGCTGACTAGGTAGGGGTAGTGTGAAAAAATAACTCATAGAAATTGGGGCTCACAGTGGTGTACATCACCATGAGCCCCCATTTCTATAAGGCATTCTTTCACGTTTCCCCTACCTTGTCAACCCTATTGCATTGGAAAGCTTGTGAGCTCACTAGCTTGTCAATGCTACCACATTTTGCATACATTTCTATGAAAAAATTATTGTTAAACAATTCACATTCCTTGTCCATGCTTCCATTTTGAGCATATATTTTAATCAAGGCATGCCACATGACCACATTTTTAAAGGAATTCCATCTAAAAAATCATGTGAGCATTGGCAAGCTAGTAAGCTCACTAGCTTGCCAATGTGGTAGGGTTGACAAGGTAGGGGCAAGATGAAAAAATGCCTCATAGAAATGGGGGCTCATGGTGATGTACACCAATATGATACCCCATTTCTATGAGGAATTTTTTCACGCTGCCCCTACCTTGTCATCCCTACTAAATTAGCAAGCTAGTGAGCTTTTCAATGTTGCAAGGTTGACAAGGTAGGGGCAGCATGAAAAAATGCCTCATAGAAATGGGATCCCAAGGTGATGTATGGAAAATTCGGTATCATAGACAATGCAATCAACTATTTGAAAAAATTCACATCACCATGAGACCCTGTTTCTTTGAGGCATTTCTTCAAATAGTTATTTTCCTTGTCTATGTTGTTTGATAAAATGCTTTGGTAGACATGTATGGAAATTTTGGTAGCATAAACAAGGGAATCAGTTGCTTGGTATAATTGTTTGACAAAACACCTCAATGAGATATGTCCATGTGCACTATAATGATTGAAAGATATGTAAAAAATATATTTATTGAAAAGGATTTAGAAAATTTCAAGAATATGCAATTTCTAGGCATAAAACCAAATTCCACTACATTTTTCAACTTCCCCCATGCCTATACCAAAATGAAAGCTTTGGTGAGGGGTATGCACATTCATAGTAAAGGATTGATAAATGATGTATTATTTTACTTACTTATAACTTATTTAATATATATGTGTATACAAAATGTGGAAGCATACACAAGGTAAGTCAATTATTTAACAAAATGCCTCTAAGAGATGTGGTTTAAAAATTTAATTGGAAAGTGTAAAGAATTGTGTAAGTTAAAATGTGCATTGACAAGCTAAGGCTACAATGACAAACAAACAATGATCAACATGGAATATGCAAAATAAAAAAATCAAAGGAAACCAAAATAGAATTAAATAAAATGTGCAAAGACTTCACATATCTAAAAAACTAGAGTTTCAAATGGAGGAGTTCTACCCAATTATGTAGCCTTTGCATCTTATTTCTTCAAACTTCTCAACAATTTTACTTTTTTAAAAGCTTGTTTGCCTCCAAACTTCAATTCTATATCACTCTTGAATGGAATTCATACTTGAATTGATATTAAATGCCTTTTAACGTGAAAACTCTACTATTTCATGCAAAGGTAATGTAAATATCATGAAAAAGGTGGTGACATGTGAAAAAATTGCATGCACACTTCACAAAACCATCAAAAATTCTTTTTTGTTGGAACACACACATAACCAAGAGAATATGCAGAATGTGGGCCTAGAGATCACAGGTATATCCAGTTTTTAACCATTTTTAGAGCAAGAAAAAATGCACTCACTTTATAATGTGAGCACATTATGTCTTGATAGAAAAATGACCATATCTATACTACTTCAAAATGGGCTCGTGTTATGAGAAAATTGATTTTTTATAGGTTTATTTTCTCTCTTTCTCTCTATCCTCTACCCTGTACCCTTAAACCCTATATCTTGTACCCTGTATCTCTCTCTCTCAAGTCTCTCTCTCACTCACTCACTCCTATATCTATCCCCTCTACCCTATCTCTCTCTCAAGTCTCTCTCTCCTACCCCCTCTCCCTCTCTCAAGTGTCTCTCTCTCACTCACTCACTCCTATCTCTCTCCCCTCTACCCTGAATCCTCTACCCTCTACCCTTAACCCTTACACCCTCTACCATCTACCCTCTATCTCTCTCCCACTACCTCCCTCTCTATCTCTCAAGTCTCTCCTTCCTACCCCTTCTCCCTCTCTTAATTATCTCTCTCACTCACTAAATCCTTCTATCTATATCCCCTCTACCCTCTACCATTAACCCTAAAACCCTTACACCCTCTCTCTCTCTCTCAAGTGTCTATCTCCTACCCCCTCTCCCTCTAGCAAGTCTATATCTCTCACACTCACTTCTTCTATCTCTCTCCCCCCTACCCTTAACTATTAACCCTTAAAACCTTAAGCCATTAAACCCTCTACCTTCTATATATCTCCCACTCCCTCTATCTCTCTCTCTCAAGTCTCTCAGTCCTACCCCCTCTCCCTCTCTTGAGTATCCCTCTCTCACTCACTCCCTCTATCTCTATACCTTCTACTCTCTACCCTTAACCCTTAAACCCTCTCTCTCTCAAGTCTCTCTCTCATACCCCCTCTCTCTCTCACTCACTCACTCCTTCTAGCTCTCTCCCCTCTACCCTTAACCCTTAACCCTCTACCCTCTACCCTCTACCCTCTACCTTCTACCGTCTACCCTCTATCTCTCTCCCACTCCCTCTGTCTCTCTCTAAAGTATATCTCTCCTACCCCCTCTCCCTCTCTCAAGTCTTTCTCTCTCTCTCTCTCACTCCTATCTCTATCCCCTCTACCCTCTAACCTTAACCCTTAAAACCTCTACCCTCTACCCTTAACCCTCTACCCTCTACCTTCTACCCTTAACCCTTAAACCCTCTACCCTCTACCCTCTACACTTAACCCTCTACCATGTATCTTTCTACCCTCTATCTCTCTCCCAATCCTCTACCCTCTATCTATCTCCCACTCCCTCCCTCTCTCTCCCCTAGGCTGCCAATCTCACTAAAACCCTAAAACCTCTACCCTCAACCCTAAAACCTCTCTCTAAACCCTTAAAACATAATACCTTAAACCTTATAGCCTCTACCATCAATCCTAATCCCTCAACCATATAACCTCAACCCAATACCCTAAATCATCAACCCTACAGGTCCTCAAATCTATACCCTCAATTATAAACCCTCTAACCTATACATTAGATCATAAACCCTTGTATATCTTTGTCCCTCCATCCTCTTATCTCCCTCCCTCTATCACTCCCTCTCTATCCTAATCCCTCAACACTAAACCCTCAACCCTTAAACCATTAAACACTCAACCATAAACCCTAATCTCTCAACCCTCAACCCTCAACCCTTAAACCTTAAACATTAAATCATAAAACCCTCTACTCTCTTCCATCAACCCTCAACCCTTCAAACTTTAAAACTAGGTAAATTGCCTACCCTAATCCATCGACCCTCAACTCTTAATCCCTCAAACCTCAACCCTTAAACCCTTAACCTTGTACCCTGTACCCTCAACTCTCAACCCATCCCTCAACCCTTATACCCTCAAACCTATATATTGGACCCTCAACCCTAATCCCTCAACCCTATACCCTCAACCATCTACTCTTAACCTTAAACCCTCAACCATCAACCCTTAAACCCTCTATCATATACCCTCTACTATACATTAAACCATCAAACTGTTGGAAAAACAAGAATAGACAACTAAGAGGGGGGCTGAATCAGTTGTCACATAATTTAAAACTTATTCAACCTTATTAACCTTTAATATCAGATCTAATAATTAATAGTGAAAGCATGAATCAAAAACACATCAGAAACACAAGAACACCAAGATTTTATACATGGAAACCCTGTTAGGGGAAAAATCACGATGGATGTTAGTCCATAAGATTATACCCTATTAAAAGTATAAATATGAATAATGGGAATGCACATGCATTCAGGCACACTACCTAGAGCTCATTGCGCAAATAGGAAGGCTCACACCTTACAAAAATATTTAGATTAAAACCATTTGAAGAATATGAACTGGTAAATTAGCTTCTACAAAAGCCTAATTACAATTCTGATTAAGCACAAAAATACTTCTTCACACTTCGCTCAATATTCTTCACACTCTGCTCTGCAATCGAATGATCTAATCTTTATTCACACATTTCTCATACACACTTCATGCTCGCATGTATCAAATGAAGAAAACAATCACTCAAGTATATATTTGCTACATGGAATTACATCAACAACTTTGTCATCATAAAATAAAGGAATAAAAGAATTACAAACTGTTGGCCCAATCCATGAATAAATATCAATGCACACCAACCAAAGTCGGTCCTAACATAATGAAGAACTTAAAAAAATTCCTCGAACATGCCAAACATTAAAATATTAATCCATGAGGATCTGAACATGCTACAACCATTGTCAGCCAAGAACATGAGAACTCAAATACACAAAGGAAAAATCTCCAACCACGATCACACCGATCAATGTGAACATGCAACAAGGATAGAGAACAATCTAAAAACATCAACAAACATCGCATGAAAATATACAACTAGAATTACCAGAATTATATTCTCTTCTTACAGAAACATCAACTATAGTAACATAATAACTGTAGGAACACATAAACACACAACTTGCATAAATATTGATGCGCACCTCTAAAACTTCCGGAGTATAAACTATATAGGACTAGCAACAAACCCTTTAAAGCATAACTTCTAAATACCAACATACTGAATTTTACACCACACTAAACTTCACAGCTTTACAAGGAGTTTCCAACATATTTAATATAATTTTATCAATATCCTCAACATATATAACCTTTAAAACATCAATTAAAACCACATATCAGCAACACAACCACAACATCCAACAATATCCCCCTTTGGAATTGATGGCAACACATGATGTGAAAAATACCATCAACACAACTAACTCTTCTTCTCATACTATTATTCTCCCCCTTACATTACTCTTCTCCCCTTTTGTTTATGCTCTTCTTCCACAAGGTTTTTCACATTTCTCTTCTCCCCCTTTGACATCAATGGAAAAGGTACACATGATATGAACCACTAATCTGAATCATCTGACTACTCCCCCTGAGTAGCAGCCATCACAACATCAATTTAGATCAATATATGACTATGAATGCATAGATTGATGCAAATAATTGCATCTTAGTTCAAATTAGGAGGGGAAATCACCCCTAACTTCCCTCTAAGATAATCAAAGTATCCTTAGGAAATGGATTATTAAAGATGTCTACAAGTTGTTCCTTAGTAGGCACATACTCCAGTCTGACTTCTTTATCACTCACTTTATTTCTCAAAAAATTATATTTGATAGATATATGTTTTGTCTTTGAATGCAACCCTGGATTCTTAGAAATGTTTATGGCACCAGAATTATCACAAAATATAGTAATAGGATCATCATACTCAATTATGATATCTCTCAGCATTTGCTTCATCCATATTACTTGAATGCAATATTTTGCAGCAACAATATATTCTGCCTCATTAGTAGATAAGGAAATGAAATTCTTCTCTTTACTTAGCCAAGAAACCAACTTCTTCCCCAAGAAGAAGGCACCACAAGTAGTAATTTTCTTATCATCCACATCTCTTGTCCAATCTACATCAGTAAAGGTACTCAAAGTAAGATCATCATCTTTAGGATACCAAAGACCAAAGTCAAATGTTCCTTTCAAGTATCTAAAAATTATCTTCACAACAGTCACATGAGATTCCTTTGGATCAACTTGATATCTAGCAACCATGCGTACAACATTCATGATGTTTGGTCTAGTCTAAGTCAAATAAAGTAATCCATCGATCAATGACATGTATCTTGTTTGATTTTCTTTAGGAGAATCATCATTTTGGGTTAACTTACACCCAATTATCATGGGTGTACCAACTAGCTTTGAGTCTTCCATGCCAAACTTTTTCAGTAACTCTCTCACACATTTGGACTGAGATATAAAGATTTCATTATCTAACTAAGTAATTTGCAATCCTAAAAAGAATTTCAGCTCTCCAATCATTGACATCTCAAACTCACTTTTCATTTCATCAATGAAATTCATACATAAGTCATCATCACCTTCAAAAATGATGTCATCAACAAAAACTTCAATGATCAACTCTTTATCCTAATCCATCTTAAAATATAGATTACTGTCATTAGTACATCTATTGAATCCAAGCTTCAACAAGTATGTATCCAATCTAGCATACCAAGCTCTAGGGGCTTGTTTGATTCCACACAATGCTTTCTTCAAAACCATATTTCCTTTATCAGTCATTTGAAATCCATTTGGTTTCTCAACATATACTTCTTCTTCTAGCTCACCATTTACAAATGCTAAATTTACATCAATTTGATAGACTTTGTAGTTCTTAAAAGCAACATAAGTAATAAATAATCTTACAACTTCAATTCTAGAAACAGGGGCAAAGGTTTCTTCAAAATCAATACCTTCCATCTATGAGTACCCTTTACATACTAGTCTTCCTTTATTCCTGACCACTTCACCTTGTTCATTTAGCTTATTCTGAAAGACCCGTTTGGTTCCAATCACATTTTTATTCTGAGGTCTAGGAACAAGAATCCACATATCATTTTTCTCTATCTACATAAGTTCTTTCATTGTTGATTCCATCCAATATTCATCTTTACATGATTCATCGACATTGTTGGGCCCAATCTTGGCAATCAAATAATACTCTTCTGCAATTCTTCTTCTATTCTACACACCTTTGTTCTTATCTCCTATAATCTGATTTTCAGAATGATTTAGCTTCACAGACCTCAGAACTTTGGGATTCTCTCAAAATTCTGGTTTTTCTATTCTTTCTTTTGCACTTCCACTAGCTTCACCTTCTTGATTCTTTTGATTCACCGAAACAATTTGAACATGATTTTGTGTCTGAGCATTCTTTCTAGTATCAATACTATCATGTTGTTCATCTGAATCATATCCATAGTATCTGGATGATCTAGCCGTGTCTTCATCAACTCTGACATTTTCACTTTCAACCATTTTCCTCAATGTTTTATTATAGCACCAGTAGGCCTTGCTCTTAGTAGAGTAACCCAAAAATATTCCTTCATCACTCCTAGCATCAAACTTGCCAATATCTTCATCTCTATTGATATAACATCTACTTCCAAAGATTTTGAAATATTTAACAGTAGGCTTATAACCAAACCACAACTCAAAAAGACTCTTACCAAAATTACCATTGACATTTACCCGGTTGATAGTATATATAATATTGCATAAAATTTCTCTCCAATAGATATGAGGAACATTAACTTCCAACATCATATTTCTAGTAGCATCTAGAATTGTTTTGTTTTTTCTCTCAAAAACTTCATTTTGTTGAGGGGTCCAGGGAGTAGATAACTATCTTTTGATTCCATGCTCTTCATAGAATGAATTGAACTCCTGGGAATTCAATTCACCACCTCTTTCTAACCTTAAGCATTTAATCTTCAACCCTATCTCATTCTTGGCCATAGCTTTGAAACTTTGGAAATTTTCTAATGCTTCATGTTTTTCTCTCAAGAAAGCAACCCATATCATCCTAGACTAATCATCAATAAGAAACATAAAGTACCTTTCTCCTTGTAGACTTTTGATTGTGGAAGGACCACATAGATCAGTATGCACCAGCTCCAGTACTCCATTAGAATGATGTTGTTTTCTCTTAAAATAAATTCTAGTCTTCTTTCCCATTTGACATTCCTTGCATATGGTTTTAGTAGGCTTCGCTAGCTTAGGGAGATATCTAACTGCTTGAGTGGAGCTTACTTTGACAATGAAATCATAATTCACATGACATGGTCTCCTATGCCATGAACAACTTACATCAACTTGAGCAATTAAACAACTTTCACTAGCAGCACTCAGGTGAAAAATATTACCTCTTGTCTTTGTACCTAAAGCAATTACATTTCAAAAACTTCCTAGTATCCTGAATTTTCCATCTTTGAATTGAAGATTATATCCCTTTTCTACCATATGTCCAACACTCAACAGGTTATGCTTCAATCCTTCAACATAAAGGACATCATTGGTATTATATTTACCACAAAGAGAAATAGTGTTTTGGCCACAATTCACACCAGCATTGTTGTCTCCAAATATTACAACACCACCATCATATTTCTCCAAGCTTATAAACTTGATTTTTTCACCAGTCATATGATGTGAGCATCTGCTATAAATCACCCATTCATCCATTTCTTCAATTCTGGCTACAAGAGATTTCTCAATATTCTTATCACTAGCAGATTTAGTGGACACCATAGCATTTTCCTTGATAGCAATGAATATCCATCCATATTCATTTCAATTTTGTTTTTCAGATTCTTCATTAGTAAAACCTTCTTCAACATAATAACACTTCTTTTGAAATCTAGGATTATCACGTTTGAACCTAGGAACTCTTTCATGACACCTTGATGCAAAATGACCTATCTTATTGCAAGAGAAACATTTAATAGGAAACTTTCCTTTATACTTACCTTTTCCTTTGGCTTCTCTTTTCACAATCAATTCTTCTAGCTCTTCTAACTCTCTTTCTTCATCTTCAATCTATTTCATCTCATCTTCATACTTGAATGTCTTTCTAGAAATTTCTCTTAGATCATATCTTTGTTGGTTTCTTCTGGATATAGTAGCCTTAAATGCAGATTTTGTCTTAGGAGTAGAATCACCAAATTAACTTAATTCAAAGGAAACAAACTTACCAATTAGCATATCTCTTGTCACATTTGTTACTATCTTGAGCTCTTCAATAGCATGAGCTTTCATTTTTTAAGAAGTAGGCAATGATTTGATCACTTTAGCCACAATCTCTTCTTCATCCAACATTCCACCGACACATCTAATGCCCATCACTAGTTCATTTACTTTTTGCATGAAGGAAATAATGTTTTCATCCTCGCTCATCTTCAATTCGTCCCACTTGTCTTTCAGAATTTGTAGCTTAGCAACTTTCACTTGTGCATCTCCTTCATACAATGTTTCCAACTTCTTCCAAATCTCATATGATGTTCTCAGACCCATTACATTTATCATCTATGAATCTGTCAAAGAACTCAATAATGCTTCTATAGCCCTAATATTTTTTTTAACTTCTTTCATCTCATTGGGAGTAGAGGGACCATTATGAGGAATAACATATTTTTTCTTTGTAATCTTCCAGAAGGGTTCACTAATGCACTTAAAATGACACTCCATTCTAGCCTTCCACAAAGAGTAGTTAATTGTTCCATCGAATCTAGGACTATCCTTCTTGTATGATGCGATCTCAGATCACCTCAAGCTATTAAAATTATTTAGAGGAAACTTCTCTCATACCAATTGTTGGAGAAACAAGAATAGACAACTGAGAGGGGGGGTGAATTTGTTGTCACATAGTTTAAAACTTATTCAACCTTATTAACCTTTAATCTCAAATCTAATAATTGATATTGAAATCATGAATCAACAACACATCATAAACACAAGAAAACCAAGATTTTATACGTGGAAACCTTGTTATGGGAAAAACCACAGTGGATGTTAGGCAACAAGATTATACCCAGTTAAAAGTATAAAGATGAATAATGGGAATGCACATGCATTCAGGCACACTACCTAGAGCTCACTACCTTACAAAAACATTCAGATTAAAACCATCTAAAGAATATGAACTAATAAATTAGCTTCTGTAAAAGCCTAATTACAGTTCTGGTTAAGCATAAAAACACTTCTTCCCACTTCACTTAATATTATTCACACTCTTCTCTGCAATTGAATGATCAGATATTTATTCGCACATTCTGCATACACACTTCATATTCACATATCTCAAATGAAGAAAAAAATTACTCTTATATATTTGCTACATGGAATTACATCAACAACTTTGTCAGCCAGAAATAAAGGAATAAAAGAATTCCAAACTGTCGGCCCAATCCATGAACATATCTCAATGTGCACCAACCAAAGTTAGTCACAACATAATGAAAACCTAAAACAACTTACTTGAACATGCCAAACATTATCACACATAAACACACAACTTGCACAAATATTGATGCAAAAATCTAAAAATTCCAAAGTATAAACTAGATAGGTTTAGCAACAAACCCTTTAAAGTGCAACTTCTAAATACCAACATACTAAATTTTACACCACACTGAACTTCATAGCTTCACAAGAAGCTTCCAACATATTTAATATAATTTTCTCAATATCCTCAACATATACAGCCTTAAAAAAATCAATGCTAATAGTGTTGAAATCAATGACAACCACATATCAGCAACACAACCATAATATCCAACAGAACCCTCAATTCTCAACCCTCAACCCTTAATCCCTTAAGCCTCAAACCTCAAACCTTAAACCCTCAATCCCTATCCCCTCTACCCTATACATTGGACCGTGAACCCTAATCATTGAACCTTATACCCTCAAACCTATACCCTAAACCCTCTACCCTTAACCCTTAACCCTCAACCCTAAACCCTTAAACCCTAAAACCTTAAACCTTTTACCCTCTACCCTCAACCCTAATCCATCAACCCTATACCCTCAACCCAATACCCTAAACCATCAACCCTATAGGTCCTCAACCCCATACCATCAATTATCAACCCTCTACCCTATACATTGCACCCTCAACCCTCATATATATTTTTCCCTCCCTCCTCTTCTCTCCTTCTCTCTGTCTCACTTCTCCCTCCATCTCTCCCTCCACCCATCCCTCCCTCTCTACCCCAATCCTTCAACCCTAAACCCTCACCCCTCAAACCCTTAAACACTCAATCCTAAACCCTCAACCCTCAACCCTTAAACCCTAAACCCTTAAACCCTCTACTCTCTAAGATCTTCCCTCTACCCTCAACCCAATAACCTCTACCCTAAACCCTAATACCTCAACCCTTAAACCCATGTAAACTATCTACCCTAATCTCTCAATCCTCAACCCTTAATCCTCCAACCCTTAAATCCTCTACCCTCTACCCTCAAATCTCAACCCTTAAACCCTAATACGTCAACCCTTGTACCCTCTACCCTATACATTGGACCCTCAACCCTATACCCTCAACCCTCTACCATCAACCTTAAACCCTCAACTCTCAACCCTTAAACCCTAAACCCTTAAACCTGTAGTGTAGAAAATTGCATACATTTGCATTTTTGAACTTAATTTGGACCTATTTTAGCACTCCTTGCATTAAATTCCCTTTAGGTAACTTATTATGGGCCCCTAAGACCCCTTTTTGTTCATCCCAAGGCATATTCCATCCATAAACCTGATCAAAATTCATAAACAACTGCTAATCTTGGTAACCCACCTTTTAAAATGGAAAATTAAGCCTTGTGGTACCAAGACACCCTTGGTGGCGTCTTAGTCTCGAGGGCTTTATTTTAAGGGATTAAGAGTTGGAAATGAAAATCCTTGATTCAAATTAGTATTTTGTCAACCTTTGGGATCTAATAACCGAGTTATTAGATAGGATTGCCTATAAAAGTAAGTTTCACACCCCATTTTCACATAAGCAAGTAAGTTGAGCAAAATTGATATTTCTTGAAGCAAGTTTTGAAGGAGAGTTTGAAGAAGCAAGGAATTGAATTCTCGAAGCAGCCTTCTATTGTGTTTTTCTAGGTTTTCAAGTCCATTTTCAAGCCAAGATCTAGTATTGCCAAAGATTAATGATGGGTTCCTATGGAGAATCATGAGAGATTCTAGGTTGGAGATGCAACTAGCCTTTCTTCCAAGCCTAAGGACTTGTTTCTTAATTGATTCCATCTTCTTTTATTGTTCTATTTTCTGCTGAAGGAAGGTATATTTCATGTTAATGAATTATTAGGTTGACTAGAGATCTCCTTTGTAGGTCATTTTCATTTCCATCTTAGGAATTATATTCTAACACACTTGAATAGGTTTTCTCCATGTTCTCGCTTGCATAATCTTAGACATAGTTAAGGTAAGTGCACACACATTTCCATTTTCAGATCTATGCTTTCTCATCAAGGTTTAATTACCAAACAAGGGGTCTGACCAAGGTAAACCCCCATAAACAATCAATCAAATTTCCTTTGTTTTGCAGGTTATTTTACAAGTCTAGATCTAGAGACTCGGTGAACAAGGAAATGTAGACCTTGGATCTCGGAATCACTTTCAAAAATTCTAGAAATTTAAAATGGGACTAAGTTGCCACCTAGGGTGTCTTAGTCCTCCTTAGGTTATTTTTATAAATTCCTTTAGATCGAGTTCTGACATCGAAATAATCTTCATTTTCCTCAAAAAAATAGTAGCGGGACTAAGACAACAATAAGAGCATCTTATTCCTACATAGAACTTTTTGATAGAATTTTTACATTTCCAAAATCCTCATTGCATTTCCATAACTTCTAGGTACACATACCCTAACTTGTTCTTGTATAATTTCATTATTTGCATCATTCATTTAACTTGCATTATTAGGTTTTGTGTGTTGAATTTTTATTTGTCTTTTCCAAGCTTTTTACTAGTGGTGAACCATTCAAAGTTTAAAGAACCCCTTCCTAGGTTATTCCCTATTGAGAATCAACTCACCTTTAAGGTTGATAGCCAATCCAATTTGGGACCCTAGGATAAATTTGAATGACCTAGAGAGAATAGGTAATCAACCAAACTATTTTCTTTATAGCTCATTTTGGTGAACCTGACGTCTTTGAGCATTCATTTTCTAATTTAAATTCCATTATAATCCTAGATCTAGGTTGCGTTCATTATTGGATTGCATCTAGCATTAGTAAAATTTTATATAGGTTTTCTCATACTTAGTGAAATTACATCTAGGGTTTCTCATATTTTCATTAATGAAAGTGCATATAGGTTGCATTTTTTATTTCTTGCATCATCTTATTTCATTGAAAATTTTAAAAAGTGCATTGTTCATCATCCTAATTGTATTTAGGAATATTGTTATTGGATTCAAAATTGAAAAAATTACATTCAACTTTGCATTCAATTGCTTGTCACTAGTTACTTTTCCTTGCATCCATTTGCATAGTCTTCTATTTCCAAACATCAAGTCCTTGGGTAGGCAACCCGAGAACACTTTTTACAACCTAGACTTTGTTGTTTTTTTGAAAAAAGCCTTTACTGGGACTAAAACATCCTTACTAGAATCTTAGTCCCTCTTAGGGTTTTTTGTCCATAATACTCTTTGAGTTGTGTATTATCTATTCTAGTTTCTAGAACCTCCATATTCCATCAGGAGGACTAAGACACCCTTCCTAACTTTATAGATTTTAGGGTTAAACAATTAATTTCTCTACTTCTGCTTGGTGTAGCTAGATTGTTGTTTATGTTTCTCAATTTATTATTTCATACATATTCATAGTTCATGTTTAGAATTTCTTGATAAAGATAGATTATTTCACTTTCATTTTTGTAGACATAGATTTCATTTTACATTCATTAGAAAAAAAAACACGAAAACCAAAAACACTAAATCTTCGCAAGCATAGGTTCATGGTTATTTAAAGAATGTCAAAACCATTTGTCCAAGTAAGTGTAACCTTCGATACTTTTAGTAGTGATGAATTTTATATGTTAAATGAAGCCCTTTATGACTTCATCTCGCAAGGTTCATCCACTAAGGCTTATTAAAAAAAAACTCAACAAAGAGAAGTAAATGTCATTCAACCTCAACTTATCCTTTATCCTCCAAACAAACCCGTCCTTATCCTTGAAGCACCTAAAGAAAATGTGTCACAACAATCAATTTATAATACTATTGATCATACATATAGCACAAGGAATAATAGAAAACCTCAACCTAATCTCATTTCATTACCATTGCCTAATCATGTATTGCCTAGTGCTCCTCATCTCCCTTCACATAGTGGAAAGGAGTATGATCTTGTTGAACAACTAAAGAATACTCCTACTAATATTTCCTTATGGGATATTATTCAAACCTTACCTAGCTACCACACCATGCTTAAAACAATATTACAAGTGATTTCTCCTAGTGCAAATTTTGTGAACCCAAATCCTTTATACCTACATAAACACAACAAACAAACACATAATTAGATCAATATGCAAGTTAAGACAAGGATTCCCCATGAAATCCATTTACAATACTCAAATAGGAAAGAAAATGAAGAAATGAACAAAGAACATAATGAAATCCTATTCTAAGATGCAAACTCTTGATCCTATGGGGGAGTTGGTGCCAATTGGTGTGTCAAAATTGGCCCTTTCCCAACTCCTTTGTAAGCTTGATGATGATTTGATGAATATTTGATCCACTTTGGTTGAATTCCTACATAACCCAACTAAGAATTTGATAAAGAGAGATGAAAATGGCTATGTTTGAAGATGAGATTGAGTATAATAAGGTTACTCAAATTGTGGATGATAGAATGAGAGGAAGAATCTCTCATTTATAAATTTCAAATTAGAAGAAAGATAAATATTTGAGCAATGTGGGATCATTCAACATCCAATGGAAAAGTGCCACTTGTCAAGATGTGAATGGTTGATGATTGTGCATATTTTGATCAATTTGCATGATAAATGCCCCTAGATTCAAATTTGAAATTTGAATGTGACATGTTGGAGGGAGAAAGAAATGGAGTTAATGTCACTTGGCTCAAGGCCAAGGAAATGTAAGAGGCATTGAATGCCTTGTTGGAAGTACCCATCCCTTTTGGAGGGATTTTTGAATTCAAATTTGAAGGAATATTCCTCCTTTATTCCATGTTGAGAGAAAATAGGTGATTAAATAAAGAAAAGTAATTGATTTATTTTGCAAGTTGCATTCTCTAAAGTATTTTAGTGATTGAGATTAAATTAATCAAGATTTGATCAATTTAATGAGAGATTAGGTGATTTGACAATTTTGACTTAGATTTAGGATTTAAATAAATCAAAGTTGAGAGAATAATGATTTTAGATTTAATTAAATAAAGATTGATTTATTTAATTAAAGGAGGATGATGTTGGATTTAAACCAAATAAAGATTTATTTAATTTAAATGAGATGACTATAGGGATTAATTAAATTAAATTATTTATTTAATTAAAAGGGGGATTAAAAAATTAATTAAATAAAATTGATTTATTTAATTAAGAGATGAAAAATGATGACTTTAATCAAATATAGATTATTCGATTAAATGACTAGCAAAGTAGATGATTTGGGATGAAATGGTGTTAGTAAATTAGGATCTAGTGTGTCAGATCAAATTGTATATTTTCCATGTCTACAAATTCAAATTATGTGGCATCTCTAATACAAGTAATGAATACAGTGAATGTAGACATTACTATTCACCAACATGAGCTCCTTCCCTTGGAAATGAGAAAGAAATATGATACATTCATGATAATAGACAAATACAACACAATGAGAATAAAAATGACCCTTTTTGATAATGGCTTAGCTCTGAATATTTGTAGTGTAAACCTTTCAGATAAGTTGGGAGTCAATAAATCAAAAATAAAACTTGATTCATTATCAATTCGAGGATTTGACAATATAGGAAAGAAACCACTTGGTGTGATTACTTTTCTTATTTAAGTTAGAAAGGCTACCTTGCAAACTCCTATCCATATTGTGCCTCATGACCTTTCATAAAATCATATTTTAGGAAGACCATGGATTCATGAGATGCATGCGGTGCCTTTGACTCTTCATCGTGTCATGAAGTATGTCTATAAAAACAAGACATACCAAATTTAAATGGACCCCGAGCTTGAAAGTTGCTTGAAAATTGAAAAAGGAAACATCAGTCCTTTGAAAACATTAATTTCAACATAAAAAAATGAACCTATAAAAGATGAAACAAAAGAAATAGAGACAGTTTCAAAATTAGCAGACGATGACTAGGGTTCCTTGGAATTCATAGCTTCATTTATGGGAGAATATATAATCACAAGAAAATAAGATGAAAAAAAAAAACAACCAATGGTTATGTCAACACAAAACATGAGATAAAACTCACAAGCATATACCTCATCTATTCTTGAAGAAGACACAAGTTACACAACGAATTTTGATGAGATAGATTATCAACAACCACCAAACCTGAAAGAAATGGAAAAGCTTTATGGGAGAGGTGATTAACTTATGAAGTAATTGGGTTATAGTGGAAAAGGATTTGGAAAGAAAGAACAAGGAATTTGTGTTCCTATGGAACCTAACACACAAGAAATGAAAAATGGTTTGGGATACTATCCTAAAATAGTGCAAGAAAATAAGATACCTTCATTAAACATCAAAACCATTATGTGTAAACCAAAAATCAATCTTACTTTGAATCATCTAGAATTGCTTTATATGGATTCCAAACCATCATGGGAATACTTTGAAAATGAAAAATCCTTGAAACAAATACTAGGAGTTTATGAGAGATCATCTACTCCTCAAAAGGAAAAGTTTACATGTGCTATGATTGGCACCAAGAAATAAGATGAAGAAAAAGAGGATGGTGACATTGACATGAATAATGAAGAATACAACCCTGAATTTTTGAGATCAAATTATCTTCCATTAGGAGATACCGTGGATATAGCAATGGACATCAATGATAAAGAAAAATTGATTAAGATTGGGAAATGCATTGATGATGGAGAACAAAAGGATACTACAACTCTCCTTCATGACTTTCCCAAAATTTGCACTTGGACTTATTCAAATATGCCAGGGTTTGACCCTAAGATTGTAACACACAATATAGTCCTTGTTGTAAATGCTAAGCCTATTAGACAAAAGATCCAAAAAATGAACCCTAAAGTAGCCTTGTTAGTTAAGGACGAAATTGAAAAAATCCTTGAGGTTGGTTTTATAAGACCTATAGATTATTCTCCTTTGATCTAAAAAAATTTCATAGTCACAAAACTTGACAATCGTATTAGGATGTGTATGGATTTTTGTGATTTGAATAAAGCATCTTTAAAAGATGACTTTCCCTTTCCTAGTATTAACATGATCATAGAATCAACTATGGGACATCCTTTGTTGTCATTCATGGAAGGATTTTATGGATACAATCAAATCTTCATTAACCCTCAGGATTAATACAAAACAACAACCACAACTATTTGGGGAAAATTTTGTTGGGCTATGATTCCTTTCGGATTGAAGAACGCAGGTGCAACATATCAATGAGCTATGACACTAATATTTCATGATTACATATGTAAGATTTTGGAAGACTATGTTGATGATATTCTTGCCAAATATTGAACAAAACAAGACAATGTGAATGTTCTTCAAAATATATTTGAAAAAATTCAAAAATACAACATGATATTGAATCCAAAAAAGTGTGTCTTTTGTGTAAATAGTGGACAACTTTTAGGTTTTATCATATCTCATAGAGGCATCGAGGTGGACACAAAGAAAATTGATACTATAGCTATCATGCAACCTCCTAGAAATATGTCTCAATTACATACCTTACAAGGAAGAATTAAGTCCATTCATCATTTTGTAGCATCCTTAGTACATCAAACAATACGATTTATACATTTTCTCAAGAAAGGCATACATTTTGATTGGAATAAAGACTGTACACAAGATTTTGAGAGTTTGAAAGATTATCTTATCACTCCACTTGTTTTACAACTTTCCATATAGAAAAAAACATTCATCCTTTATACAGCATCATTATCCCATGCTCTTGTAATACTCTTGGCTCAACAAGATGAAAATGGTAAAGATCATCCTATTTATTACATTATTCGAACATTGATTGACTATAAGAGGTGATACACAACAATAGAAAAATAATTCTTATCTTTTGTATTCACTACCACTAAGTTGTGAAATTACTTATTTAATGTTGAGATAGAAGTGATAACAAATTCCGACACTTTAAAAAAAAAAATCACCAAAATAGACTTATTAGGATGCTTAGGTAAGTGGGTAATGTTGTTGAATAAGTTTAACCTTAAATTTTATTCAAAAAAATAAATTAAGGGTCAAGCCTTGACCCTTAAGTTGGCTAATTCTCCTTCACCTTTAGTGTTATCTAGTAATGATTCTTTCCCCGATGATACCGTGTTAACAATCAAAGAAGATACATGGGAATTGTATTTTGATGGATCTAAGTGCAGAATTGGCTCTAGCATAGGGGTTATAATAAAACTTACCACAAAAGAGCCCATTCCCTTATCATATCACTTAAAATTCCTTTGTACAATCAACACTACTAAGTATAAATCATTACTTGTTGGCTTGTGTTCCACTCTAGTTATGGGTGCTAGAGATGTTAACATATTTGGTGATTCAAAATTAGTCATCAAACAAATAAACAGAACATATCAAACAAAGAATGACAAATTATCAAAATACAAGGATCTCAAAATGAAATTGTTAGAGAAGTTTGAATCATTCACCATTGATAACATCCCTCAAAAATATAATTGTCATGTTGATATAATGGTAGGTGCAACTTCTCTTATATCCTCTCAAGATCCTTCAAAATACTTCACCTTCATTGTGCATAAATTATGAAACCATCAATCGACGATAAAGCAGATGAAGTGTTAGGAATGATAGTCAAAAACTCAAGCGAAGGGTATGATATGATATTCAATTTTTTGAGAGATGGTACCTTTCTTGAGCCAACAAATAAAAACACTCATTCTCATCTTCGAAAATTTGCATCTAAATACATCATCCTAGTCGACATCTTACATAAGAGGTCCTTTGATGGATTTTTACTTAGGTGTCTTAAACAATCCAAAATCCCTATAGCACTTGAACAAGCTCATGCAGGTGCTTGTGGGGGGAATTTTGGAGGAAGACCATTAGTTCAAAAGCTAATCTGCATAGGATACTATTGGAAAATTATGGAACGATATTCCTTCAAATACATTAAGAAATTCAATAAGTGTCAAGAGAATAAAAACTTAATTCATGCTCCTACCTCTGAGCTTCATGCACAAGTTCTTATTCATCCATTCTCAGTATGGGGTTTGGATATTATTAGAAAAATATCTTCACCTTCATCCACTCAACATATATTTATAATAACAACAAATTATTTCATGAAATGGGTAGAATCTATTCCCTTACGCTCGACAACTGCTGATGTAATATGTCATTTCATATTGGAACACATTATTGCTTGCTTTGGGCTTCCTTCCATATTAGTTTCAGAGAATGGGACACCATTTAAGAATAATGATGTGAAGAATTTCTTGGAAAAAATTAATACACAACATCAATTCTCAATGCCGTACTACCCACAATCTAATGGACAAGCTGAATCAACTAATAAAACTTTTGAGAAAATACTAAGAAAAATAGTGAACAGACATAATAAAGATTGGCATACATAATTAACATATGAATTATGGGCTTATCATACTAGTATCAAAAATTCAATGGGAAACACATCTTATAACCTTGTTTATGGTGCCGAGGCAATTATGCCCCAGGAGTTAGAGATTCCCTCCTTAAGAATCACTCTTCAAGGGCTAATTGATGATAATACTTATAGGGAACAATGATTACACCAACTTGAAATTATCGATGAAAGGCACATCAATGCCCTCAAACATCTTCAATCTAACCATAAGAAAATACAAGAAAATTATAAAGAACATGTTTTCCCTGTCTCATTTAACAAGGGTGATTTATTACTATATGAGAATCAACAAAATATCAATGCTAACCCAATAGAGAAAGGAAATTTTAGACCTAACTAGTTAGGACCTTATGTAGTTCAACAAAGTTATGGGTTTCGAGCATACTGATATCTGACATGGATGGTATACCTCTTTGAGAACCTATTAATTTTGTGCATTTGCATCATTATTATGTCTAGCCCTTCTAAATAGTGTGAGTTATTAAAGTATAATTGTTAGGGATAATGAATAGTATGCCATTGTCTCTCATGCTTGCTTCATTCTTGACACCTAGCTTGTTGTGTGTTGAGTTGTGGAGTATTCGGTCCAGGGTTTTTTGGATCCTTAATTTGGGTATCATGCTATTCAGACCTTATTGTGTATGTTATGTGAGGTTAAATCCTTATTTTCATTTAATATTCTACAATTAAATCATAAGTGCATGTAATTCAGCATAACATAGTACCTCATAAATTTAAGAAAGCTTAAGAAAAGGCATATTAGATACGAGAGATATTTATTGAATAGTCTAAATAGAAATTATTTAATAAATCACATTTCCATCTAACACATAACAATAAATACACACATTCTCATATACATATATCAAAAGTTTAATATATCTCATCAAATAGTAAAATTTCACTATGGCCTATGACTACTAGATTCCTCAGGATGTGGTGTTTGCACCCGTCGAGAGATAGAGGAGCATAAATGAGATCCACTCATGGTAGAAATCTCTTGCATAGTTTTTACTACCCCTCATAGCTCACCCTCATGTATCAGTGCATCCACACACTCTCACTCTATGGAGTATCTCTCAACCTAGATTTTGACATGCTCTCTCTGTAGTCGCTCAACCTCTAATTGTAAGATATCCTCTCTCTTGGATCTATGAGCTACTCAATCCTCCTCTAGAACTACGTCTAGTGTTGATACTCGACCATCAGCAGAGTTAGTACACCTGGACTCACTATCATATGCTCCCCGAAGTCTCACATAAGCCTCGAACAAGTCCATGCATTGTGCCACAAATGACAGGGGCATGAACTTTTTCACAATAGCCTCATCTACGAGAAAGGGTGGAAATATCCCTACAGAAGTAGAAAACAATAGGTTCTCAAGATCTATCATGAGCCCTACAAGATATAAATCATAACGATAACTAGTGTACATCATCACAATATATACATATATATGAGCATGATATACATAAAAAAAAAAGCATAATAATAAATATCATCACCTGGGTCTATAGCATGATGTTTAGGAATATTGAATGCCCTGATACTCCCTCCATGCTCTCGAACATTGGCATGTGTAGATTGTGACCTCGTAACTCATGTCGAAATTGTATCTCTCTACTCGGATCTAGGAGGACAAGTCTCACCTCTATGAATGTCCTCACCTTTCCCATCCTCTATCTCCTCCTCATTATCCTTTTTGTCCTCCTCCTCATCCTCTATTGCCTCGTTATCCTCCTTTCCCTTGTAATTGTTCTCCTCTAACTTCTCATCTTCATCTAGAAATAGATATGTTGGATCTACTCTCCTACCTGACTATTTGTCCTCCTCCCTTGGATCTAGTAAATGTCCTATGAAGCCCATAGGATAGTCCATATGAAAAATATCTCCAATCCATACCATCTCCCACCACTTATCGCACTCCTATGTCATGTTGATGTGATCCACATTATAGACTAGGGGCACATTTGTATCCTCCTCCTATATGTCACTCTAGATGATGTCATTTTTTGTTAGTCGTTTAAGGTCCCCAATTCTACTATCACTTTGTGTAAACCATCTATATGAACACTATAGTATGGGTCATCTTTGTACCTATTTGAACTATCTCATGACGTGATTGTAGTAAAAATGTCTCACTATGTGATTGCACCACCCCGGCAAAAGTCTATCCCTCTACATTTGCCTCATTTGTCCTATCGTGTCTGGCCATAATAGCTCCATAAAATAGGGTCTCCATACAATGTTCTCCTCACTCAATCTATCAAATATAACCCTCCAAAATAGTACATCACAATGTTTCCATGCCTATATCAAGGGATAAATGAAGGCCCATGGGTATCCCACCACTATGGAAATCATGAATCCTTTCAGCCTGGTATAGGTAATGTGTTGTAGGATCCAATTCAGTAGTAGTGTGCAGTGTAGCATGTTATTCACCTCTTCATAGGTAAACTGATCCAAGTAATAGTACAAGTGTGCTGACATGCTTTGACCCCATGTCTATATGACATGGTAGTACTCCATGTCCTGAATCGTGCGCACTAGTCCCCCCTCGAGATGTGTTATGTGGCCATCAGGGACTAGTATCAATGCTACTATAAAAATAAAGACGTGTCGAACTAGTGTTAAATATGCATGTAGAAGCTAGGAGATCTCAATGTGTGGTCCTACAATCTGGTAGTGAACCACTTTCCCTAGGTAGTACTCGGTGTCAGCTCGCATCTCCTTAAAGCTCCTCCCTTATGCTAGGAAAACCCTCTCTCCTTAGATGGGCACTCATAGTATGTGGTGCACATCCTCTAGTGCGACTGCCATCTCTCCCATAGGTAGATGGAAGGTGTAGGTGTCTATTTGCCATCTTTCTACCAATGCCATCAACATGGCATCATGATACCACATAGTCAGGGAGAGATAGGCCCAGTAGAGGCCCATCTCCTGGAGGATTTGCACATCCACCTCTAGTAGCTGATCAATAAGCTCTTGAAGATGGTTGAGTGTATGGCCGCCTAGGTGTTGGTTTGATTGGGGTGTAGTCTGCCATAGAAAAGAAGAAAAATGCAATTTAAAATGTCTTAAAATCTTAAATTTGAGCTTTAATGGGCAAAAAGTGTGCTAAAATTGCTCTATAATATCTTAATTAAGGGTTCTAGATAATTTATTCCTTAACTAGGAATATTTACAAAAAAGTGGGGCACTTTGTGCCAAAGTGGGGCGCTTTGTGACAAAGTGGGGCACTTTGCGACAAATTGGGGTGCTTTGCGACAAAGTGGGGCACTTTGCGATAAAGTGGGGCGCTTTGTGAAAAAGTGGGGTGCTTTGTGATAAAGTTAGGCACTTTGCGACAAAGTGGGGCACTTTGCGACAAAGTGGGACACTTTGCAAAAATCTAAAAAAATGAAAGAAAAACCCTCCCTAGACTATAATTCCATGTAAAAAATTCATAAAAACATTAAAAATTCACTAAATCAAAGTACACAAAAGGCATAATCCACTCATAGTTAGTTGTAGTTCATCTTGTGTGACTGCCTCCAATAGAAGCTCAATTTGTGGATGGGTGGAAGGATGACTACTCAGCATGGTAACTCACTCTACTCAAAGATCACTCTGAAATAAGTTTAAAGATAAAATGAATTTGATTTACCTTCTCTTTTATCTCTATATGGATGCATATTTGGTCGTTCTTGTTAAAAATAAAAGAAGTGATTTTTACTAAAACTAACATATTTGGAGCTAACGAACTCCATTTTGATGTTTTCTGCGTTGGAATCATGGCTCCATTTTTTTTTTATCATCAAGTGGCATGGTACTTAGAAATTCCCTATGATGGACTTGTCTAGTTTGAGGTGGTTGGATTTCTACCTTGATTCCAGCTTCGTAAATCAAGTGCAATCAAGGGGGGCATACATCTACCCTCGAATTTAATTTGCTAGGAAAGTTAGATAAGAGGATTATGTTTGAGCTGCTAATGAATCTATAATGCAAGATGTGGTTCCTAACATTGTTGTTTTGCAATAAACTATAGTTGGGGCTTAATTCTCCCTAAATGAATCCATATGAGTATCCTTTTATAAAATTACTTTTTGAAGTACTTTAGCTTGAATATGCATGTAGTGTCATATGGGCACTAAAGTGGGGGCTAAATGTATTGTAGGAAAGTGCATACCTTTTCATTTTCACACTTAATGTGGACCTATTCTAGCACTCCTTGAATTAAATTCCCTTTAGGTCACTTATTATAGGCCCCTAACAACCCTTTTTGTGCCTCTTGAGGCATATTTCATCTATAAACCTATTCAAAGTCCATAAACAACTGCTAATCTTGGTAACCCACATTTTAGAATGGAAAATTAAGCCTTGTGGGACCAAGACACCACCTAGTGTCTCTTGGTCCTGAGGGCTTTATTTTTAGGAATTAAGAGCAAGAAATGAAAATCCTTGATTCAAATTAGTATTTTGTCAAACTTTGGGATCTAATAACCAGGTTATTAGATAGGATTAACTATAAAAGTAAGTTTTGCACCCCATTTTCACATCAACAAGTAAGTTGAGAAAAATTAAGACAAGTCTTGGAGCAAGTTTTGAAAGAGAATTTCAAGAAGCAAGGAATTGAAGTCTTGGAGCAGCCTTCTATTGTGTTTTTGCAAGTTTTCAAGTCTATTTTCAAGCCAAGATCTATCATTTCCAAAGATTAATGATGGATTCCTATGGAGAATCATGAGATATTCTAGGTTGTAGATACAACTATCCATTCTTCCAAACCTAAGGACTTGTTTCTTGATTGATTCCATCTTCCATTATTGTTCTATTTTTTGTCTAAGAAAGGTATATTTCATGTTTATGACTTATTAGGGTGAATAGAGATCTCTTTTGTAGGCCAGTTTCATTTTCACACTTTAGGTTAGTGCACATATATTTCCATTATTAGATGTATGCTTTCTCATAAACATTTAATTAGCAAATAATGGGTTTGACCAAGGAAAACCCTCATAAACAATAAATCAAACTTCCTTTGTTTCGTAGGTTATTTTATAGGTCCAACACCAAATATTCAATGAAGAAGGAAGTGCAGACCCTAGATCTCAGGATCACATTAAGAAATTCCAAAAATTCAAAACAGGACTAATTCATCACCTAGGGCATCTTAGTCCTGAAGTTATTTTTCAGAAATTCCTTTAGACCCGGTTCTGACATCCAAAGACTACATTTTCCTTGAACAACAATAGCGGGACGAAGACAATAGTAAGGGTGTCTTAGTCCTCCATAAAAAAATTTCACAACATTTTTGAATTTCCAGAATCATCATTTTATTTCTAGAACTTTTAGGTACACATACCCTAACTTGTTGTTGTGTAATTTCATTATTTGAATCATTCATTTCGATTGTATTATTAGGTTCTGTGAGTTGAATTATTATTTCTCTTTTCCAAGCTTTTTCTTAGTGGTGAACCCTTTTAAGTTTAAAGAACCCCTTCCTAGGTCCTTCCCATTGAGAATTGACTCACCTTTGAGGTTGATAGTCAATCCAATTTAGGACCCTAGGAAAAATGTAAATGACCTAGAGAGAATAGGTAATCAACCAACCTATTTTATTTATGATTCAAAACCCTCTACCCTCTACAATCTACCCTATACATTAAACCATCAACCCTATATTTTCAACCCTCAACCCTTAATCCCTCAATCCTTGACCCTTAAACCCTAAATCCTCAACCCATATACCCTCTACCCTATACATTGGATACTCAACCCTAATCCTTCAACCATATACCCTCAAAACTATACACTAAATGCTCTACCCTAAACCCTTAACCCTAAACCCTAAACCCTAAATCCTCAACAATTGAACCCTTAAACACTCAAACCTAAACCCTAAACCCTCAACCCTAAACCCTTAAACCCTAAACCCTTAATCCCTTCTACCCTCTACCCTCAACCCTAATCCCTGAACCCTATACCCTCAACCCAATAATCTAAACCATAAACCCTATAGGTCCTCAACCCTATACCCTCAATTCTCAACACTCTATCCTATACATTTTATCCTCAACCCTCATATATCTATGTCCCTCCTTCCTCTTATCTCCTTCTCTCTATATAACTTCTCACTCCATTTCTCCCTCCCTCCATCTCTCCCTCTCTACTCTAATACCTCAACCCTAAAACCTCACCCCTTAAACCCTTAAACATTCAACCCCAAACCCTAAACCCTCAACCCTTAATCCCTAAAATCTTAAACCCTCTTCCCTCTACCCTTAGCCAATTACCATCTACCCTCAACCCTTAAACTCAAGTAAACACTATACCCTAATCATTCAACTTGTTAGAACTATAAAATTTTGAAATTTTATAGTCTATTGTATTCAAGAATTTCTAGCATTAAGTCCTCATCATAAACATAAAATCCCCTCTTTGCATTTTCTTGCTTATGTTTTGTCATGTAAACCATTTGAGTCCGTCTACCTCTTCATATTTCATTAAAAGATCCAAATCAGTAAGACATAGTAAAGGTCTCCCCGACCTATATTTTGACTAACACGTATGTGTTGAAGATGGTCGGCAAGACTTTTCTCTTGTTTCAACGACTACAAAGATTCATATCTGCAGAAAATGGCATTTCGTGGTAAGGTTATAGCGAAGTATTTTTCTTGCCAACTGGCACATAGAAAGTGTATTGGCATGTGTTGCGGCATCAATATAAGGTCACGGTGAATTCAATTGATCTTGCTAACTAGCATGTGGAGGGGTCATTTTGGCCAAATTGATTGGTATAAGTAGGATGTCATAGCGAAACAATTTTGTTTTACCGATTGGCTTGCAAACAAATGTTTCGGTAAGACTTATGTGCTTCGGTGAAGGTCTAGGTGAGATGATTGTTGTCTTGCCGAACTTAATACAAGGGGATTCAAAAGACTATTGGAGAAAGTGTTGGGGTCTTGCCGACTCAGAAGATATGCCGACAGAGATGTGCATTGCGAGGAGAAGAATTTTTCAGTATAAGCTTCACCAAAGTTTGATTGTATTACTAACAAGTAGTTCGAGGTGAGTCTCACCGAATAAGAGTAATCTGAAGGGATGATTTCGGTAAGACATTTGGTATCGGTATGAGTCTTCCCGAAGACATTATGTCTTGCCGAAAGTGTTATTTCATTGATAGGTTTTTCGGTGAGAAAACTTGATCGACATGCTGAAATGGGAATTCATTGGTGAAAGGGTAATTTTGTCTTAGCGACTATGACTTGAAGAGATACATATCAATATGAGACAATGAAGTATATGTGACATCTCCCTGACTCAGAATTGTTATAGCGATATAAAAAACAAGAGCAACAGTCATCATTTTTTGGAGTCCAGGTGTCAATAAGACTGCATTCTGTCTTGGCGAAAGGTGTAATAGACGTTCAAAAGGGATTTCACACCAGATTTGAAAATATCTCATCGAAAGGACACTTGATGTGACAATGCCAGTTTCAAATGGGTGTTCATTCATTCTTCATTAATGGCACAACGGGATATAATAGTAAAGATTGAATCAATTATTCATTTCTGAATTGATTGTAGGTGAATTGGTGTGCTGAGCAAAGAACCAGGACGATTTTCAGTCCGAGGAGCTAGAACGGAATACTGTAAGTGACTGTTCCTTGGTTTTTGTATTTTGGTTTTATAAGCTTGAGAATGGAGTCCTCTGGTTCTGGGAAGGGTAAGGGTAGAAAGCTTGTTGTGATTAGTTTTTCAAAAGGAAAGAAACAAAAGGTTGATACAGAGCATGAGGGCACTGAAAGGAAGTTGAACCAAGACCTTATTGATGAATTACCTGGCTCAGGCCCTAAAGCGGGAAGGTCTACACAACTTAGGGCAGAAATTGATAAATTAGATGACAAGTGTAAATTCATAGGTGATGTCTGGACTGCCATAAGAGGTTATGAGCTTTTCAATTTCCACTACCACAGAAGAAACCATTTTGAACCAGTCTGTAACCCATGGAAATTGAATGTAGGGAAACTAGTCTGCCCTAATGTTTTTGTAAATGCAGAGTTAGTAAAATTGCTTACAGATAATTATGATCCAAAACATAAGGCTATATGTGACCCATCTGGAAAACCACATATATATGTGTCTAAAGAAGCAATAGGTGAGGTCTTCAAATTGGAAGGGTTTTGCAATGAGGAAATCAGTTGTGAAGAGTTGGAAAAGGAATTTTCAAGAATGGATACAATTTATAAGGGTTGGAGGTTACCTATCCATAGAATTAAATAGGGTAACAAGTCAAAACCTTTGCAAGATAGTGAAGGGCCTCCTTATCATGTAGATTTATTTGAACCTTACATGAAATACACATATTTCTTAGTGTGTCAAGTGTTGGGGATGGATGCTCTGGAACTCATGTCAATTGTGCCAATGATTATCATAGCAAACATTCAATATCATAACTCTAGGCCATTTGACTATTCTTCATATATTACTAGGGAGCTTGATTTAGGATTGGTAGCTATAAAAGGTGGAGCTTCTATTGTTCATTTCAGGAATTATTTGTTGTTGATGCACTTGGTGTTGTATTTTGGACAAGAGTTGGGAGTATGGCCTCCAGAAATGAGAGTTTCTCAAATTGGTAGGGAGGGTGAAGCATTGCCTATTCAGCTGTGGACTGCTATTTGGGGCAACAGGTTTGCCATTGCTAGTTTCATCCATTTTGAATAGTACTTTGTGAAAACTTTGTGCAAATTGTATAAATATCCTTGTAATTATTCATTAACTGATGATATTAAAAGGTTTCTTCATCCCAAAGATTTCAATGGGCCAATTGATCATAATTGGGATGACTGGTATTGTTTGGAAGGAGCTACAATGATCAGGGTGTATGGGTTTGAAGGTACCCCTTTTATTCTACCAAGGATAGTTCCAAACAGAATTGCATATTTGGAAATTGTTAGACAAATGGATTACAACAGTGTGATGATTTTTAGTTCTTATGGGAAGCAGGCATTTATGCCTAGTACATTATGCTTTGGTGATTTCACTGTGTTGGCCAAGGAGGGGTATAATTCACTCCATGATAGGTTATTGCATTATAATATGAAAAGTTGACCACCCAGAAAAAACTTTGACCCTAAAGGATATATCAATTCAGCCAAAGAAAGGATTAACTTTGGAAGGTATCAGCATGTACCTTATCCTTTTGATGATATGATCAGACATTTGAATGAAGAGGAAGTAGAGGCGGTGGTTGAAAGCTATAACCAGGGGTTGCAAGATATAGAAAATTTGTCTTTTGGGAGTGAGGAAACCCCAATGGATAAAGTGCCACAGAGTAGAATAGAGAGAGTATCTAGGCTAAGGACTTAGAAGTATGTTTACCCAATTAGAGAACAGAGTATTGAAAATGGTGATGTTGATGCAAGGCATATGGAATACATATCTTTTGTTTTAGATGATGAGTTTATAAATTGTCCAAAGTTCAAAGCATTCTTGGACAAATAGAAGGGGAAATAAATACGAGAAGGTGTTGGTGCTATCACTTCTGGAAATGAAGAGCAATTATTGGATCGATTGAGGAAATGTGTGGATGATGAAATGACAGATATGACTCCTAAAAAGGGGAGAAAAATATTGGAGAATGTTGGCGTAATGATCTTTCCTCGACTTGATTTGAATTCAGCATTGGTGTTGGTAGCTTCTTAAAAGAGAGTAATACTACACATAAACTTGATAAGGAAAAGGTGACAAAGGTGTATGCAGGCTCTAAGTTTAATACTGATGAGGGATCATTGATGATATGGGATTTGTACACACCACATAGGAAGTCAGTAGTGATTGATACAGAAAAGGAATTTGGCCATGTTATGACCCTAAAGGTTAGAGAGGTTGATCCTGTGGTTACTGCAGAGATTGGGATAGATATTGCAAAATTGAATAAAGCATAGATCTAGGCATTGATAAGAGAAAGAGAAATGTATAAGGTGAATAATGAGAGAATATTAAGAGAAAATGATAGACTGAAAGACTTGGTTGGTGTTCCAATAGTTCCAGCCAAAATGCTCACTCAAGGAGAAAGCTCTCAGATAAAAGATCATTGGATTGGGTCAAGTGCCTATAATCAGGGAAAGTATGATGCAGTTGTAGCCATTGTTAAGAAGAGACAAGATAATTTGACATCTTGGTTAAATCAATTATGGGGGAAGTATTCTACTACTATGGATGCATTGAAGGAGCATGAGAGGATGAATGAGCAGGTTATGGATAAGTTTCATGAATTGGCCCCACATGATGAGATTAGTAGTACTGCACTTGAAGCTGCAAAACATTTGTCAGTCACCATCAAAATTTCTATGAAGAATTACTGGGGGATAAAAAGGGATTAGTTGAAGCTGCCGAGAACACTATGAGCACATTCTCTAATAGTAAAGGGGAGTTGAAAGATGCCACTAGGTGGAGGAATGAATTTTATACAGTGCTAAAGGGAATCATGAAGACATCTTCTACAGAGGATACAACACTAGAAGACGTGAGCAAGGAAAATGAGGAAATGATCAGGATGGAAATCATGATCCGGAATGCAAGGGTAAAGAGAAAAGTGATGACATGTTCTTGGCAAACAAAGATAAATCATCAATATCTTTTCATGAAATTTTTTTTGACAAATGGAAAGATAGCTCATCTGAAGAGCCTTGTACCTTGGAAGATCAGAGGAACCCTTTTTACAACCCTCAGAAACAAGCTGAATTTGAGGCTAGGCTTGAAGCAGAATGACTTAGAGTTCAATATGAATATGACCAAAAAATGTAGGGTAATCAGAATGAACTTACTAATTAGGAAATTCATCAAGAAGATTATGAATCTTTAAGTTATGATGAAATTAAAGCACAGTTTGAGTCTCAAAAAAGGGAGAGGGAAGAGCAAGAAAAGGCCCAAATGATTCAAGCAATAAAAGAGTTCAAGTTGCAGAAAGCTCAAAATATTCCCCAAGGATCTAGTTCTCCCCCAAAGTATGTACCACCCCATAAATAGAATAATCATGGTGCTGGGCATTTTCAACCACCAAAGATCCCTCACCATCAAATTGGGAATCAACATAGACAACCAAATCATCCACCACATATTCCCACAAAACATATAAATAATTATCCACCTCCTGGTCAACATCATGTGCCACAGCAAAATTTACAATATAATAACCCTATGTACCAGTATCAATATACTACTATGATCAGACAGTTTGATTTGGCAGGGTTTCAGTTGTGCCCTTATCCTATGGATGGTTCTTGGAGAAGTTTGGTGCCTAAATTCACAGGGAGTAATGCAATCACTTTCAGGGATCATTTAAGGAGTTTCAATGCTTTTATTCAAGATTTGGATGTACCTTATGAAGATTTGCATATGAGGTTATTCATGATGTCCCTTATTGAGGAAGCTAGGGATTGGTTCAATAGTCTGGCAATAGCTTCTATATATTCTTTCCAGATATTTCAATATCAGTTTCTTGAACAATTTAGGAATTTGAGTGCACCAGATGCTGCTCTCCATGAACTAATGCGAATTCAGAAGGGTCAGAATGATTCAATCTTTGATTTTAACAGAAGATTCAATAAAATGCAGAATAGAATACCTCTTCGATCAAAGTTACCGGACTCCATAGCATTAAGTGTTTACATAAATGCATTTGACCCTAAAATAGGGTATGAGTTGAGAAACAGGTTCCCAAGGGACTTAGCTAAAGCACAAAAGATAGCATTAACAATTGAGAACAATAGAAAGGCTGCTAGGATAATGAATAAGAGAGATAACCCTAGAGCTCTTTAGCAAAACAATAATTATCAATATAAGTAGGAGAACACATATAGGAAGGATAGGCCTAGGTTGCATGATATTCCTTATAACATAAACTGGAAAGATGGAAAACCAAGGATAAATCAGCTTATTGATTGTGTGCCACAAGACCAAATCAACTATTTTTGTGATGTTGATCTTGGGAGTTTCAGTATAGAGCCAGCACAACTAGAATTGACTAATAGTGATCCTATTGAGAATCATGTTGCACAGAACCACAATGGTGTGTGGAAAATGTTCTTTGATGGAGCTTGCAACCAAGAAGGCAATGGAGCTGGGATAGTCTTTGTTTCACCTGAAGGTATTACATTTAAGTATTCATTCCTGTTAACTTTTGAATGTACAAATAACGTGGCAGAATATGAAGCTCTATTAACTGGACTGAATATAGTGGTGAAACATAAAATAAAGTTGCTAGTTGTCCTAAGAGATTCAGAGTCAGTTGTCTCCCAAGATAGGTCAAAATATACGACAAAAAACAAAAGACTAAAGTAGTATAGAAATGCTGTATGGGACACAATTGAGTTGTTTGACGCCTTTTCAATTGATTGGATAGACAGGTCGAAGAATATAATGGCATATTTTCTAGCTAATGTAGCATTGAAGAAAGATGATATTACGTTGGCTGGAGTATCACAAATTGAACTCAAGACTAGGCCTATTGTACTTGATAATGTATATAATTGGACAGTTTTTAATGATGACACTGGTCTTTTGAAATTCGTTCACTGTATAGACCAGTATGAAACCCAAGAGATCGACTTCAATGCCTTTGTTGAAGAAGTCGATGGAAAAGAAATAGTATTTGGGAAAGAGATTTTGCAGCTTAAAACCAATAAACTTCCTAAAGGGTTGGTGGCACTTGAGAGGGTATATGATGGAAATGATTGGTCTTTTGTGAAGCAAACACCACTTGGAAAAAATGATATCGAGAAAATTAATTTGGGGACTGAGATGGCACCAAAAAAGGTATACATAGGTAAAAAGATAAGTCCTACAATTAGAAAAATGCTGATTGAATTGTTGAGAAAGTATAAACATGTATTCGCTTGGTCTTATGAAGATCTAAAAGCATATAGAGAAGACTTGTTTCAGCATGAAATACCATTAAAATCAGATACCAAACCATTCAGACAAAAGCAAAGACCTATAAATCCAACTCTAGGGCCTAAAATGCAAGAGGAATTAGTAAAGCTCAGAGATGGTGGAATTATTAAGCCTATCAGACATTCAACGTGGGTCTCCAATTTGGTCCCTGTCAGAAAGAAAAATGGAGATATCAGATTATGTGCAGATTTTACAAATCTAAACATAGCATCCCTTAAAGACAATTATCCTTTGCCAAATATGGAGGCTATATTGCATAAGGTGATAGGTTGTGAATTGTTGTCTATGATGGATGGATTTTCAAGGTATAATCAGGTCAAGGTTAAAGAAATTGAACAGTACAAAACAGCATTCATGACTCCTTGGGGAACGTATGTTTATCTGAGAATGCCATTTGGTCTTACTAATGTGGGGGTGACTTTTCAAAGAGCCATGGATGTGGCGTTTGCTGATTTGATCAATGTTCTCATGGTGTTGTATCAAGATGACCTCACTACTTACTCCAAGAAGGTTGAAGATCATGTTCATCATTTAGAAAAGGTATTTATGAAAGCTCTTGAGTATGGTATCAACTTAAACCCCAAGAAGTGTAATTTTGCAATCATAGAGGGTAAACTTCTGGGACATATTGTTTCAAAGGAAGGGGTTAGGATAGATATTGAAAGGGTTGAGGCCATTGAAAAAATACATATCCCTAAAAATGTTAAGGCAATACAATCATTCTTTGGATAGATAAATTTTATTAGGAGACTTGTCTCTAACTTTGTTGAGATTGTTAAACCCATAGCCAGAATGTTGAGAAAAGGAAAAAAGATAGAGTGGACTACAAAGGCTTTGGATGCTTTTGTAGCTATTAAACGAGCCATCAAGGAGGCTCCTATTCTTAAGTCTCCTGACTTTTCAAAACCTTTTCAATTTTTTTCATTTGCCTCAATGCACACTGTTGCAGCTGTTATGCTACAGAAAAATGAAGATGGTTATGAAAACCCTGTATCTTTCTTCAGTAAGTCATTACAGGGATCTGAGTTAAAGTATGATATAATGGAGAAGCAAGCATTTGCACTAGTGAAAGTTGTAAAAGCTTTCAGACCATATCTCATTGGAGCTAAGGTAGTTGCTTATGTTCCTCATGCAGCAGTGACTGACATTCTGATATAGTCTGAAGTAATAGATAAAAGACGCAAATGGATCAAAAAAATCCAAGAATTTGACATAGAGGTACAAATTACTAAACTAGTCAGAGGTCAGGGTTTGGCTAAACTAATCGCAGAAGCAAATATTGAAGAAAATCAGATTTGCAATATAGAAGAAGAAAATGTAATTGCAAGCATTGAACATACTCAGTGGTATACATATATTATGCATTATCTTAAATACATGAAGTGTCTAGAGGGAATGAATGACAACCAGAGAAGAACGTTGAAGTTATAGGCGTCCAAATATGTTTTTATGGATGGAGATCTATTTTGGAAAAATAGGGATGGTATATTATTATTGTGTCTGGATGAATTTCAATCTAAACATGTTTTGAGTGAAATGCATGAAGGGGTTTGTGGAGGACATTACTCAGCAAAAACAACTGCTGAAAAGATTCTCAGGGTAGGATATTATTGGCCAAAAGTCTTTAATGACTCTTTTGCACATGTGAGAAAATGTGAAGCTTGCCAAAAGTTTTCTGGAAAACTGAAGTATCAAGGAGCTTTGCCACTTTGACCCATGCAGACTGATGCCCCTTTTCATCAATGGGGAATTGATTTCATCGAGGAAATACAAGAAAAATCAAGTGGTGGACATAGATGGATATTGGTGGCCACTGATTATTTTACCAAATGGGTAGAGGCCATTCCAACTAAACAAGCTACAAGTAAGGTGGTGACACAATTCCTGATGGATAATATCATTACTAGATTTGGTACACTAATGAGGTTGATCACTGATAATGGAATTTACTTTAGATCAGATGAATTCAGAGGCTTCTGTAGCACATATGGTATTGTCATTTCTTATGCAACTCTTTATCATCCACAGGCTAATGGACAAGCAAAATCTAGCAATAAAAGTCTTCTAAAGACTATAAGAAGGATGCTAGGTCAGAACAAGAAGGCTTGGGATGCAAAATTAAGACTGGCTATATGGGCTGATAGAATTACAGTGAAGAAGGCAATTGGGAAGTCCCCATTTGAGCTAGTGTATGGAGCACAGGCCAGGATGCCTTTGCAGAATTTGTTACTAGTCTACAAGTTTGTTCTCTAGGAAGATTTGGATATTCCTGAACCTATGGAGGAAATAATGGAGCAGCTAGCTAAACTGGATGAAATAAGGAGGGTGGCTCAAAATCAGAATATAAAGTTGCAGACACAGATGAAGTATTTATTTGAAAAAATGGCAAAGGATAGGAAATTTGGAGAAAGTGATCTGGTACTGATGTGGAATGCAAGATGCCAGGAGAAGGGAAAACATGGGAAGTTTGAAGCCTTGTGGCTAGGGCCTTTTGTTGTGGTTGGAAAGAAAGGTGAAGATTCATACTACTTGCAAAATATGGCTAGTGAGGATCAAGAATTGCCTATACATGCAGTTTCTGAAATATTTTTCTCTTAAGATAACACAGAGGATTGAGGGTTGCCAGTGCATGGATGACTCTTGATGATTCTCTTCAAAATTCTTTTCCATGCATAGTAGTTTAGGATATAAAGGAAATAGGATTTGAAAGTACATGGACAATCCTGATTTTCCTTTTTCAAGACTCTTTTCCATGTACAGTAGTATAGGGTCTCATTCTTTTTCATTTCCATCTGTTCCATCATGCTCACATGTTCCATCATTCTGAGTTTGGTCTGCTCATCTAGAAATCTGAATCCTTGCAATGATCTTACTATCATTCATCCCCAGATGGAGCCACTGTTAGAACTATAAAATTTTGAAATTTTATAGTCTATTGTATTCAAGAATTTCCAGCATTAAGTCGTCATCATAAACATAAAATCCCCTCTTTGCATTTTCTGGCTTATGTTTTGTCATGTAACCCATTTGAGTCTGTCTACCTCTTCATATTTCATTAAAAGATCCAAATCAGCAAGACATAGTAAAGGTCTCCCCGACCTATATTTTGACTAATAGGTATGTGTTGCAGACGGTTGGCAGGACTTTTCTCTTGTTTCAGCGACTGCAAAGATTCATATCGGCAGAAAATGGCATTTCGGGGTAAGGTTATAGCGAAGTATTTTTCTTGCCGACCGACACATATAAAGTGTATCAGCATGTGTTGGCGCATTGATATAAGGTCATGGAAAATTCAATTGATCTTGCTGACTAGCATGTGGAGGGGTCATTTTGGCCAAACCGATTGATATCGACAGGATGTCATAGCGAAACCATTGTTTTTTACCGATTGGCTTGCGAACAAATGTTTCGGTAAGACTTATGTGCTTTAGTGAAGGTTTGGGCGAGATGAATGTTGTCTTGCCAAAATTAATACAAGGGGATTCAAAAGACTATTGGAGAAAGTGTTAGGGTCTTGCTGACTCAGAAGATATGCCGACAGAGATGTGCATTGCCAGGAGAAGAATTTTTCGATATAAGCTTCACCGAAGTTTGATTGTTTTACCGACAAGTAGTTCAGGGTGAGTCTCACTGAATAGGAGTAATCTGAAGCGATGATTTTCGTAAGCCATTTGGTATCGGTATGAGTCTTCCCGAAGACATTATGTCTTGCCGAAAGTTTTATTTCATTGATAGGTTTTTTGGTGAGAAAACTTGATGGACATGCCGAAATGGGAATTCATCGGTGAAAGGGTAATTTTGTCTTAGTGACTATGAATTGATGAAATACATATCAATATGACACAATGAATTATATGTGACATCTCCTCAACTCAAAATTGTTATAGCGATATAAAAAACAAGAGCAACAGTCATCATTTTTTGGAGTCCAGGTGTCGATAAGACTGCATTTTGTCTTGGCAAAAGATGTAATAAATGTTGAAAAGGGATTTCACCCTAGATTTGAAAATCTCTCATCGAAAGGACACTTGATGCGATAGTGCCAGTTTCAAATGGGTGTTCATTCGTGCTTCATTAAAGCCACAATAGGATATAACAATAAAGATTGAATCAATTCTTCATTTCCGAATTGATTGCAAGTGACTTGGTGTGTTGACTAGAGAAGCAAGATGATTTTCAGTCTGAGGAGCTAGAATGGAATACTGTAAGTGACTGTTCCTTGGTTTTTGCATTTTGGTTCTATAAGCTTGAGAATGGAGTCCTTTGGTTCTAGGAAGGGTAAGGGTAGAAAGCTTGTTGTGAGTAGTTTGTCAAAAGGAAAGAAACAAAATGTTGATACAAAGCATGAGGGCACTAAAATGAGGTTGAACCAAGACCTTATTGATCAATTACCTTGCTCAGGCCCTAAAGCGAGAAGGTCTACAAAGCTTAGGGTAGAAATTGATAAATTAGATGACAAGTGTAAATTCATAGGTGATGTCTGGACTGCCATAAGAGGTTATGAGCTTTTCAATTTCCACTACCATAGAAGAAACCGTTTTGAACTAGTCTGTAACCCATGGAAATTGAATGTAGGGAAATTGGTGTGCCCTAATATTTTTGTAAATGCAGAGTTAGTAAAATTGCTTGTAGATAATTATGATCCAAAATATAAGGCTATATGTGACCCATCTGGAAAACCACAGATATATGTGTCTAAAGAAGCAATAGGTGAGGTCTTCAAACTGGAAGGGTTTTGCAATGAGGAAATCAGTTGTGAAGAGTTGGAAAAGGAATTTTCAAGAATGGATACAATTTATAAGGGTCGGAGGTTACCTATCCATAGAATTAAATAGGGTAACAAGTCAAAACCTTTGCAAGATAGTGAAGGGCCTCCTTATCATGTAGATTTATTTGAACCTTACATGAAATACACATATTTCTTAGTGTGTCAAGTGTTGGGGATGGATGCTCCGGAACTCATGTCAATTGTGCCAATGATTATCACAACATATATTCAATATCATAACTCTAGGCCATTCGACTATGCGTCATATATTGCTAGGGAGCTTGATTCAGGATTGGTAGCTATAAAAGGTGGAGATTCTATTGTTCATCTCAAGCATTATTCATTGTTGATGCACTTGGTGCTGAATTTTGGAGAGGATTTGGGAGTATGGCCTCCAGAAATGAGAGTTTCTCAAATTGGTAGGGAGGGTGAAGCATTGCCTGTTCAGCTGTGGACTGCTATTTGGGGCAACAGGTTTGCTAATGCTAGTTTCATCCATTTTGAAGAGTACTTTGTGAAAAATTTGTGCAAATTGTATAAATATCCATGTAATTATTCATTGACTGATGAGATTAAAAGGTTTCTTCGTCCCAAAGATTTCAATGGGCCAATTGATCATAATTGGGGTGATTGGTATTGTTTAGAAGGAGCGACAATGATCAGGGTGTATGGGTTTGAAGGTACCCCTTTTATTCTAGCAAGGATGGTTCCAAATAGAATTGCATATTTGGAAATTGTTAGACGAATGGATTACAACAGTGTGATGATTTTTAGCTCTTATAGGAAGCAGGAATTTATGCCTAGTACATTATGCTTTGGTGATTTCACTGTGTTGGCCAAGGAGGGGTATAATTCACTCCATGATAGGTTATTGCATTATAATATGAAAAGTGGACCACCCAGAAAAAAATTTGACCCTGAAGGATATATCAATTCAGCCAAAGAAAGGATTAACTTTGGAAGGTATCGACATGTACCTTATCCTTTTGATGATATGATCAGAAATTTGAATGAAGAGGAAGTAGAGGCGGTGGTTGAAAGCTATAACTAGGGGTTGCAAGATATAGGAAATTTGTCTTTTGGGAGTGAGGAAACCCCAATGGATAAAGTGCCACAGAGCAGAACAGAGAGAGTATCTAGGCTAAGGACTCAAAAGTATGTTTGCCCAATTAGAGAATAGAGTATTGAAAGTGGCGATGTTGATGCAAGGCATATGGAATACAGATCTTTTGTTTTAGATGATGAGTTTATAAATTGTCCAAAGTTCAAAGCATTCTTGTACAAATAGAAGGGGAAAGAAATACGAGAAGGTGTTGGTGCTATCACTTTTGGGAATGAAGAGCAATTATTGGATTGATTAAGGAAATGTGTGGATGATGAAATGATAGATATAACTCCTAAAAAGGGGAGAAAAATGTTGGAGAATGCTGGTGTAATGATCTTTCCTGGAATTGATTTGAATTAGGCATTGGTGCTTGATAGCTTCTTAAAAGATAGTAATACTGCACACAAACTTGATAAGGAAAAGGTGAAAGAGGTGTATGCAGGCTCTAAGTTTAATACTGATGAGGGATCATTGATGATATGGGCTTTGTACCCACCACACAAGAAGTCAGTAGTGATTGATACAAAAAAGGAATTTGGCCATGTTATGACCCTAAAGGTTGGAGAGGCTGATCCTGTGGTTATTGCAGAGATTAGGATAGATATTGGAAAATTGAATAAAGCACAGATCCAGGCATTGATAAGACAAAGAGAAATGTATAAGGTGAATAATGAGAGAATATTAAGAGAAAATGATAGACTGAAAGACTTGGTTGGTGTTCCAATAGTTCCAGCCAAAATTCTCACTCAAGGAGAAAGCTCTCAGATAAAAGAAAATTGGATCGGGTCAAGTGCCTATAATCAGGGAAAGTATGATGCAGTTGTAGCCATTGTTAAGAAGAGATAGGACAATTTGACATCTTGGTTAAATCAATTATGGGGGAAGTATTCTGCTACTATGGATGCATTGAAGGAGCATGAGAGGATGAATGAGCGGGTTATGGATAAGTTTCATGTGATGAGATTAGTAGTACTGCACTTGAAGCTGCAAATCATATTGTTAGTCGCCATCAAAAAATTTATGAAGAATTACTAGGGGATAAAAAGGGATTAGTTGAAGCTGCCAAGAACACTATGAGCGCATTCTCTAATAGTAAAGGGGAGTTGAAAGATTCCACTAGGTGGAGGAATGAATGTGATACAGTACTAAAGGAAATCATGAAGACATCTTCTGTAGAGGATACAACACTAGAAGAAGTGAGCGAGAAAAATGAGGAAATGACCAAGATGGAAATCACGATCCGAAATGCTGTTGAAGATGTAGATACTTTTAACTACCAAGATTATTTGGATTATCCTTCTACGACTCACTTATGGTTAACTAGAGCTTAATTATTCTCTATTTTGGTTTTATGTTTTGTTTTCTCCTATTTCTGAAGGGACACGTCCTTTCATATTCTCAATGTATAAGTCTCCATTTTGAAAGCAATGTAGAGAGAGAAAAGTAGAATTAGATAGAGAATAGACAAGATACAACAATATACAATTTTGTGAAAGAAGATGAGACTGGTAGCATATGTAAATCATGGGGATATCAATGAAAATTTAATATGATGGTGAGATGTTTTCTGATATCAGTTGTTTATGATATTTGTTGAAGGGTATTATTGAAGTTGTCTTTGTAATGGTGTTTTCTGGTTATTTGAATTAGTTTAAACAAGTTTTTACCTAGTTCGTCGATGCACATTTGTTGTATCTATATTATCAATTAATTGTTTCTTTCTAGTAAAGATTAAATTCTCTAAATTGATCATAGTAATTAGGGAATATCAATTGGATTATTAAGAAGAACTCAATAATCACAATATTGCATGTTTATACAATTTATAAACCAAATAAAATGCTAAACAACTTGAATGTCTGCTAGAACAAGTAATATTTTTTTAGATTTTCTTGACTCCATAAACCCTATAAGGCACTGGTCTTTTGTTTTCATTTTTAGTTTCATTCACGTTTCTACATTTGTTAGGGATTTAGTTTTTTTTGGATATTGATATACAATTTATAGCAAAATTTTTTTATTTTGTCCATTTCAAATCTTCCATTGTGGACGAATTAGGTCAATAAGATAATATTAAAGGTCAAGTCTACTCAATTCAATTAGGTATACCCACCTAGGTTTAGCAGCACCTAAAGAGTAGAAGGTTGAGTTCCCTTAACCTTATCTGTTACCCTGAAGCATATCAAGAGATTGGAATCCTCTTGAGGCATCTTGCCAACATTTTTGAGAGATAACAAAACCCTCAACCCTTAATCCCTCAACCCTTAAAACCTCAAACCTCAACCATCTACTCTTTAGCCTCTAGCCTCAACCCTTAAACCCTAATCCATAAACCCCTATACCATCCACCCTATACATTGGACCCTCAACCCTAATCCATCAACCCTATACCCTCAACACTCTACCCTAAACCTTAAACCCTCAACCCTCAACCCGTAAACCCTAAACCCTTAAGCCCTCTACCCTCTACCATATATAGTAAACCCTCAACCCTCAATTCTCAACCCTCTACCCTTAATCCCTCAACCCTCAACCATTAAACCCTAAACTCTCAACCCCTATGCCCTATACATTGGACCCTCAAACCTAATCCTTAAACTATATACCCTCAAACCTATACCCTAAACCACTACCCTCAACCCTTAACCTTCAACCCTAAACCCTTAAACCCTAAACCCTTAAAACTTCTACCCTCTACCATCAACCCTGATTCTTGAACCATATACCCTCAACCCAATAGCCTAAACCATCAACCCTATAAGTCCTCAACCCTATACCCTCAATTGTCAACCCTCTACCCTATGTATTAGATCCTCAACCCTCATATATCTCTATCCCTCCCTCCTGTACTCCTCTCTATCTCAATTATCTCTCCATATATCCCTCCCTCTGTCCCTCCCTCTCTACCCTAATCCCTCAACCATATGCCCTCAACCCTTAAAAACTCAATCCTAAACCCTAAACCCTCAACCCTCAACCCTCAACCATTAGACCCTCTACCCTCTACCCTCTACCCAATACTCTCTACCCTCAACCCTAATCCCTCAACCCTCAAACCTTAATACCTCAACCCTTAAACCCTCAACCCTCAACCCTCTACCCTCTACCCTCTACCCTCTACCCTCTACCCTCTACCCTCAACCCTCAACCCTTAAACCTTAATCCATCAACCCCTATACCCTCTACTCTATACATTGGACCCTGAACCCTATACCCTCAACCCTCTAGTATAAACCTTAAACCCTAAACCCTTAAACCCTCTACCCTCTACCCTCTACCCTCTACCCTCTACTCTCTACTATATACATTAAACCCTCAACCATCATTTCTCAACCCTCAACCCTTAATCCCTCAACCCTCAACCCTTAAACCGTAAGCCTTAAACCCCTATACCTTCTACCATATACATTGGACCCTCAACCCTAATCCTTCAACCATATACCCTAAAACCTATACCCTAAACCATCTATCGTCAACCCTTAGCCATCAACCCTAAACCCTTATATTCTAAACCCTTCAACCTTCTACCCTATACCCTCTACCCTAATCCCTCAACCCTATACCCTCGACCCAATACCCTAGAGTATTAACCCTATAGGTCCTTAACCCTAGACCCTGAATTCTAAAACCCTCTACCCTATACATTGGATCCTCAACCCTCATATATCTCTATCCCTCCATCATATTCTCTCCTCTCTATCTCAATTCTCAATCCATCTCTCGCTCCCTCCATCCATCCCTCTATACCATAATCCCTAATCCCTCAAACCTAAACCCTCAATGCTTAAACCCTTAAAAAATCAACCCTAAACCCTAAAACCTCAACCCTAAACCCTTAAACCCTCTACCCTCTACCATCTTCCCAATACCCTCTACCCTCAACCCTAATCCCTCAACCCTTAAACCCTTAAACCCAAGTAAAATCTCTACCCTAATCCCTCAAACCTCAACCCTTAATCCCTAAACCCTTAAACTATCAACCCTTAAACCCTAATCCCTCAAACCTTATACACTCTACCCTATACATTAGACACTCAACCCTAATCCCTCAACCCTATACCATCAATCCTCTACCCTCGACTTTAATCAATCAAACCTGAAACCTTCAACCCTAAAAAATTAAACCCTCTACCCTCTACCCTATACATTAAACTCTCAACCCTCAATTCTCAATCCTCAACCCTTAATCCCTCAACCCTCAACCCCTATACCCTCAACCCTCAACCCCTATACCCTCTACCCTAGACATTGGACCCTCAATCTAATATTTCAATGATATACCCTCAAACCAATACCCTTAACCCTATACCCTCTACCCTCTACCCTCTACCCTAAAACCTCAACCCTCAACCCTTTAACCCTAAACCCTTAAACCTTCTACCCTCTACCCTCAACATTAATCCCTCAACCCTATATGCTCAACCCAATACCCTAAACCATCAACCCTATAGGTTCTCCACCTCTATCCCTCAACCCTATATCCTCAACCCCTATCACTTTCTCTCTATCCATCAATATTATATCTCTCTCCCTCCCTCTCTTCTACCCTCTCTAACTGTCTCTATCTACCCTCTCACTCTTTCTATGTACCTCTCACTCAATCAATCCCTACTAATCTCTCTCGCTCCCTCTATCTATCTCTCTATCTCCCTCCCACTACATCTCCATCACTCCCTCTCTCTCCCACTCCCTCTCTCTCCCTATCTCTTAGGTCTCTCCCTCCCACCCCCTCTCTCTTAGGTCTCTCCCTCTAGCACCCTACCTAGGTAACTCTCTCTCCCCCCCCTCTCTCTATCTATCCCTCCCACCTTACCTAAATAAGTCCCTCTCTCCACCTGCTCTCTCTCTCTCTCAAGTCACTCCCTCCCACACCCTCTCCCTCTCTCAAGTCTCTCACTTTCACACTCCCTATCTCTCCCACTCCCTTTCACTACCTATCTCTCATGTCTATACCTCTCACCCCCTCACACTCTCAAGTCTCTCCCTCTATCACCCTACCTATGTAACTCTCTATTTCTCTCCCTCTCTCTCTCTCCCCCTCCCCCCTCTCTATTCTATATCTCCCACCCCCTCTCTTTATCTCTCTCCCTCTATCCCTACCACCCTGCCTAGCTAAGTCCCTCTCACTCCAACCCCTCCCTTCCAACCCCTCCCCCTCTCTCAAGGCTCTCTCTCACTACATCTCTACCTTTCTCTCTCTCTTAGTTCTTTTTGTCCCTCCCTCCCACCCTACATAGACAACTCTCTATCTCTCTCTTAAAATTCTCCCTCTCTCTAAATAGATACATAAATAACATACATACAAGAATAATACATATGTACATACAATCCTACATACATACAAGCATCCATGTACATATGTAGATACAATATTGCATACATACATACATACATTGATACACACATACAAGAATACATATAAGCATGCATACATACATACATACATTACATACAAGAATACATGTAAATATAAACATACATTCAATAGAGTAGTATTTAACATAAAATAAATACATAATGTGCTCGTGTTATGTCTTTCTAGACATCTCCTGCACAAATGCCAAAAACTTGTCAAAACTAAGATATAATGCAAGCACATTATAACACACTCACATTATATCTTTCTTTGAAAATCCCCAAGCCTTGGGCTTGGTATTTGACTTGAAATATGAAGCCAAATGCTTGGAGGGTCTTCCTAATGACTAGAGACATGGTTTTGCAATTTCTACAATATTTCACATAATCAAGGTTGTGCTCACGATCAAGATTGCACATTTTTCAATGTTGAACAAATCAAAGACCTAGGTAATGCTAGGCTCTCTCTCAATTATCCAATGATGGTTTTTTTTTACTTTCTAACAATGTTAAGCCTTTGATCTATAATTTCTTTTGTTTTTGTGTCTTTTTTTCGGAAAAATCAACATTTGGTGTTTTTTCATTATAAATTAACCATTCATCGAAATTGCAAATAAATTAAATTTTTAGAAACTAGACTCTGTTGATGCGGTATTTTACATGTAGCCGTAGTCTTATGGGAAACTTAGCTATTGGGGGATATTGCACTAGCTAAGTGACCTTCGGGATTTTATCGAAGCTTGCTCTTCATTTAGTGGGGAGAAAAGGGTTAGAAATATAGCAAGAATGTAAAATCTACACTACAGGCGATGCGCCAAGATCATGGAAAATTTTCAACAAGGCACAATGCAACAATGCAAAGGCTCGAACCACCAAAATGCTGTTAATTAAGTTATTTTTCTCAGAATAGTTATACATAAAAATACCCTCAAATTTGCATAATATAATCAAGCATAACCTTATCTAACACAGAGGAGTCGAGGAAACATGGTCTGCATTCATTGAGCTATGAAATATTATAGCAGCTGAAGAACATGCATTCATACGAAAAGAAGATAAAAACACAGACCAATAGTTTTAACAAATGCTTGAAAACAGAAAGGCTGAATTCATTCGGCACAGTCTGAAGTCTTTGTATTAAATGAAACTATTACAAAAGGCTTTCTTCCTAGTGTTCGGGAGTTTTTGCAAACTTAATCAACAACCTAAAATAAAAGAAACATGGTCGTATTTATAGGCCGGTCCACCACCTAAAATCGCACCAAAAGAAGAGAAAACCATGAGCAGGGACCGATGGCCTAGATCACCTCGAGCTGCCATAGCAGAACATCGATTGGCCAACAACATGCCAACAAAGCCATGACATGGAATAGAAAACCATGCAGCAACAAGAGAGAACACACGGTGCCATAGCCAAAAATGTGGCAGAAGGTGAGTACAAAAGGTCTAGCAGCATCTCTAAGGTAACTGGCACATAAAAAATCACCATGTGTCACTCAGAAAAAACTCAACAGAATGTCAAAGATATGCCCAATGAAAAGCTCCGACAGGGAGCCACATGGAGTGCTCTGAGCAAAAGAGAGTATAAGGCGGGCCCAACTCAGAAAGTAGCCAAAGAAAGCCATACGACACTTAGACGGATACTGCCAAAAAGCAAAGCGAAAGAAAAGTGAAAAGCTTCGCAAGGAAGCCACATGTTGCACTCTGAGGGTTGTGAGAATTTGTAAATTAAGGCGTAGCTGCAAAGGTGAATATAAAACCGTAAAGGCTTTGGCAGTTTTTGTTGAATAGACTCCATTTTAAAAATATTTAAAAAACTAAATTATTAGCCAAAATTTGTAGGGGTAGCATGACCAAAATTCTATTTTTCACAAAGTTTCCATTTTTAAAATTAGTAAAAAATCAAATATTCATTAAAAATCTATCATAAAAATTGTGCATCAACTACATACTATTAGCTAATTTCTCACTGAAGCGAATTTAAAAATACTAAAAAAAGGTTCACTGTGCTATGTTCCCACAAAAGTTGCTATGTTATGTTTTTTTGACAAAAAAAACACCAATTTCTATGGCCCCCTCTTTTTAACCCCTTAATCTCAACCATATTAAAAATAAATTAGTAGTTTAGAAACTAGACTTGGAGAACTACGATCCTTGTTTTTGTTGCATCTCAAAATTTTGAGTGTAAATCCTCAATTTCACATCCAAGGTTAGTATTTCCTGATTTTAGTAAAAAAGTGGCCACTTAAGCCTCTTGTTTGGCCCCCCATATTTTTGCACTTACCACGTTATATGAATTATTTTCCAAGTTTTATGGAACTTGGTGTTGAAATCTATCATGGCCTCTTGAGGTGCTCTCTTGATCATTATTTATTGTTGTAGTATGGATGAGTGGTCTCCTTTTTTATAAATCACTTAAAGAGTTTTCCTTTGAGCTCATCCCATGTACGAATGGTGTTGGAGGTCAAAAACCTATACTATTCCTAAGCCGGATGTAGTTAACAGTCTGAGGGATACATTATGTTATGTAATTTTGTGCATTATGCAAGCATCAACAACATCTTGGAGATATGTTGATGGTTTCTTCAAGTCTTCTCTAGTAAAATTTGGAAGTACCTTTAGAGCATTAGCAAGGATAATAGTCTATACATTTGGATGGGTAGGAGGAACAAGAAAACTACTACTATTCCATGTTACAAAATTCCTTGGGGATTGAAGGGCCATGGGAAACAAACTTCTATGAACATGAAAAATAGGTATTCTAATCTAGAAAGATCTATCAATTGGCAGAGTAGATAGACCTCTAGATGTGGGGCTTGTACTTGTAACCCTATTTCTCCTAATAGGAGATACAAAACTTGTAGTGATTCTTCTTTGATAAGTAAAATATGGAAGCTTAGAGTATCAAAAAATTACCTTTACAAGATGCTCTTGTTTGGACATTGGGCATGAATCAGTAGGTTCAATCTATAATGGCCTGTACCAATATGATTTGAGTTCCTCTTCGAAGATGAGAACCAAACACTATGAAAGATCTTTGGATCCCACTAGGTGTGGCAGAAAAATAATTATTGATCATCAAAGCTTATACCTCTCCAAATAGCCGTATGGGAAATTCAGTTGATGGGGGACCAATTACACTCCACTGAGTGAAATCTGATATTTTTGAAGCCAACTCTTCATTATTTGTTGGGGGAAAGGGAGAAAGAAATGTAGGAAATAAAACTAATGATGGAGATGCACCAAAAGGTTTTACAACATTTCAAATACCCTACCATGATATCAATTTTGATAAAATGAACACAGTGCCATAGAACCTTCATTGTTGAGGGGGAAATGAACTGCTAAGGTTTATCCAAACATAGATTAGATTTTTGGATCCTCTTACAAGAAGCACCCATTAAGGTTCAATATAAAATTGATAAATCAAAGAACAAACCATCATTTAAATCAATGAATCTAAATAGGGGAATAGAAAAAAAGGTCCCCACCTTCCAAACCCCTAATAAGTATTTCCACTTGAGAAAAACAGTGGTGAACAACATCACCACATATGGTAAAACCATATTTTGGAAAAAACCCCAAAGGTTTTAAGAACTAGCACAAAAGTGAAGGGCACACAATCTATTGAGGGGGGTGAATAAGTAGATCTAATCAACTCAAAATAACAAATCATGCAACTTGAATATTCACTACTAATAATAAAAAATTAAGCACACATTCACATAATTGAACACCAAATATACATGGAAACCCATTATGGGAAAAACTATGGTGAGAATAGCTACTTGGATCTACTATTTGAATCTAGCTCCACAAATAAAAAATATACAAGTGAATTTTACAATATGAAGTAGGCATCAACCTACCGTAGACACTAATCCCCTAATGTATTTATAGGCACCAACCTATTGGAGACACCAATCCCCAATAGAATAATACAAGAAATAGAAAAAAAATCCTACTGGAATACATAAATAAAGCTTGCAGATCTTCTATATAGTTGAATACATCTCATACACGTGTCAAATTTATAGATAAAACTCTTACACATGACATATGATCTTCTAATACTAGCACACACTGAAATATAACTCTCCCTTTTATATTCATCCCCTTATCTTCAATTTACACTTGTGATCAAATTTTCTTCACATCGATGTAATTCAACTTAATATTATGCGTCTATGCCATAGAGAAATATATACATGGCATTGAACTAACTCTTCCATGCTGGCCAAGGGTCCATAAGAAGCCAAGATGACATGTAAGGTGGACAAAAATTAAAATTACATGAAATAGGTAACAAGTCAGTCCAAAATTAAAAAAATTGCCACTAAAAGAACATGGTGCCATGTGCTACCACATGAACCTTAACCATGTACTATCTTGACACCACACAAGATTACACAACATTTAAACACCAACTAGATGATAGACAAACACAAAGAACCTTCCATCACTTCAATATTTTTGCATGTTGAACATATCCTCCAAAAACTCTAGAATATGATAGAAAAAGTGTAGGCATACTCTCCTCTGAAACTGTAGAGCCTACAACACCTCCAAAAGGGATACTTTAGAAACATTGAACCTCATAAATATTGAACTGAAATATTTTGGCATAGTCTTCCAAACTAACACTATCATAGTGAATATATACATGCATGATACTTCAAGCATATAACAATCACATAAACTTTTAAAACACAAACACTCCTCAATATAGCTAATAAAATATGTTTCTTGATTTAGTGATATGATTGATATTACATTACAATTACCAACAAATATAGGTATGCAACCACATTGATATTTTGACATACAACATAATTTCAAAAATATAGCATATATTTCTATGAATCTCTAAAACTCAAAATGATATGACAAGGAGAATATACTGATAATTCAAGTACTACTTAACCCTACAGCGTTGACACAATGAAATCCTTTGACAGCCTTTGACATCAATGAAAAAATTTGTTCAAAATCCTCCCTCTTTGTCACTAATGGTAAAAAAAAAATGATGGGCCACCCATAGAAACAATCGGTCACACATGAAGACATTTCTCCCCCTTAGAATGATTTCTTCTCCTTAGAAGATATAGCATTTTGGGTTAACTTTATCCCCCTTTGACATCAATAGAAAAGGTCAACATAAGGCTATTTATGGAATCGAACAAGACCCCAAGGCTTGGTATTCAAGGTTGGATGGATACTTGGAGTAACAAGGGTTCAAAAGAGGAAGTGCATATAGTAACCTGCACATAAAAACATAAGGTGATCAATTATTGATAGTTTTTGTCTATGTAGATGAAATATATTTTTGTGGTAACAGTGATGACATGTGCAAGTTATTTCATATGGCAATGTAGAGTGTGTTTGAAATTCCAATTCTAGGTGAATTATCTTTCTTTCTTTGGTTGTAGATTGCACAACCAGAAAAAGGCATATTAATTTCCTAGAACAAGTATATAGAGGAGATGCTAAGTAAGTCCGAGATGGAATACTGCAAAAGCATGGGTACACTTATGTTTATAGGATGCAAGTTGAGTAAAAATGATGAATCTACTCTGATAGACCAAACCTAATATAGATCTATGACTAGTACTTTGTTCTATGTGATAGAATCTAGATCAAATATAATGCGGCAGTTTGAATGATCACTAGATTTCAAGCAGCACCTAAGGAAACTCATGTTAAATCAGTGAAGATAATATTCAAATTTTTGAAGGCTATAATGAATTTTATACAGTGGTATCCAAAGAGTGAAAATTTCACTCTGAGTGCATACACAGATGTAGATTGGAGAGGAAGCATATATGATTGAAATATCACAAGAGGAAGCATATATGATTGAAATATCACAAGTGGTGGAGAATTCCTTCTTTATATATAGTAGAAGAAAAATGCATTGTTGTAGCATCATGTTGCACTCAATTTTTGTGGATGAAATAGAATTTTAAGGAGATGAAGTTTTATTTTTATGAGCCTATTTCTATTATTTGTGATAATACTAGTCCCATAAACATCTCAAAGAATCAAAAAATTCATTCAAGAACAAAACATTGCAATAAAGTATCATGTTTTAACAAAAAAACATTGTACAAAAAGAGGTTAAGTTGGAGTATGTTGAGACAAAGGATCAAGTAGTAGATACTCTCAAAAAACCACTTTCAAAGGAGACATTTGAGTTTCTCCAATAGAATCTGGGAGTTATTTCTCCCTCCTCTTGAATCAAGAGGAATCACATGTTGAGGGGGAGCCTTGTCTCCCTACAACAAGAAAGTTGGGTGGTCTTGTGGAATACTTTCAGAAGCAGTGGAGCATGGATTTAGGGGGATTCTATATGAGGAATACAATTCTAGATTATGCAAAGTACTAGATTGGCTATTCATCATATTTTACTTTTGGACTACTAGTGGAATTATTTATTTCATCAACTCTCACATTTGCACTTTCCAAAATCCTCTTCAGTCCTTTATTATAACATATATATGATTTTATTTTTAGAGAATAATCAAGAATGATACCTTCATCATATCTAGAATCAAACTTACCCCAAATTTTATTCATCCCTTTCAATGTAGCATTTCCTTCCAAATATCCTGAGATGCCTGACTAAAGCTAGTCTCCCTCTCCATAATTCATTTGGTGTTTTATAAGTCTTGTGTCTGATCTGAACTCTTTTCAAGATATATACCATAGTTTTAATTGCTTCTCTCTAGTACATATATGGTAGATTTTCTTGATACAACATTTTATTTCCATATCTTATACAGTCTGGTTCTTCCTTTCTACAACTCTATTTTTTTATGGAGTCCTAGGAGAAAAAAAATGTCTCCAAATCCCATGCTCTTCACAAAAAAATTCATAATTGTTAGAAGTGAATTCTCCACCTTTGTCTAATATCAAAACCTTGATTGTTCTTCTAGTTTCATTCTCTTCTAGAAAAGTAATCCAATTCATTCTAGTGTAATCATCAATGAGCATCATGAAATACCTATCTCCTTGTAGAATATTTTTCCTCATAGGTTATCATAGATCTTTATGGACCAAATCCAATGGTTTTGATGTAGACTACTCCTTAGTAGCAAATCTACTTTTTATTTTTTCCTTCATAAAATAGTTTGTATCTGGTAGATTGAGGCTTCTTAATCTTTACAATGTCATAAAAATTAATATGTACCAACCTTTTGTGCCAAATCCAACTTTCTTCTCACTACATAGTAAGACAATTTCACCCCTTCAGCTCACTGAGATGATATATGTCACTATTTTTCCTCCTTCATTGTGCAATCAATTCCCCAGTTCTTGATTTCTTGATTTCATAGCCTTTAATACTAAAGGGTATCATATAACCTTTATCACACATCTTACTTACACTTAAAATATTATGTTTTAGTCCTTCAAAATATAAAAGATTGTGTTTCTTTTTTCTACAACCATCAAGACTCAAGACACCTTTAATGATGATTTTTCCAAGAGTCACAAAACCTCCATCAAAGTTTTTGAAATTCATGAAATTACTTCTATCTCCAATCATGTGGCTTAAGCATCCATTGTCTATAATCCATAGATTCTTCTCTTTTTGAGCATGTAGAGCAGTATGAGAAATAATTGATTTTTCTAAAAAAAATTCTTCTAGAATCTTGTTCTATACATTATCTAATTCATTAATTTTTCATTCCAATCCCTTCCTTCCTATTTTTGATAGAAGACTCAAAAAATTGTTTTTACAATTTCTAGAAATGTGTCCAAAATTGTTGCATTTGTAGAAAATTATATTGAAATTGAATAAAGGTGAAACTTCATTATTGTTGAAGTTATTTCTCCTTATGAGATCTTTTCTATAGTCAATATCCTTACAACCAAAATTATTGCTATAGTGTAGGAATGTGTGCCCCTTTCCTAGGAGAAAGTACAATTAACACTTATTTGGATCTATTTTGGTGACATTTTCATTAATGCATTTTAAAAATCTAATTAATAGGTCCCTAATACCCCTTTATCATGCATCCCAAGGCCTATTTTGCTTAATTTTATTTAATTCCCAACACCACAACCTGGATTGAATAAATTCTATTAATCAAATTAATGCACCAATATTTAAGGAGTCTTGAAATTATAGGTCAAGACCCATTCACCCATAGGTGAATTTTTCCTCATTAAGGGGCTTGAACTCAACTTTGGATATGTTTTTGCTAGCATTTCAAGCTTTCAAATTCAAATTTCACATGTTGGCTTTCAAGATCTGATAATTGGAAAATTAGGGAGGAATCCTATAAAACTAAGTCTCACATTCATTTTACACTAGATATAAAGTTAGACAAGAGAAATTCAAATGAGATCAAACATTCAAGAGAAAGGAGAAGTATTCAAAAGTGAATTTTTGGAGAAACATTTGAGTTTTTTTTTCAAGTCTTCAAGATCCTTTTGACATCAAGATCAAACATTGTCAAAGTATTGATGATAGTTGCTTATAGAGGATCATGATGGATTCTAGGTTTTATGTGATTCACAAGACATTCAACCAAGCCTAATGATTTTTTTCTTAAGTGATTCCATCTTTTATTATCTCTCTAATTTTATCCTAAGGAAGGTATAATCATACTTATGACTTATTAAGGTGATATTGAGATTCCCTAAATTAGGTCTTCATCATTGTCCATGTTCATCTAGGGATCTTATTCTAACACATTTGAGTAGGATTTCTTTATATCATTTTGTAGACACATAAAATTGACCTAGGCCTATGAACTCAATTTTCTCATCAATTCCTCTAAACATAATTTAATTATGTCACTCTAACCAAATTAAACTATTAATTAAATAATGACCAATTATTTAATTAATTCATATCTCCTATTCTTTTTGACTATTTAAATATATCACATTTATTTAAATACACCAGTAATGTCTAGAGTCCTCTTTAAATTAAATAAATTATTAAATTTATTTAATCCATTATTTCCTCTTGATTATTTAAATAAATTAATTTTATTTAAATATGTCGCTAATACTAAAGTCCTCTCATAATTAAATAAATCACCCACAATTTATTTAATTATTAATCTACTTCTTCCATAATTAAATAATTTAATTATTATTTACAGTCACATGAATTTACCATTTTGAATTAAAATCAAATATTAAATTCAAAATAGCATTTCTCTCCACAAATTAAGCTATTTCTAAAATAACTTGATTTTCTAACTCATCCTTTTTCTACTTACTAATTTTCATCTCACTATCACAACTATTTTCTTTCCTTGATTTAATTTCTTAAATTAAATCTTGTCCACTCAATTTGAATTTCACCCTAAAGTTGCCCTAACCCTAATTAAGGGGTTTTTATTTTGAATCTTGTGCACAGATTCTAGGGCACTTTTCAATCTTTAATCTCATCCATCCATCCAAAATTGCATTTTCTATAAAATGACAATTTTGTCCTCATCTCCGGATCTCTTAACATCTTGAAAAACTTCTTGCATTCTCTTGAGCTTAGCATTTATCTTGTTATTTAGTCATTGAATATTGCATGTAGGATTTGATATTATTTTGCATAGAGTCTTAAATCCTTCAACACTTTCTTAGGACTAGTCTATAGTTTAGATTGCTCATCAAAATCTGAGGGCAACCTTTCATATTTCAGCAAGATAGAGGGTGTAATGGAGATTAGTCATGGAGGATGAAGAGCTTGGGTGAGATCTCACCTTTTTTTCTTTATTTTATTTCCTTTGCACTTCATTACTATTGTGGGTTTTATATGTTTAATGTGCTAACAAACCTAATAGAAAAATACCCTCAGTTACATTGGTGAATGTGACTATTTCTTTTTCCAAAACACATTTTTGTAGGTTTCGTATGACTTTGTTTTGTTTTCTTGTAGGTACAGTTGTATGGAACGACCCATTTACTGCTTCCTATGACGCAATTGTTCTATTGTGCCACATCTTCTTACGCAAGCAACCCAACTAATCTGTCATGACACATTTGCATTTCAGAGTGATGCAACTAATAACCCGAGCTGCATCTAATAGAAACTGAGCCACATTTGACATACTGATCTGCATATGAAATCTCGAACAACACATTCACTCTACTATGATGCAAGCAACTTGTAAAAAGGGTTTTCTATTTTCTTTTTTGGATTTCTATTTTTTCTATTTTCTAGATTAAGATTTTTGAGATACTAATATATGTGTGACAGCGTGTGTCAAGCTAGAATTTAAACCATTGTTATTGTCTTTTTTTCCTACAATTTTATCAATCAAGAAAACAATCATGCATTTCAATCATGAATTAAAATGAACAATCACACAATCTCATTTGGTTTAAAAAGAACAATCACACAGCTTCATTGGGTTAAAATGAACATTTGGATATCTCACACTACAAACAGTTAAAATGAACCTTGTTTGACAACACTACAAACAATTAAAATGTACCCTTGTTTGATAGCACTACAAACAGTTAAAATGAACATGTGTCTGATGTATCTTTTGGTTTAGTAACAACCTTGGTAGTGTGTATGCAATTCTCTTGAGCCTTGTGTGATCTGGAGAAACAAAAACACTAACAAGCTAGTTACTCTATCACACTTTCATATTTTCAATTTGGGTTTAAAAAGAACAACCATGTGAGTGTGAGTGGAACATATTGCATGTGCTCTCTCTGTTTTTTTCAACAAATATTGATCGAACTACGGATATGTTTTCTCATTTTTGTTTACCTTATAAATTCGGCCTACTTTAGTGGGAAAAAGTACTCACCCCAAAGTGACTCAAACCAAAAATGAAGCTTTTTAGCTGAGCTACTCCCGATCGATATATAAATGTGAATCCTAAGGGAAATCCTAGGATTACGAGTGCGGATGTTTCATACGGACCGAGTAGTACTCCCCAAAACCCTATTGAGTGTAACCTCTTCAGGTTGGAGTGCCTCCTAAATGGAAATTAATCTTGTGCCCCATGTATGGCCACTTGAATGGGTGCCCGAACTAAAATATTTGTATAGAGGCCAAAAACCTTTCTATTCTTTGGTGTAGCAACGGTCATTCCTAAGGCACCCACACCTGTATAGTTTTTAGTAGAGATGATTAGCCTGCCATGGGAGATTCATGGAGGTTGGAATCTTGGTTTCCCTAAGAAGTGATTGCACTGTAAGGGAGATCCCATGGGGCCAAGCTTCTAGATTCATCCACTAATAATATGTGGTTGGAGTAAAATCTGCATGGGATCTAAAAGAATATTGTCATTTCAACCATAGGGATTTGTAAAAAATTTCTGTGGTTGTTTTTCAATTTCTTCCAACATCATGTGTTTTCCAAATGTATTCAAACAACATGAACAAATGAACATCTACCTCAAAATCTGAAACAACACTGCAAAAATGACACATTCTCTAAAATCTCCCTAAATGTTTTCCACAAAATCACTTCCTATGATGCATTTTCTATTTTGAACCACAATCACTTATTTTTGAGCCACAGCTGCTCTGTCGATCCACATTTTTTATCTTGAATGCCACAATTGACTATCATTCAACACATTTGGTTGATCAAACGACACAATCACCATTTTAAACCGCATTTTCCTGTTTAAAAGTCATATTTTCTTGTTCCATGATGCATCTTCTCTCTTGCAATGCATTTGCATGTGCCCTACTATTTTATTCATTGTCCAAAAAACTAAGACTCAATTTTTTCCATACAAGATTCCAAACATCTTCCTCTACTATTTCTGTCAAACCAAATCTTGAGTTGCTCAAATTCCCTCATTCTTCCATCATATGTAGCATTCCTAGGTTACCACAACATTCCATTGCATTTCCTTATTGGCATTGGTAGGTTTTACTAGCATTGTAGACAATCATTTTGTAGATTTTAGGAGTAGATTCATTATCATCCTTTGTCAAAAATTTTCATTCAAGAATATATTTTCATTGGACTTGATCAACCCTTTGTATTTAGTCATTACCTTTTGTGAACCATTTCCCAGTCATTAGTCTAGTGTGGAAATTTCACTTTGTCCTCGTTAGTCTTTTCTACAAGTCCAATGACATTCCAAACCTGAAAAATTTCCAAGACTTTGTATGGTTAAGTGTACTTCTTAGATTTTCCAATAGTGAGTACATCTTAGAATCCTTTGCATTTGCATGCCATTATTCTTCTCATACTATTTTCATTAGTATCCTTTGCATTTACATTCCTTTAGTCTCCTTTTGGTCCCATTTGCATTTACTATTCACCATCATTTCAATAGCTTTCCTTTATTCCAAAAAACCCAAAAAGATAGTGTCATAAACTGTTGCATATTTAGGTCATCCTCCACCACTTCCAAAGTTGAGAAAACCTTTTTATTGTCAAAACTAGACTACCGAGAAAGAGAAGACTCATGGGTTCTTTTGGTCATGACATCAACTTTTCCAATTTCTCTAACGACATGAATTCTTTCCCTAATGACATGAATATGTTTCCTAATGACATGGGAAATTCTCTTATAAATTCATTCAGTGAGATGTCATTACCATCCTCTTCACACAATCCTTTTGAACAATTCATCTACAAAGATGCCAATGGGAAAGTCTTTGAAGAAGACATACAAGTTGTCCAAAATCCTGAAGTGGCCTCCTTTGTGGAAGATATTGTCCTGAATGATCCTGAAAGATATCTAGCCATGCTCCTTGACCAAGGGGCTAAATTTCCAAAAGGATTTGATATCAATACCATAAAATCAACATCTCCTAAACCCACCAATCAAACAAGCCAGTCATACGATACAAAATACACTTCCATGGGAGCGACTCCAACAAACATCATCATAACCCATAATTCTACATCCCTTGGTCAAAATACCACCACAAACAATACATCCACTATGATCAACACAATGTCTATTGGGGGATCATCAACCCAAACCAAAACCACATCACAATCCATCCCCTGACAAACATCCATAGTTTTTTCACAAACTATGGGATCAACAATGGGTATCAGCACATCAAACTTCTTTGGGAATTCATCTACTTCCATGGGTACATCAACAAACCTCTTATTAGGTTCTTCAAATGCAATGGAAACAAACTCATCAAACCCTTTTGGGAGGAATAAATTAAGAGTTTTCATTCAAGGCACCCAACCTAATGCCCCAAATTCCACACAAGGTAATACAAACATTCCCTTGAGGAAAAATACCAACATTCCTCAAGGGCATAATTACCTATTTGGGCAACGCAATCAAGGCACCCAATCTTTCATTCCATTTGGGCATCAACATGCTCAAGTCCAACAAGGCCCTCAAATTCACTCCAACATGGTTGGGTCCCATAACCCAACTTATGCTTCTCAAGTTCATACACAACAACACATCCCTCATCAAAACATTCATTTCCAACAACCACCAAATCAAAACACCCAATTTTCCTAGCAACAACAAATTCCAAACCAGCACATTTCATCACAATAGGTGGGCACTCAATCCATACATGTCACCAACATGTGTAATGCTACCAACAACCCAATTGTGGAGGCACTCACAATCAAACTTTATGCTCTTCAAACATAGGTGGAGACCTTGCAATAGTCAAATAAAAATCCTTATATGTCATATGATCTATGTCCATATCCATTTGACACAACCTTGTATATGCCACCATTTCCTCTCGGATATGTGGTCCCACATTTTCCCAAGTACAAAGGTAAGATAAATCCAATTGAACATATATGATAATTCACTACAAGTTGTATGGACATTGCATATGAGCAAACCTATCTCATGAGACTATTCTGTAGAAGTCTCGCAGGCTAGACATTGGAATGGTTTGCACAATTTCCTAAAGGGATAAAGACATGGGACGAATTGGCCAACAAGTTTGTGGAAAAATATGCCTATAAAATTGATATGGACATTTGCATTGCATCCTTATGTAGGCTCACTCAAGATGACATAGGTGAAACCTTTATTCCATTATTTCAAAGATGGAGAACCCTAGCCAACAGATGTCCAGTATAGATACCCAAAAATGAGAAAGTCACCATGTTTATACAAAATCTCCTTAGACCACTAAGATATGGCTTACAAGTCCATTGTTGCACCACCTTTATTAACCTTGTTGAAAAATGTGTTCAACTTGAAAAAGCCTTGATCACTAAAGGAAAGCTGAAATATGGTGGCAAAAAAATCAACACCACCACAAACACTAACCCAAGTACTTCCAATGATAAAACCAAATACTGGGTTGAGAATAAACACATCACCCACAATGGCATGGTCCATGCAAAAACCATTAATGCAATAGGTCCTATGCTCACAATAAAAACACACTTGTAATTACATTGACACCAATAGCAAATTCCATTCAAAACAATCCTGCTCAACCAAATCAAAGGCAGACACATCAACCACGACAATTTCAAAAATGCACATACACCCCCTTGGGTGAGCCTATCAAAATTGTCTTAATGAAACTTATCCAAAATGGCTTTAAATTTGGAAGAACCTAAACCATATGATCCAGGTCAGTTCAAGCCATCATGGTGGGACCATAACACATTTTTTTATTACCACCATGTCAAAGGGCATAAAAATTCCTCTTGTCGTCAATTGAGAAACCTTGTGCAAGATCTCATTAGAAACAATACCATTGAGTTAGGTGGTCAACTATTTACATCTAACACAGACCATACAATTCATAAGAATCCACTACAGGATCATGGTTTTGGTAACCCCTCCTCTTCTAGCACAAAGAATAACAATAATCAAGCCAATTACATTCATGTTGCTTTCAACTATTCTAGTGGAGCTATCATTAATAATTTTCATGCTACTGATGAAGATAAATGTGCCAATACCATTACTATTAAAAATCCCCTAAAATGTAATGTCACTACACACAAAGGCAAAGTCACCATCCCAAGCCCCTCTTCTCATCAACCCAAGATTACCATACCTGGTTCATCTATCAAGCAACCAAAACCAAATCCAAAGTTTAACCTTATCGAGAAATTAAACAAAACACTAGCTCAAATCTCCATCCTTGAATTGCTCTACATTTCACTCATGCATAAGGCCATCTTGGATAAAGTCTTGCAAGATTCTTCCATCCCAAAAAATATTTATGTCAACCATTTCAAAACTATGGTCAAATATTTGATTTCGCCTCATCACATTACGTTTTTATATGTGGACTATTCATCACCTAAACCATCTCATAATGATGCCATCCATATCAAGTTTTTTTTCCATAAGCACAAGGTTAGAGGAGTCCTAGTAGATGGCGGAGCAGGATTGAACATCTGCTCTTTAATATTGGTTAAAGCTCTTGGCTTCTCTGATGCATGTGTGGATGATACCAAGAGCATTGTGATAAAAGCATATGATGATGAGGAACGTGCTTCTAAACATGTCATCACTATTCTAATTCATGTGGGACCAGCTATCATAGACACAACATGCCAAGTCTTGGATCGTGATGTACATTACAATATCTTACTTGGCTGCCAATGGATTCATTCCTTAAAGGCCATCCCTTCCACCTACCACCAATGTTTGAAATTCCCCTTCGATGGCATCAAAATTACTATCCCAGGAGATCCTGATCCATTTCAATACTGTACCAACCTAAGAGCTATTGTTGAGCATCAAGTGCCTATCAATTGAGAGGCTTCAACATCCACTTCCTCTAAATACATTGACCCATCCACACTCACCAAGTCATCCACATCCATTCCATTGAATTCCACCACACCATCCTCCTTGGCCTCCATTACCAAGTAATGACCTTCAGATCCAGGACCTTGGCTATGAAGAATTCAAATTGAACACAACTTACTGTATCACAATAATTTCTAAGCCACCTAAAATCTATGGTCAACCTTGCTTCGCAGTCGAGCCTAAAACAACTTCGAAGGTTCCACCAAAAAGGGTCTTCACACTATGGAGAGACATGAGTAATGAAGCCATTATTGACATAGCTAATTGGATCTACCAAGACCCAGAAGGACTACCTCCACTACTAGTGCATCTCTATGGAAAAGGTTATGACATATGCAAAGAACTAGGTTTTGATGGCACAAGTGGCCTTGGAAAAGCCAACAATGGAAGGAGGGAACCTATCATTATTTATAAAAGACCAAAGTATATAGGGATAGGGTTTGAGAAATTTGAAACTAACGATCGACATACCCATGCACTTTCAAGTGAGGAAATAATGACTTCTAAAAGTGTTGAGACATGTGAAGACTACCCTACTAAAAGTGAATCTCATATATGGGAATGGGGATCTGCCAGAACCCTGAGTCATTATGATATTGATGAATTATTCCTAAACCCGACCAACTCCCTTTTGAAGAAATATTTTGACAAGAATACAAAATTGATCCTATTGACCATTGATCTAAAAATAAGGAATGGGTAAGCATTCCTTGGAATCCAAAAGAACATAAATTGTTGTTGGCAACATCTGAATTATCTCACCCCATTCCCAAGCCCATCCCTAAGCTTGACATGCCTGAACCTACTATTCATGCCTCTAAACCACTATCTAGTAGTCATGATTCTGATAATTTTTGTCCCCTATTATGACTATGAGTACAACTCATCAGAATCTGAATATGGCCCTTCCATTGAGTCAAACATAGAAGTTGAAATTGGAAACTCTACCTTCACACTTGAGGCTTCAATTTTCATGCTTTCCAAATCCTCCCCATCTTTTATGAAAATTGATGATGTGATTTCCCTTTTTTAACCACAACTGGTTGTCTAGGACCAACAAGATCCACCTACCATGGACATTTTTCAGAATGATGAGGCCATTGTAGAATTCATGGAGCTCCGTGAGGGCATACCATGGGTTGACCACAAGGTAGGATTTTATATTGAACTAGATTGTGTAGCTTACTTCGGAGAGACTATGCAATCCTCTAGTCAGAAAAATACAAAGAATAAAATAAAAAAATAAATGTCTTTAGGTGAAAACCGTAAGGTGCCTTTTGATAGTATAATAGTAAAAATAAAGGATGTATCCAAGGGTGAAAACCTCTTTGAGGTGCCTAAGGATGGAGGATTGGAATGTCTTCCTGTAACATAGGAAAAATTAGTAATGCTTATTGAAGATACCATAGAAGTTAACATAGCTACACCAAAGAATCCCAAAATGGTTCTCTTGGCTACATCATTGACAGAAGAAGAAAAACTTAAATTCCAACAATTCTTCATAGAAAGGAAGTTAACTTTGCATGGTCATATGCCAACATGCCAGGTTTAGATCTAGAATTGGTATTGCATCATCTTCCTTTAATTCCAGGTATCAGACTAGTCAAACAAAAATTGTGGAAAATGCATCCACATACTGCACTACTTGTAAAGGCTAAACTAAAGAAGTTACCAGATGTTGGATTCATAAGATCAATAGAATATGCTGACTAGATTTCCAAAATGATCCCTATCACAAACCCAAATAGATAGATCCACATCTCTATGGATTTCAAATATTTAAATAAGGCTTGTCCAAAAGATGATTTCCCATTACCAAATATAGACATAATTGTTTATCTCACAGCAGGGTACGAGATGTTTTCTCTCATGAATGGTTTCTCGAGCTATAACCAAATCCACATTGCACCTGAGGATCATAAAAAAATAGAATTCACATGCCCATGGGGAACATACTATTGGAATATCATTCCTTTTGGATTAAAGAATGCAGGCACCACATACCAAAGAGCTATGACAACAATATTTGATAAAATGATGCATATCCTAATGAAAGTTTATGTGGATGACCTTTTGGCCAAATATTTGACATGGAAAGATCATCTAAGAGTCCTAGACAAATTTTTTAGATGATGAGAAGATTACAAGATTTGTTTGAACTAAAAAAAATATGTCTTTGGGGTTACTTCAAGAAAACTATTGGCCTACATAGTTTCACAATGAGGCATAGAGGTTGACCCTGCAAAAGTTAAAGCAATATTAAACATGCCTCCACTAGAAGGAATTAGTGAGTTCAAAACACTTTAAGGTAGACTGTAGTCCATTCGACTCTTCATTTCATAACTAGCAGACAAATTTCAACCATTTCCGTACATGTGCAAAATTATCCCCTTTGTGTGGATAGATAAATGTCAAGCGAACTTTTCACAAATCAAATAATATCTATTGACACCACCCATTTCAATTCCTACAATTGAAGGGAAACCTTTGATTTTTATATCTTTGCAACCACTTTGGCACTAGGCCCATTATTGGCACAAAATGATTATGAGGAAAAAGAACGGGCTATATACTATATCAGCCACACACCGGTTGGATATGAGCTGAAATATACAACCATCAAATGTGCATGCCTTGCAATCATCTTTGCAGCATAGAAACTATGACATTACATGTTGAATCACTGAACACACCTAGTAGCCAAGATTGATCCTTTGAAGTATCTTTTGAGTTAGGCAACATTGACAGGCCGGTTAAGAAAATGGGTAATGGTCTTAATTGAATATGACATCCAATATGTTGAATGCAAGTTGATAAAAGGATAGGTTATAGTCGATCAACTTGCAGATGCCCCTATACAAGGCACTCATCTTTTGATAGCTGATTTTACTAACGAATCTATCTTTTAAGCGAGACCTTCATCACCATGGAAACTATATTTTGATGGATCTCATAATGGTCATGGCTTAGGAGCAAGTAACTTGCTCATCACGCCACAAGGGGATTCTATTCCTAAGGCATTTTAGATTTCCTTCCCTTGTATTAATAAAATTGAAGAATATAGGGCCCTCATCATAGGACTGAGGATGGCCATTAAATGCAAAATTCAGACACAGTTAGTCTTTCGAGACTCTAAGTTGGTTATCAACCAAGTAAATGATGACTATGAGACAAAGGATGAAAATTTTATACCTTACAAGAGGATGGTTGATAGCTTCATAACATCTTTCAATTTTATTGCTTTTGAACTAATCCCCAAGACACAAAATAAGGCAACCGATGCAATTCAACTATTGGATCTCTTTTAGACATCCCGAATAATGTGTCACAATTTGAATTCTTAGTGGAACAACTATTGATGCCTACATATGGAATCCCAAAGTCATAAATGGTTTGAGATATTGTTAGTCCCAGTTCACCTTGGCACCAGGACATTTATGATTATCTTAAGTACCAAACCCTACCACCCAACCTCTCTAATAACTAGAGAAAGTCCTTTATATGAAAAGACACTTGATACACCATCATGAGTGATACCCTCTACCGCCATAGCTTTGACAATACCATTCTTATTTATCTTGTAATTGATGAAGCATGAACAACCTTATGAGAGGTACACAAGGGTATATGCAGATCTCATTCGAGTGGCCCAACTCTAGCTAGAAAAGTCACCAAACTGGGGTATTACTAGCTGAAAATAGAGAAAGATGCACTTCAGTTTATTAGAACATGTCAGAAATGCCAAGTACATAGTGACCTAATCCATGCACCTCCATAGGATTTGAGATCGATCACCTCTCCATGGCCCTTTGCACAATGGGGACTCAACCTCATGGGAAATATCCATCCATCCTCCTCCAATGGCCATAATTTCATCATCATAGCCATTGAGTACTCTACTAAGTGGATTGAAGCTATCCCTCTCACTTACATCATCGGTAAGAAAATATCAAAGTTTATCCTTAATTACATCATTTTTTGGTATGGTGTTCCACATTCCATCATCACTAATAACAATCATCCATTCAAAAATCAAGACGTCCATGAACTTTGTGAGTGATTCCACATCCAACACCATATTATCCACAAGGCAATGGTCAAGCTGGGACATCAAATAAAATAATTCTTTTCATTCTTAAGAAGACCATCAATGATGCTGGCTGAGATTTCCATTTACAACTCAATCTCACCCCTTGGGCCTATCAAACTAGTATCTGTACACCCACTAGAGCCACTCCATTTTCATTGGTCTATGGATCTAAGGCCATATTGCCCATTAAGGTTGGAATACCTTCTCTCTGAGTCTCCTTGAAGGGAATGATCAATGATGAAGAATAAAGACAGTCTTACCTACATGAGCTAGAAATGCTACAAGAAAGAACACAAAATTCCTTGAACCATTTATAGGAATATCAAAATTGTCTCTACAGGAGCTATAAAAAAAGAGTGATGGTAAAAAAATTTGAAATTGGTCACTTGGTCCTCATGCAGAATCCATGAAATCAGGCTGATTGTGAGAAGCTTGGAAAGTTTGAACCTAATTGGCTTGGTCCTTATATTATTACTATAACATTTAGTTCTAGAGCATATCAGTTAGCCACACCTAATGGAGAATAGTTTACAGAAACCATCAACAACCTACATCTACGGAAGTTTTTCACATAGCATCAGAGAGCTTGGATGAAACCTTAAAAATACAAAAAAAAAGAAAAGAATCGTCCCTTGATGAAAACCTAGCAAACAAGCATCTTGGTGACACCAAAAAAATAATAATCAAAAAAGACAAAAATAGTCAAAAGAAATAAATTCGTCCAAAAGTGAAAACCTAAAAAATAGGTACTTTGGATAAGTACCATGGTGAAAACTTGGTAAATAGGCACCATGTGTAGTCAGTATCTTCTTCACTATCTACTATTACTCTAAGTGGCCTTTACTCACTTCGCATAGCCATGACATCCTGACACATTCATGAAATTCATCATAAGCTCTATCAATTCCTTCCATGGCTAGAATTGATTGAGATCACCCCTTGCATATCCTTGAATTTTATCCTGGATCTACCTCTTGTTGGTGTTTTAATTTTCCTACTAAGGCTTCATAATTCTCTAAGAGGTTGCTAAGCTCTATATTCAAGAATTCATGAAGCTAGTGGCTAACTAACAAGATTCAGTCAAAGACTGAGATCTCCTACACTTTTGGCTCTGTGAAACCGAGGGTTTTCCTATACGTACTCATAAAAATGCCTAATTCCTCAAGAAAAATTCTAGACAAAGATACATTCCTATCAATGCAGCTAGATAGCATCTACCTGGGTTTTGGCAAACCAAAGAATAAGAACAACTATCTAAAGCTAGGAAAGAATATTTAATATGAGATTTGGAACTCAAGAGAGATAGAATTTGATTTTTTTAAATGGTCAAACTATGAACCTTCACATTAAGGGCTACCTTTCTATAATTTTAAAAGGATCTCCAAAAAACTAACCAGTGCCTCATTCAACTGTGTGGGAGTTAGATAAAACATAACCCTAATATCATTGAACTATCATTATAATGCCTTACATTATAAGATTTTATAGTATTCAAAACAATACTCCTTAGAAAATCCTAAGCACATTACCACAAACCTGTAATTCCTTTTCAAGGATTTGATTAAAGCATTAAGTTAAAGTAGGAAAATGAATCACACATTCAAATATACCATTGAAGATGAATGAAGAAACCATTGATAAATCCATTCACAATTTGTCATACATACACAAGAGAGAAATTATCTTAAATTTTTAGATTTTTTTTGATATCAGTAATTACAAAAAGAATACTATGCTTATCTTATGCACATACCTGAACTAGAATGACTTCCTAGCTACAACCTTCTAGATACTACAATATATTCCTAATTGTACACCGTCTAAACTTCGAGACTCAAAAATCTGACCATAACAATGAGCTTTGAAATCTCCTTTATAGATCAAGAGCGCAATAAGCATCGAGCTCAATTGTTCATTTCAAAATGAATTTCATCCCAACCAAATGAAATTTAGATTACATCTCAAAATTCCTCATCATCAAATGTAACCATATTATGAACAAAGGAATAAAAATGGTTAAACCCCTGTAACCAACCAAATAGAACAAAAACCACCGCATCACCCACATGCACATCCACATCTAACCCGAACCATAGAAATAACATCAAAAACAAAAAAAAGGACCCCAACAACCACATCATCATCTTGCACCACGAGCAACCATGCTACCCTAATACAAGAAACCACTCTTGGTCCTCACTTCAATATGAAGTGAGACCATTACCCTACCTTTGCTTGCACCAACACCAAACCCAACAACAACACATGGTTCCACTGCATAAATTGGAGAAACTACGAGGACCCCCTCATCCACTACCATGAGCTCGGTTAGGGCCATGAGGTAACTACAGTAGTTTGAATTAGTTTCTCACCCTTCACCACCAGAGCCTACAGAAAGCTCAATAGGTGACCAGCAACATCCAAACATCTTGTCAACCCTTTCAACAACTATCCCATAAGCACCAAGAATTGTACTCTATTAAGTTTTTTTCTCCTCTCGCTGCAAATTATTTACGCCCATCCTAGAGCTTTGTTGTACCCAGTAAGTAGGAACCACTAACTTATCCATCCAATTTTCAAGTTCAAATTAAGCAAGGAAAACCAAACACCTGCAAATAAACATAAACTCAAAAATGCAATGATGCTAATGAGAAATTACCAAGCATTTATTAAGCAAGCCAGTGTAGGGAACAATAATTGCTCCAATTGTAGTATGATCAAGTGAGTGATTAGTGGCTGACATTTCTACCATAGAATATTTACAAGATCATGGAAAATGGTACAAAACCCATCATGATCATCAAGTGAATACCACCTGCATGCATGGAAATTAGGATGAGATCCACCAGAAAGACCTACACCATTAATGAATATTACTTGCAGAGCACAAATAGTCCTCACATGGGTGGATTATAAATTTTGAATTTAGACCATCGATGTGATAAAGACCTGGCATGTTGGATGACTCAAATCGAGTCAAAGATCATTGAAGAACCCATATCACTAGTTGGAAACTCCCACAGCTAATCAAACTCCTCGCACTCAAAGACACACGAACTAGTAGCGAGCCCCATCCAGCCACCTTGTACCACAGAACTAGGAAATGTGTCACAATCTCACACACCTCACAACTCTTTCAAGAATAGTAATCTGATCATGTAAGGACTGCAAGGGATGGTCATCATTAATCCACATCATTAAACATTCGTTATTGAAAAGACATCCACTTTTCACCATCGGTGCATCAAAATAGGCTTCACCCAACCATACTCGACAGATGGTAGCATCTCACATACCTCACACCACTTTAGTGACATCAGCAAGAAACCTTGCGAGGTATGTGAGGAATGGTCCAGATCTGAACCCCTTGATTTGACGGCCCATGAGATTTCACATGGAAAAGTTATTTATAATAGTGGGGCCAACTAGAAGAATGGGAAAAGATCCACGAAGGCACAAATTTTAAGGCCAAAGTCTAAACATTGGAAAAATCCACCCATTTTAGGAAAAATAATATTAAAACCTGAACATGGAGAAAGAACTGATAGGTCGGGTGAAGGGATCAGTGACAACACAATATACAAGGCTCAATCAAATGACTTAAAATACTAGTAACCCCCAATAATAGGTCAATACAAAATTATAATGTAAGGGTTTAAATGGTAAAACCAATTTTAAAATGGGTAGCAAAAACTCTAAACCCTAAACATTATACCCCTAGTCACAAAAGATGAACAGACATGCCCAAAACTAGGCAAAATTTTGACAAAATTTTAAAAGTTCGATTAGTGGTTCCAACTGGAGATGTATGCCCCCCTATGGGCATAGCAAGAACCTAGATCTCTAGGGAGTAAACCCAACATTGAAACACATAGGTTCCCTAAATAATTCTCCACCATGCTTCCATTAGAAACTTTTTTACATCCAACTTGGTGGCCCCAATCCCCCAAACAAGGGAAACTACAATTTACCCCTGTCAAAAACAAAATTCTCTACTACCTGGAGTAGACCGAATCTGCAAAATTTTCCTTTCAGTGTCCATATGTCATTCAAATAATCAACATGCCCCAAAGCATCATAATTCTTTCCAATATTTATGTCCATTCCATCAGTCAACAACCTATATCCAAACACTAACTGCAACCCATGACTACAATGAAACCTTACCTTGGGCTGCTCGTGGTCATGCTCTATTGAATGCTTATTCATTTGAATTGAGAAACATAAAAATTCATAATCCATTTGATCTTTGACATCAATAAACTTGGCATCAAAATTAGTTTTCACATCAAACTAAAAATTCTCACATAAGACTTTGTGTGTGTCGTGCAAACAATCATTGCAAAAAATAGAAGTTGCATATTTTGTGGAATCCTCACCTTGATGGTTACAACATAAGCCTAGTTGCCAACATCTGTGTTCAGATGTCCTAGAACATTTCTTGATATTATAGAAATGGGAATCATAAGTCACATCTTCCTCCAAATAATGTGTGAATACATTCATCTTAGGCTTCTCATAATACATTGCCTCCTATATCCCATCATCCAACTCCAAATCAAACACCTCAAAAGCAAGCTCTAGAAAAATAGTTGTGTGCACTGGCCTCATTATGTTCAACACCACTTGTTGTATGTGTTAATTTATAAGTGAAAATTTCAGCAGAAGCTGAAAAAATTTCATGAGCAATATCAATGACACTTTCATTATAAATTGAAAACTTTTCACCAGCAATATCAATGACACTTTCATTATAAGCTAAAAAGTTTTCACCAACAATATCAATGACACTTTCATTACTAGTCTCAAAAAATCTCAACTCAAGGGGTGACAACAAGTCCATCTCACCTTCATACAGACAATCAGGAACACCAATAACACCAATACATTAATCAATGTGTTGGTTACCTTCAATATTGTTCTTTAAATCACAATATTGATCACATACCTCATTTTCTTCAAACTCCTCATCATTTACACAATAAACATGCTCCATTGATAGCACATATGGAGTATATTCCAAATATTCATCATGTGGAATTTGTCCCTTCACTTGTAAGAAAATGACATCATGAGGCTTTGTATTACCACAAACCTCTAGTAAGGAAAATGTTTCCATATCATCCTGAGAGAGGCAATCATTGCTTCTAAATTTATAATCACTAGCCTATAACAAAACCTCACTAACATGTCTATTGTAATCATGACATGGAAAAGAACTTGGTGTCTCATTTAGTCCTCCACCATCTTGCTCCTCAATATTTTGCAGAGTTATCCATCACTCCTCAAAAGGGCAAGTGTCATCTGCATTTTGTGCATATACACACTTTGTTGATTCTACAATCTCTATCCATTTAGGGACTTGGGTAAGGTTACCAAGTTTCAATTCTTCTAGAAAATCACTCAACCTAGGTTCATAAATCTCACAAAACAAATCATTGCACACAAATTCATCAGGTCTAAAATCTCTGGGAACTTCTATCAAAGCATCCAAAAATATCAAAAATAGCTTGTATGGTGATTCTCCCTCTTGTCTCTCCATCTTAGACAATTCTTCCACAAAAAGAGTGTTGATCATCACCACTCAAATCGAGTTGGTTTTCAACTTGGGTTTCATCATAAACTTCATACTGTAATGATGGATACATCATTGTTGCCAAAGCATTCTTATCATAACAAGTGTCTTTTATAGCTAACTCCAAAACATTGTTAGAATGAGATGTGCCAGGGTAACCAACAATTGCAACTAGATACCCTTTCATCATTGAGTATTTTATACTGTTCTCAATGTCCATAGCCATTAGATATGCTTGATATAATTTTTTAGGTTCCTTATCTCTTAATAAGTAACTCATTTGTTTTTCAAAAGAAACAAGATATACAACTAGGCATTCGACCTCATTTGGTGTTATTTCTTTAGGGATTTCTCTTACAGCTTTTGAAAACCTGAGATTGAAAAATGGAACTAGCTCATCTTTTCTTATGTGGATTCCTAATAAACCCTTTCTTACCATGCTTGGGTTTACTCTTTCACCAAATTGTTCAACAAAAAACACCACCAATTGATTCTAAGAGTTAATAGAACATGCAAGAAAATATGAGAACCAATCTTTGGCATCATCCTTCAAGGATTGCACAAAAAGATTCATAACAACATCCTCATGACTGACTTCATAATCCCCCATCACATCCATGAAATTTTGTAGATGCTTAGAGGCAGATTTTGAACTTTTCCTTGTGAAGTTGGGAAAATATTTCCTAACCTTCTTAGGAATCAGATTAGGGAGACCCTTAATACCACTAAAACTAAATGGCATATACCTTTGAATCACAAAATCCCCTGGAGGGCTTGGTGAAACTTGTTCCCTTTGCATACTTGTATTTTACATTTCATAAGGGGAATTTCTTATACCTACTCAATCACTATTAAGTTCATATATGGTTATCAATTACATCATTTACTAATTCAAACATGAATCTAAAATATTGACTAAAATACTTATGCCTTGAGATTTTTTTTTAAAGAGGCATAATTCAAAATAAAACATACTTCTTAGATCATATTACATATTACACTATTAGAAGTATGGAAACTCTAACCACTGTTCCTTTCTTAATGCTAAATCATCTAATTTGGAACCATTCATCACCCCTAGTTATGAATACTTCTCATAATCAAAATACCGATCTATTTAGATTACTGAGAATACCTATAAATTAAGCAGCACTTGTTAACCTTCTCTCCGGAACTGTAAATATTACAAATTTGGGACTTTTCCTTGTATTTCAACTGGTTCTTTAGACAGAGTCGCCACCTCTTCAACAGAGGACTGAATTTCAAAAGAATATGAAATTCCTTTTCACAAACTGATCACGTTCTAGGTTTTCATCCACAACAGAGTCACACTCAAATGCTTTGATATTACGCTGCTACCAATCCTTTCCAAATCCAAAAACTCTTAACATTCAAACTTAAAGTTTAGATCCACCAAATAAATGACTCTGGAATGCCACAACCTACTTGTGTGGTTTCTTTTTCTTTAAATTTCTCAATAGTTCTCCCCAATGAAATCACCATTCAACTAGTGACTCAGGTAGAAAAATAATTCAATAATTTTCAACCTCTGGTTACAAAAATAATTCAACACTTTGATGAATCTATAACAACACCATCTGCAACCAAAAATTTTGAGTTCTTCCCCAACAAAGTCGCCATTTTGTTGGTGACTTGAATGGGAAAATAAGATACTAGATTTTTCAATCAATGGTTACAAATTCAAATGACTCTATCGATAAGACCGTCTGCAAACAAAACTTATGAGTTCCTACCTAGCAGAATCACCATTCTATTGGTGTTTTAATTTTCCCACTAAGGCTTCATAATTCTCTAAGAGGTTGCCAACCTCTATATTCAAGAATTCACGAAGTTAGTGGCCAACTGACAAGATTCTGTTAAAGATTGAGATCTCCTACACTTTTGGCTCTGTGAAACCAAGGAGGGTTTTCCTATATGTGTTCATAAAAATGCCTCATGCCTAAAGAACAATTATATACATAGATACATTCCTATGAATGCAACTAGATAGCATCTACTTGGGTTTTGATAAACCAAAGAATAAGAACAACTATCTCAAGCTAGGAAAGCAGATTTAATATGAGATTTGTATCTCAAGAGAGATAATTTGATTTTTTTAAATGTTCAGACTATGAACCTTCACATTTAGGGCTACCATTCTGTACTTTAAAAAGGATCTTGAAAGAACTAACCAGTGCTTCATTCAACTAGGCGGGAGTCATATAAAAAATAACCCTAATATCATTGAACTGTCATTATAATGCCTTACATCATAAGATTTTATAGTATTCAAAACAATACTCCTTAGAAAATCCTAAGCACATTACCACAGACCTGTAATTCCTTTTCAAGGATTTGATTAACTCATTAAATTAAATCCAGAAAATAAATCACAAATTCAAATATACCATTCAAGATGAATGAAGCAACCATTGATAAATCCATTCACAATCTATCATACGTACACAGGAGAACAATTGTCTTAAATTTTTAGATTTGTTTCTATATCAGTAACTATAAAAAGAATAGTATGCTTATCTTATGCACATACCCAACCTAGAATGACTTCCTAGCTACAACCTTCCATATACTACAATATATTCCTAACTGTAAACCTTCTAAACTTCAGGACACAAAAATCTGACCATAACAATGAGCCTTGAAATCTCCTTTATAGATCGGGAGAGCAACAAGCATCAGGCTCAATTGTTCATTTCAAAATTAATTTCATCCTATCCAAATGAAATTCAGATTACATCTCAAAATTCCTCATCATCAAATGTAATGATATTACGAATAGAGGAATCAAAACAGTTACACCCCTATAACCTGCCGAATAGAACAAAAAACACTGCATCACCCATGCACACGTGCACATCCAACCTGAACTGAATAAACAACATCAAAAAAAAAAAGTAGGACCCCATAAACCACATCATCATCTTGCACGATGAGCAACCATATGGCCACGATACAAGTGACCGCTCCTGGTCCTTGCTTTAGTATGAAGTGAGACCATTACCTTACCTTTGCTTGCACCAACACCAAACTCATCAATAGCACACGGTGTCATCACATAAATTGGAGAAACTATGAGGACCTCCTCATCCACTCCCATGATCTCAATCAAGGCCACAAGGTAACTATGGTAGTCTAAATTAGTTTCAGACCCTTCACCACTAGAGCCTCCAAAAAGCTCAATAGGTGACCTACAACATCCAGACCTCTTGTCAACCATTTTAGCAACTATCCCAGAAGCACCAGGAACAATACTCTATTCAATTTGTTTCTCCTCCCACTGCAAATTCTTTGTGCCCATCTTGGCACTTTGTTGTACCAGGGAATCAGGAACCACTGAATTATCCATCCAATTTGCAAGTTCAAATTCAACAAGAAAAACCAAACACCTACAAATAAACATAAACTAAAAAATGCAATGACGCTAATGAGCAATTAGCAAGAATTTATCGAGCAAGCCAGTGTAGGGAATAATAATTGCTCCAATTGCAATACGAGAAATTGAGTGATTAGTGGCTGACGTTGCCACCACAAAATATTTCCAAGCTCATGGAAAATGCTAGACAACCCATCATGATCAGCAGGTGAATACCAACCACATGCATGGAAATCAGGATGAGATCCACCAAAAAGACCTATGCAATTAATGAATATAACTTGTAGAGTGAAAATAGTCCTCACATGGGTGGATTAGAAATTTTGAATTTAGACCATCGATGTGATAAAGACTTGGCATGTCGGATGACTCAGATCGAGTCAAAGATCATTGAAGAACCCATATCACTACTTGAAAAACCTAACAACCAATCACACTCCACATAGTTAGGGACACACAAACCAATAATGGACCCCATCTACCCACCTTGTACCGTGGAAGCAGGCAACATGTCACCATCTTGCACAGCTCGTGACACTTTCAAAAAAATTAATCTGATTGTGCGAGGCTTGTGAGGGATGGTCATCATTAATCCCTATCATTAAAAATCTTTCATTGAAAAGACATCCACTTGTCACCGTTGGCACATCAAGATAGGCCCCACCCCACCATACTCAACAGATGGCAAAATTTTGCATACCTCATACCACTTTAGTGATGTTAGCAAGAAACCTTGCGAGGTCTATGAGGAACAGTCCAAATCTAAACCCCTTGATCCCACGGCCTGCAAACCTGCACATGGAAAAGTTATTTATAATAGTGGGGCCAACTAGGAGAACGTGAAAAGACCCACGAAGCCACAAATTTTAAGGCCAAAGCCTAAACATTGGGAAAATCCACCCATTTTAGGAAAAATAATATTAAAACCCGAACGTGGAGAAAGAACAGATAGGTTGGGTAAAGGGGCCAATAACAACACGATAAACAAGGCTCAGTTGAATGACTTAAAAGATCGATAACCCCTAATAAAACTTTAATACATAATTATAACATAAGGGTTTAAATGGTAAAACCAATTTTAACATGGGTAAAAAAAACCCTAAGCCCTAAACATTAGACCCCCAGTCACAAAAGATGAAAAGACATGCCCAAAACCAAGAAATTTTTTGACAAAATTTTAAAAGTTCCAACACCTCTTTCCATGTCATTCTACCCAGATAATCCTTGACCTATTTGGGGGAAAGACCTTTATCATTTAACTATAGTAGGTATTGCACATGGTCCTGCATTCATAAAAAGTCCTTAGAAAATCCTTAAAAATCTGAAAAAGTCTTGAAAAAATATTAAAAATCATAAAAAGTCCTGAAAAAAGTCATAAAATTTGAAAAAGTCCTATAAAAAGACCTAAAAATTGAAAAATATCCTGAAGAAAATACAAAAACATTCAAAAAGTGTCAAAAATCTCAAAAAAAAGTCAATATATGTCCTGTTAGTCTAGTCAATCACGTCAATCAATCTTCATCTTGGTTCAAACTACATTGTATCTATGCATTTGCTACATAGGAAAGATTCATATTTGAATCCCCGAGACATTAGGTCTGTCCTTCTAGGTTTGTCAAAATAAAATCATGGCTCAATCTTCTATCTTTCAAACAAATTCGTTGGTCGTGTCTAACTACAAGGTCTTTGAATGCACGACATAGGCAAGGCCATCAATCGATGAGCCCCCGAGGGGGCACTCAGTCAGCACATTAGGATTCATGGCACTACACTTTCATAATTCTGCAAATCAAACTGTCCTCAACTCTAAATAGGAAATCTAGTAGCAAACATCCTTTTAATCAACATCTCAATCAAACCTACATGTTAGCACTGACATGTGATCAAATCTATCATCTAGTCCATTCTATCAAGGAAAATCAACCTATCAAAATTTGGGTTCTTCTTCAGATGTGTCCTTCTAAGGAATAAATTTTGTCATCTATTTATGCTTTTGGATGTGTCCTTACTAAGCATCATCATCATCACCTGGCATTTTCATGGATTATCCTAACTCTGAGAATCGATCCTCGTGACATCAACATCGTTCAGGATGTGTCCTCTTGAATCTGGCATCACTTGCGATTTGGCAAACTAGACCTCATTAACTTTGGCATTTCAATATCAAAACACTTGGAGTTTTCAACACTTGACATTATATTCACTTGGAAAAAACTATCTTTCTTTTTGATGGTTATCATGATACTAGTTCCTTACGTCAAAGGAACAATGAAATATCATAGCGATCATCCTTGTCCTTTTGATCATCCTGTTATTAGTTTCTCGAGGATGTGCTGATTTTAGGATTTAAAGGAGAAATGACATAACATGATGGTTGTCTTGTAGTTTATTGAATATCATGTGGCAAGTTTCTCAAGGATTTCTTGACATCGGGATTTAGAGAAGCAACGACGTTTCATGATTATTTTTATCTATTTGCGGTTGGTTATGACAAAATGACTAGGGATGATTGCATTCCTTGTATGAGTCATTATTATACTTTTCTATGACTATTTGATCTATGTGATGGTTCAACATTGCACACTTTTGATCTATTTCATATCATAGTGTTTGTTGGCCATTACGACATTCCACCCAATGATGATTAAGAGCAACAACTATTTTAGTACTATGGAAATTGTTGAAGGATTCTTGTTTCTACACTAACATGCATATGTTTCTCCACACTAACATCCATTTTCATCTTCTCTTCTTTCATCCTCTGATGATATCCTATGACATCTAAAAACATAGTTGCATAAATGATCATATGAACATTTCATCTTCACATTTCACATTTTCATAAATCAAAAACCATAATTTACATTGCATGACACTATCATTTAAATCCATGCATATAGACATTATAACCATCATTTGCATTAACATATATGAATCATATCATCATACATTGAAAAATGCATACATACATTTAAATATCCATAATGATATCCATAACCATAAAGCACAATATCCATACATCTCAAAATACATAAATGCATCACATCACATCAAATTAAGTATAGAACATCATAATGCATAAAACCATATAAATCATATCGCATATATATATCTCAAAGAGAATATCATGTCATAGGATAAAGTCATAGGATATCCCAAAAATGGAGCTCATAGGCCCAAAGGTCAACATATACAATGTCTCATAAAGATAAACAAGTAGAAATCCTAAGTTGTGCCCTCTCCTTCTCATGGAGGTGACTCATGGGGTGACTGCTACTCGCTCTTGAGTTGAACTGTGACCTGAATAGGCAAGGTAACTAGAGCCTGACTATGAGATCCTAAAGGGTCAATGGTGGGAGGCTAGCTTTGCTCTATCGGGTGTCCTGAAGACACTGATCTGTGACTATTCCCTAACCTATGACTATGGCCTGATGAATGCATGTGTGAACTATGTGACCTGTGATCCGATGATTTCCCTAATGATGTGGACCTGCTAACACTAATGTGGCTACTGCTGTGTGACTTGCTGCTGCTAGAGGTCTGAGTAACACTGCCTATCTTGCTATAGGATCTGGATAAAATTGGGTCTCTTCTCTCGAGAGGCATGGCTTTCTCATATAGTAATCTATAATGGCCCCTTCTCTCACTCATCCTGGCCAACTCTCTAGCCATATCCCTTGATGGTCTTGAGCACAACTATGCAAAATCTGTCACCCATTTGTTAGAATCCTTTTGTCGAATAACAATTTGGTCTCTCTCCACCTGAACTACCTCCAACTCTACTACTAGGGCCTTATTCTAAGACAAGGCCACATCCAATCTTCTCTGCAGGTCAACAAATCTCTGATCAACAGTGGCATCCACCAAAAAAATGGGTGGCCTATCCCCCTCCTCATCTCCATCAATCATCCTCTCATGCAACCTCCTCTCAGCCTCATCCTCCCCCTCATCCTCCTCTACCTCCCTCTCCTCCTCTCCTTAGACCTCTTCCACATCGATATCAAGAGGATGGTGCTTTGCAAGGATATCCTCCTCTCTTGGCTCCTCTCCCTCTCTCCTAGCCTCCATCTCCTTCCCTCTAACCTCCTCCTCCCCTCTGACCTCTAGCTCCTTTCTCTCTGGTTTCTCTCCCTCCTCACCCTCCTCCCTGATGGGTGACAATGGTGCACCACCCACCCGTTTTCCAACTCTCTACGCTACCTCCGCCCTCCATAACCACTCCTCCTCCTCCCACCCCTATCATCACCACCATCATCTCCACTCCTGCCACCTTTGTCATCTCCCCCACCTCTCCCTCCATCACCCTGACCACCATCTCTTCCTCCATCCCTCCTCAACCACCATCTCTCCCTCCATAGCTCCCTCCTTGACCTCCCCTCCACACTTGTGGAATCATTGATCTATGATCAATAGGAGTGGGACCATCCAGATTTGTCAATGAAATGGTTTTATGGGTCTACCACAAAGTATCATAATCAGTCAATGTCCCTACATCTTCTAGACCTCCCCTCCATCCCCACTACTATGCGACTAGGCTATCAATCTGCTACTTTTTCACTTCCACTACTATTGGTGGCCCCCAAACGGTCTCTCTAGACAATTGTGCATACTCGGCCATCCCCACAAGCACACCCTCCTACTCACCAAATTGTTGTAGTACCCACTGGGCTAGGTACATCTCTATGATCCGCTCACTTTGAACTATGCGACCAATCAAATATATGAACTATCTACATAAAGAAAGATGCCCATCCTCATCTGGCCACTTGGAACAATCTATGTAGGGCCTCTAGAAAAAACTCATCAAGGTGTCAATCTGGTGTCACCAGTACCCGTTGTCTCCTACACGTGTCTGACTAACCGAACCAACATATAAGTAAGCATAGGGAATTCCCTCACCAAACTGTTGAATCTGTACTTGTGGGAAGAAAATCAGAATGTGCTCCCATGCCTGTATCATCAATAAGGTGGTACCACAAGTGATACTATGTCCCTCCTGGTACCCAACCTCATGTAGTTGGTGGTAAAGCATACCCAAAAAGTAGGGCCCCCAAATAAACATTGTCCTCTCAGCATGCATACAAACCAATACATCCCCCCATCCTATGGGAATTCCATTCCCACAATGATATGGGATCAGGACCCCAACAATCAATGTCATAAGCATGGCATCCCATCATGGATAATGGTCAGCCACAAAATCCCACCTGATCTCATATCCGTGAATACCTAGACCAGTACCATCCACATCATCATACATCTCTCCTAGGGCATGTTGCCCCCTATGGGGATCATGCACTACTCTCTCCCTATTGATCAGGATGCGTAGAATTTGGTAGACATCCTCTATGGTAATAGTGGTCTCTCTTGTGGGTAGGTGGAAGGAGCATGTCTTAGAGTGTCACCTCTCACAGAGTGTTGTCAGTAATCCCCTATTTTCCCAAATAATGGGCATAAAGGTGACATAGTATAGGCCTAATCTCATCAACCGTTATCACTCCTGGTTGCTCAGCCAATCTCTGAAAGTATATGTCATAGGTCTTAACTCACATGTGTAAATAGGCACTAATCATTTCTGCATACATGGAAATGAAGGTTAGCACACATGGATTAGAATTTTAACACATTATTACTATCTAAGAAACCAAAAATCCATCTGAAAGACGAATGTACACTAAGTCAACTTTGGTCAACTACAATTGTGTAACAATAGGTCATATGCAGCTCTGCATTTTGTAATTGCATCACACTACAGTGATTGCATCATTTCAACTAGCAATAGTGAACCTTTACCATGATTGCATCATTTTGTATGGAAATGGTGTCATTGGGCATGGCAGTTGCATCACAATTTTGCAATTGCATCACCCATTACCGCACTTGCATCATTTCCCTCATCATTTGTGTGCTTTTAAACATAAATTTTCCCACTTGTTGTACTTGCGTCGTGATGCAATCAAATGAGTTGAATGCAAATGAATTTGTGGCTTACGCGATGATATTTGCATCGCAACACAATTGTTTTTTACCCCTAAAGCCTAATAAATGCGCACAAATCAAGAAATTAAAGGTCGGGAAGGGGTACTTACCGATGGCTCTACACCCTTGGGTCATTGGAATGTCTTCACATGGTAGCCATGGTGGTCTGTCATGGGAATCACCATCTTCTCCTCGCGCTCTACTCTCCAAAATTTCTAACTAGCAAATGTGAAAATGACACTTGGTTTGGCTTTTTCAACTTACTTATAGGTTGAAAATTAGGGTTTGACCTCATGGGTTTGTATTGAAGGCTTATTTGACCAAATTTGACTGGTATTTTACCTGGCTTAACATCCTCCATTTTCGAAACCAATCGCACCATTATTTTTTTGGTCATTAAATTGACTTGTCAGGACACTTTCCAATTTTTTCTAACCCCAAGCCAAAATTTGAAAAAAATTCCCAAGGGGGCATAGGCACTTTGCACCTTTGCTAGGGCATATTTTTGACTTGTTTTCTTTGCCATAACGCGATAAACTACATTATGACAAAGAGGGGCAAAATATAGACACATAAAATTGACCTAGGCCTACGAACTCAATTTTCTCATCAATTCCTCTAAACATAATTTAATTATGTCACTCTGACCAAATTCAGCTATTAATTAAATAATGACCAATTATTTAATTAATTCATCTCTCTTATTCTTTTTGACTATTTAAATAAATCACATTTATTTAAATATGCCACTAATGTCTAAAGTCCTCTTTAAATTAAATAAATAATTAAATTTATTTAATCTATTATTCCCTCTTGATTATTTAAATAAATTAATTTTATTTAAATATGCCACTAATACTAAATTCCTCTCATAATTAAATAAATCACCCACAATTTATTTAATTATTAATCTACTTCTTCCATAATTAAATAATTTAAATTAATTATTGAATTGTCTCATTCAATTCATTTCCAAATTTAAATAAAAAAATCATCTATTTAAATTTCTCTCTTCAAGTAAATAATTTAATTATTATTTACTATCACATGAATTTACCATTTTGAATTAAAATAAAATATTAAATTCAAAATAGCATTTCTCTCCAAAAATTAAGTTATTTCTAAAATAACTTGAATTTCTAACTCATCATTTTTGTACTTACTAATTTTCATCTCACTGTCACAACTATTTTCTTTCCTTGATTTAATTTCTTAAATTAAATCTTGTCCACTCAATTTTAATTTCACCCTAAATTTTCCCTAACCCTAATTAAGGGGTTGTTATTTTGAATCTTGACCACAGATTCTAGGGCACTTTTCAATCTTTTGTGTCATACGTCCATCCAAAATTGCATTTTCTATAAAATGACATTTTTTTCCTCATCTCTAGATCTCTTAACATCTTGAAAAGCTTCTTGCATTCTCTTGAGCTTAGCATTTATCTTGTTATTTAGTCATTGAATATTGCATGTAGGAGTTGATATTCTCTTGCATAGAGTCTTAAATCCTTCAACACTTGCTTAGGACTAGTCTATAGTTTAGATTTCTCATCAAAATATGAGGGCAACCTTTCATATTTCAGCAAGCTATAAGGTGTAATGGAGATCGGTCATGGAGGATTGTCATGTATTGATTTTTGTCATTTATTTAAATGCAATTATTAGTCATGAGATTCTTAATGTTTATGCAAGATGATTATTTAAATTGAAATTGAAAAGTGAAATTGAAATTTAAATGCAAATGAAATGATTTAAAATTCATAATTATGAAATTTGAGGTTTGTCTTTGCTGATGAGAAATTGAGTGCAAGTGAACATAGGAATAGGTGAACGAGAATGAAGGCAAGAACAGTGATCAAGTAGGGTCATTTTAGCCTTTATACATTAATAAGGATGATGGAATCTCACACACCACTTGGTTATTATTTTAATATATTTTCATGATGATTATTGTTTGAATTTTTTTAATAAGTTTGTCTAATTTCTCAAATATATGTGAAGATGAATATGTTTGTTTTAAATGGAAAGATTGATTTATTTGCGAAAATTTAAATCAATTTGAGTATATTATGTTATTGTGTGGAAAGAAAAAATTTAAATCCTTTTGAAAATTAAAATAGTAAATCTTTTATATTTAGTTGAATATAATAATTGATTTTATTCTAAATTAATGGAATAAACTTCTAATTGTGAAAATATATAATGTAAATATGGCATTATTGATTTATTTGTTATTTTTTTTATTTTGAAAGAAGAAATATATATGTTAAAATAGGAATATATATTAAATGTGGTTATTTAAATGGAAATTAGAAATAAATGAATTACTTTTAAGATTGGAATTGGAATCAAAACAATAGTAAACAATTTGAAAAGAGTTACCTTTCAATCAATTTTGCATGCATTCACAAATGAAACTTGGAGTGATGTCCACCATATTTTGGAGATCAAACATGAATAGTGGATCGGGCTTTATTGTTAACTTCACCATTTGCATGATATTGAGGGGGAGTAAATTCAAATTAAGGGGGAAAAATCCTTTTTCAGAGAGAAGGCTGAAATACAGTTGATGTTTTCATTTTTTTTATTCATTCTCCTGATCCTCATGCACCAAAAGGAAGGAGAGATAAGATTGTTTTTGTTAACTTTAATTTTTTTGCAAGATTTGCTTTTCCCCATGCATGGCCAGTAAAGAGAGCTTTTATTTTTATGAGGTTTCCATTCTAATCACCTTGCATGCATGACCAGAAGGGGAGGAATAGTTTTCAGTTCTTTTATTTTCATTTGTTACTCTGCTGATGTCCCTTATACATGAGATAAAGGAGAGGATTACTTTTGGTGAGAGGAAAAGTCTACCCCCCCATGCACATGGAAGGAAGGAGGGATTATAGATTGAAGTTTTCCCATGTGCGCAAGAGGAGAGGAGGAGGAAGGGCACAGGTGGAAGGAGAGAGGGCGTGCAAGAGAGAGGGAAGGTAGGGAGGAAATACAATGAAGAAGGAGTGAAGGGAGAATGTAGGGAAGAAAGAAGAAGGCCCGACAAATTGGGAGTTTAGGAAATACATAACAGAATTGGGAATTTAGGAAATACAGAACAACAAACTCTCCATCACATGCAAGCAAGGATAGAAGGAGAAAAGTTCCAAACAGAAACAAAAGAGACTTTTGAATAGAAGAAAAGCTATAGGAAATTACCAGGTAGATTAAATGAAAACAAATTCACAGTCAATTCAAAAATGAGTTTAATCTTTTCTTTTATTCTTGTATGTTAATTTTGAACAAAAAATAAATCACTATTTTTAATTATTTTTAGGAAAAAGACCAAACACTAGACTAAAATTTTAGTGAAGACAAAGTAATGATTTGAACAGAAGATTGTAGAACAATATTGAACAAAAAACAATCAAGAGACAGTAGATTTTGTTGTTTAGTAAATTATGTTTTTGCATATTTAAAGATTTGCACATAAAATAGTATGTTTTAGATTTGTTTAAATTTAGAAATGCTTCAAAAATCATCAAACTATCAGATAGATAAAACTTTCAAAATAAAAGAAATAGAAAAGATAGTGTTTTGATTTAAATAAATTTGCTGAATGTTTTCCAGAATGATAAGATTAAATAATGAAGTGTTTTGATTTATGATTGAATGTAGGAGTTGATATTCTCTTGCATAGAGTCTTAAATCCTCCAACACTTGCTTAGGACTAGTCTATAGTTTAGATTTCTCATCAAAATATGAGGGCAACCTTTCATATTTCAGCAAGCTAGAAGGTGTAATGGAGATCAGTCATGGAGGATGAAGAGCTTGTGCGAGATCTCTCCTTTTGTTCTTTATTTTATTTACTTTGCACTTCATTACTATTGTGGGTTTTATATGTTTAATGTGTTAACAAACCTAATAGAAAAATACCCTCAGTTACACATTTATCTTAATCTTAGACATACTTAAGGGTAGGATTGCACACAGATTTCATGTTTCAGATCTATGTTCTTCATCAAGGTTTAATTACCAAAATTAAGGTTTGACCAAGGAAAACCCCTATCTACCAACAAACAACAAATTTGTTTTGCATGTTTTTCCTATATCTAGATCCAAGAGTGGAGGTATCAAGTTAGAGGAAATAATTTCAGGTCTCAAGCTTCATTCTTAGATTCAATTTTTTGTAGAAAAGTATTCCAAGACCCATTCATCCTAGGGTGAATGAGTCCTTGTTTAGTTTGCAGAAACAACTTTTGAAAGGTGTAAAACATTTATCCCTCTTATTATTTCTAGAAATGCTATTGGTTCCTTCATTTTTATGATAAATCTATTAGATCCAATTTGTAGAAGGAATTTTGGGGTTTATTTACTATTTTTAATCTTTCTCCCCAAATTGTTGTTTGACATAGACCCTCGTCCTTGCAAAAAAGGGAATTTGTAGATTCACACTTCAACTTGTCTCACGTTGAGGTTGTCATTCATTTAATTGTTTGGATCTCATCTCCTAATGAATTGAAGAATAATAGGACCCATTTTTCCTCTTTGTACACCCTTATTTTTATCATTTCGATCTAGTGAACCTAACTTTGTACAAAAAAATTCTAAAAAATTGAGTCCTTTTAACCCTAGATCCAAGTTTTGCAATACATTGTATTAGGTTTGCATTAATTTCTTTACATTTAGGGTTCTTTAAATCTTGCATTACTGAACATTGCATTTACAGCTAAATTTGCATCTTTTCATCACTTAAAATCATCAAATATTAGAAAAAATTACATTAGATCCGAATTTATTTTGCATAGTACTTGCATTAGGATCATCATTCAATCATTTAGAGTCAAATTTAGATTCATATTTTATCTTAAAAAATTTCACATAATCCATCATTTGATCATAGTTTAAATTGCATTTAGAAACATAAATGTAGAAAAATATGTTATAGAAATTTTTGTTACAGATCAGAATCAAAAAAACACATAGGATAAGCTTAGAATGAAAACAATCAAATTAAAAATACACTAATCTAGGACCCATTCACCCCCGGGTGAATGAGTCCCTGTACAAACATTTTTAGCAAAATTATGATTGGTTTTTGACTTTTATTTTGTAATTCTATTTTTGTTTCCAGATCTGAAATTTAAATTTCTGAAACTATTTATTTTTGCATTCAAAATATTAGCCATTTAGTTAAATTGTGTAACAATTTTGGATATCATTTTCTTGCATAGTTTTTTCAAAGTTAGTATTATAATTCTATAATTTTCTTTCTTTTTCAACATCATTTCATTGTTAGATAGATTAGTTTACATTTTGTTGTCATTAGAAAACTAAAACTAAAACCAAACACATGAAAAGAAACAACAAAAAAATGATCAAATTCTTGGAGAAAGAATAGCTATTTGATAATGTCACATTTCTTTTTCTAAGTTAACATATCCCTCAATCCATTTTGTAGTGATGACTTTGATATGTTAGATGAGGCCCTTGAGGATTTCATCTCACAAGGTTCATCCACTAAGGCTTGTATTGACAAATAAAAATATAGAGATGTTAATGCAATCACACCTCAACTTATCCTTTACCCACCCTCACACCAACCTCAAGCTCAAAATAGATCCATGTTGATCCTAGAACCACCTATAAATAAATCATTGAAACCAGGAGATATCTTGAAGTTTACAAGGAAACTTCATAATGGAAATATTTTAGAGCAATCATATTATAATACCATTGCTAATACATATAACACAAGCAAAAATAAGGAACAACAAACCACTGCTATTTTACTACCTTTTCCTTAACCTATATTTCCTAGTGCTCCTTAGTTTCCTTCACATAGTGGAATAGAGTATGATCTTGTTGAACAACTTAAAATTACTCCTATTAATATATCCTTATGGGATCTTATTCAAGCTTCACCTAAATACCATAGTATTCTTTAAACAAATTTACAACAAGTTCTGATTCCTCCTAATACAAATCTGGGTGAAGTGGCAACCCTAGTTCAAGGAATGAATGTTGTTAATCTGGACATTATTTTTTATCAAAATGAGTTACCCTCCTTGGAAGCTCAAAAAAAATATGAATCTTTCATGATCATAGCCATTATTAATTGGAAAGGAGTAAGGTCAACCCTTGTTGACAATGGCCCAACCCTTAATGTGTGTAGTGTGAACCTTCTGGACAATATTGGAATAGATAAGAGTAAAATTGAACCCGACTCATTGTCAATTTGTATATTTGATAACATAGGAAAATACCCACTTTTTTTCATCACAATACCTATTATATAGTTGGAAAAGACACATTACAAACTACTATCCATGTTATGCCTCACAATCTTTCATATAATTTCATTTTAGCAAACCATGGATTTGTGAAATTAATGTGGTGCCTTCGAATCTTCATTGTTTAATGAAGTATATTTAAAATAATAAAGTTTACACAGTCAAGGTCGAGCATGAACTTGAAATTTATTTGCACACCGAGAAAGATAAATAAAGTCTAGTGAAAACAATGATACCAACTTCAAAATTTGAAAACACACAACAAGAAAAAGAGAAAAATATTGAATAAGTCACAAATTTATTGGAAGATGATTAGGGTTCCTTGTATTTCACACCAAAATCAATGAGAGGATACAAATTGACAACAAAAAAACCTAGAAAAGGAAAAGAATCAATGGTAATGTCAACAGAAAACTCAGAAGAACTCTCACGAGCATCTACTTCATCCACTCTATAAGAAGACACAATTTATAAAACAAAATTTGATGAAGTAGATTACCAAAACCAACCAAACTCAAAAGAGATGGAATAAATTTATGGAAAAGGTTATGAGCTCTTGAAACAACTTTGTTATAGTTGAAAAGGATGCAGAAGAAAAGAATAAGGTATTCATGTTCCTATAGATCATAACACACAAGAAACACAAAGTGGTCTTGGATATTGTCTTTCTAAGATAACGAAAGAAAAAAAAAGACCCTCGCTCAACATTAACAGGATCATGTCTAGTTCCTCTAAGATAACTCTCACTTTGAAGTATCCTGAATTAATTGATACAAAATGTGAAGAATCATTGGAGTTATTCAAAGATGATGAAGCTTTGAAATAAATATTAAGAGTTTATGACAAGTCATCTACTCCTCCTAAGAAACAAGGAGTCACTTATTCTATGGTTATTACTAAAAAAATGGATGAAGAAAAGGAACTCAATGATATTGACAATGATAAAGAAGAGCATATCCCTGAAACTTCAAAACAAAATACACTTCCTATGGGATATAGAATCAACATACCGATGGATAAATCTAATGAAGAAAGGGTAATTCAAATAGGAAAGTTTCTTGATGAAGGTGAACAAGAAGATCATGCAACATTCTTACATGAATTTCATGAACTCCTTGCTTGGACTTATTTGGATATGTCAGGTATCGATGCCAAGATAGTAACACACAACATAGTTCTTGAACAAGATGCTAAATTGGTAAGATAGAAGATATGAAAGATGAATCCTAAGATAGCTTTATTAGTGAAGGTTGATATTTAAAAACTCCTTGAAGTTGGATTTATACAACCTATTGACTATTCTCCATGGATCTCAAACATTATCATAGTCATGAAACCAGATAATCATATTAGGATGTGTATAGATTTTTGAGACCTTAATAAATAATCTTTAAAATATGACTTTCCTCTTCCTAATATCGACATGATAGTATATTCAACTACAAGACATTATTATTTGTTGTTCATGGATGGATTCTCGGGATATAATCAAATCTTTATCAACCCTTAATACCAATTCAAGACAACATTTACTATAGCTTGGGGGACATTTTCTTGGGTGGTTATGCCTTTTGGATTAAATAATGTAGGTGCAACATATCAAAGAGCTATGACATTGATATTTAATGATTACATACACAAGATTTTGGAAGATTATGTTGATGATATTTTAGCCAAATCTCTAAATTGACAAGACAATGCTAATATCCTTTGGAAAATATTTCAACAAATGCGAAAGTATAACATGAGATTGAATCTGAAAAAGTGTGTCTTCATTGTATATAGTGGAAAATGTTTAGGTTTTATAGTATCTCATAGAGGCATTGAGGTGGACAAATAAAATTTATGCTATCATTAACATGCAGCCTCCAAAAAATATTTCTCAATTGAATACCCTACAAGGGAGAATTCATGTTATCCGTCATTTTGTAGCATCCTTAGTAGACCAAACATAACCCTTTACACAACTTTGCAAGGAGGTCGAGTTTATGTGGAATGAGCATTGTAAACATTCCTTTGAGAGTTTGAATGATTATCTTTATACACCACCTATTTTATAACCCGCTATGCAAGAAAAACCATTCATCCTTTATACAACAACATTAGTCCATGCTCTACCAGCATTGTTGGCTCAACAATATGACAGTGGTAGAGAACATCCCATTTATTACACTAGCCAAACTTTGATTGATTACGAAACATGATATACAACAATAGAAAAAAAAATTGGCTCATGTATTTGCTACTATTAAATTGATATATTACATGCTAAATGTGGAAATTCATGTGATGACAAAGTTTGATCCTTTGAAACATATCTTTGCTAAAACTAATTTATTTGATTTATCGGGATGCCTAGCTAAATGGGCTATGTTGTTAACTGAGTTTGATCTTAAGTTTGTCTCTCAAAATGGAATCAAAGGAAAATGCTTAACTAACCATTTAGCTAACACTCCTTCTCCCCTAGTTTTACCTAATATGGACTTATTCCCTGATGAAAGTGTGTTGACTATCAAAAAAGAAAAAGAAACATGAGAATTGTATTTTGATGGCTCTAAGTGTCTAATTGGCTCTGGAGCTAGAGTTATAATACTTACTCCTTCAAGTAAGCCTATTCCATTGTCCTATTATCTAAAAATCCTATTTAAAAATAACATAGTAGAGTATGAAGCTTTAATCGTTGATATACATTTAGTGTTAGCCTTAGGTGTTCAACACATCTCCATATTCAATGAATCTCAATTAGCTATTAAACAAATAAATTATTCATATAAAAAAAAACATGATAAATTCATTCAATATAAAGACCTCACAATGAACTTATTAGACAAATTTGAATCATATAACATTGATAACATACCATGAAAGGATAATTGGTATGTAGATGCAATGGCGAGTGTCATCTCCCTTGTATCTCCTAAAGATCCTTTTGTTGATTTCACATTAAAAAATCCAAATGATATTAAAACCTTCGATCAAAGATAAATGTAAAGAAGTCTTATTAACTAATGTTGAAAGCTCTAGTGAGTGGTACATGATGGTATAAAATTAATTAAAAGAAGGTACCTTTCGTAAGCCTACAACTAGGAATACTCAATCTCATCTTCAAAAACTTGCATCTAAGTATATCATTTTAGTGTACATTCTATATAGACAATTGTTTAATGGTATTTTTCTTAGATGTCTTAAGCAATCTGAAATCCCTATAGAACTTCAAGAAGCCCATGCAGGTGCTTAGAGAAGACATTTTGGAGGTAGATCGTTAGTGCAAAAATTAATCCATATAGGTTATTATTGGAGACATATGGAACAAGATTGTCTTACCCACATTAATAAATTTCATAAATGTCAAGAGCACAAAAATTTGATTCATGCTCCTACTTCTGAGCTCCATGCCCAAGTTCCTATTTTTCCATTCTCGATTTGGGGTTTAGATATTATTGGAAAAATATCACCACTATCTCCTACTAGGCATACATTTATAATTACCGCAAGATATTATTTCACGAAATGGGTAGAAGCTACCCCTCTTCATTCCACAACATCAAATTTAATATGTCAGTTCATATTGGAACACATTATTTCTCTCTTTGGTCTTCCTTCTGCATTAGTTTTGGACAATGGAACTCCATTTAAGAATAATGACATGAAGAAATTCTTAGAAACATTTCATATTCAACATCATTTTTCAACATTGTATTACCCACAATAAAATGGTCAAGTGGAATCAACTTGCAAAACTCTTGAAAAAATCTTAAGGAAAATGGTAAGTAAGAATAATGAAGATTGGCACACTCAATTAAATTATGTGTTATGGTCTTATCATACAAGTATTAGAACTACACTCACTACAACCTTGTTTATGGTGCCAAAGCAATAATTCTATGAGAATTAGAGATTAATTCATTGCAAATTTCTCTCAAGGGGCTTATTGGTGATACTACTTATAAAGAGAAACGATTGCATCAACTTGAAATACTTGATGAACAGTGTATCAATGCTCTTTAGCATCTTCAAGATTTTTCCAAATGAATGTAATGTAGTTATAATAATTATTTCATCCCCCATGCATTTAATAAAGTTGATTTGGTGTTGTATGAGAATCAACATAATGTAAATGTCACCCTGAATGAAAAAGGAAAATTCAGCCCTAATTGGCTAGGACCTTATGTAATTGAAGAAAAAAATGGGTCTAGTGCCTATACATTAACAAAAATGGATGGTACACCTCTAAAATAACCCTACATCAATGTCGTGCATTTATGTCGGTACTACACCTAACATCATTGTTCAATAGTATATTTTTAAATCAATTTGTTAGATTAAGTAGATAGTGTTTTATTCGTATCTCACATTGCTTCATTCTTTGACAAACGATCTTGTTGTGTCTTAGGGTATAAGGTGATTATTGAAGATATTTTGAATTATTACTTTAGTGTGCATACTATTCAAATATTATGTGTTATGTTATATTCTAATTAAGTATAAGCTCATAAGAACAAATCAAAAGTGGTCATATATATCATGAATAAAGAGTTCAATTACATATAATCAAAAACACAATGCTAGTGGCTTCTATGACTGCTAGACCCCTCAAGGCCTATGGTGGCATCCATTGAGATACAATAGAATGTGATCATGACCTACTTATGGATACTCATAGTCCCTCCACCTGTCCAAGTGCTCTCGCCTCTCATATGAGTACCTTGACACACTCTCGCTCTATCTGATCCATGTCTACCTGCACCTCCCTTTGTAGCCTTGAGAGCTCTACTTCTAGGAAATCCTCCATCCTATTTTCAGTCAAACCTTGAGATGCTTGAAGTGTTGAAATATTTTTAATAAATCAATCAACATAACTAGTGGAACTCTCATATGTCATGCTTAATCTCTCTACTGGCTCGAAGAGGTTTGCATGTTGCCCCACAATAGGTAGGGTCATTTAACCTGAGGGTACATTATCCTCTACACACAATTGAGGCACTATCTCGGTGGTCACTCGCTGGTGGAGCTCATGCCATTCTTGTGTGCACCCTACGAGATAGAAATCATAAATTGTATTAGAATACATCATGATATATACAAATCATATACATAAAGAAAAAATATCACATCATCACTTGGATCTCTAGTTTTCCAATCAAGGTATAACCATGTAGCAGTGGTCCCCTCTTGTTTTGGAAGTGTGGATGGCCCAATACTACTGGACTCCCCCCACTCATGAATGTTGACCTCTATTTTAGCTACTACATGTGATCTAGTGACCCGTGTAGGTGGTTGATCTCTCCTCTTAGGGGAAACTGGATCCCCATCTATCTCATCAATATCCTCACTCATAGACTGGGTATCATCCTCCTCGTCCTCATTTACAAATATATAAGGAACCATATCATCATCTGATCCGATGGATAATTTTCAGTGAAATTTGAAGTTTCTCATCTCTCTCCAGAATTTGAACCATCAAAAAAAGTTCGACGTCCTGATTCCAACATAACTTGAACGGAGTGAAAAGACATCCGTTTGTACAAGTTACGAACAGTCAAAATTTGAAGTTGACTAGTCAAAGGCTGACCAAATCAAATTGACTTTGCATTTTAGTTCAAAATGTGATGGGCAGATTTGAACTCTCAACCTACCCACTCCAAAACCCTTCAACTTACCACTACACCATATGCATGTTTGAGTACCTAAATGGCTCTAGCCGTATTTGATCGCATTTTTCTGCCACCTATAAATTAAAAACAAAGAAACATGGGTGGAATGGGAATGGAACCCATGATCTCCACCAAGACCACAAGTGTTAGAACCTTTTTCAATAACCAAGCCGCCGCCCACAAGCTTTGGAATTTAATTGGAGTTTATTTAATTTAAACATTATTGGCGGCTATTACCCATAAATGGTGGGCCGGTGGTTGGAACCATCGACCCATCCTTGCCAAAAAATTTGGGATTCCCAATAGACCGCGGATTTGGTGGGGTTCGAGTTGGATGAAATTTATTTTATCATATATATCCGATAGCCATAACGTTATAAAATTAACCACAAAATATTCTAAGGGGTTATTTTTGTGGGATTTTTAAGATGCATGTTATTTTGAGGGGATTTGTTGTTAAAAATGGAGATTAAGGATATTTTGTAAATAATATGGTTATGAACCATATTTGGTAAATTTTTTGTACAAAAAGGGTAGAATGGGGGGTGTGAGATTAAGTAATTCTAAAGAAGATATTTTTTTTTGGCTAAATGCTGGAAGTGAATTTTTGAGAGAGTTGTGAGAATATTTCCAAGTGATAGTGAATTTGATCCTTATGCATTTGAAGCTTAGTTAAGCTTGTTGCATTTGTTGAAGGATTTATTTGTAATTCATTATCATCCAAGGAGATAGAAATCTTGTAACAGGTGGAAGACCTTTTGTAATCCTTATTTGGAGATTAATTGGATCAGTCTCACTCCATTGGAGTAGACCAGGAGACGTAGTCACGATTGTGGCAAACTCTGTTATCAGATTGTTTGCATTTTCTCTCTCCTTCTCTCTCACATTCTATTTTTCCTCACTTTATTATTTCCGCTTAATTAACCATGTTAATGTGTTAATTTTGTTTATGTAATTTGGATTTCAAAGATTGTAAACATTAAGCTTTCAATTATGCAATTAGTCTAGATCCTAATCATATCAAATTGGTATCAAAGCTTTTGGTGACTATTATTGCAGTTGGTTTTTTTTAACGCTAACAAGATCCAAGATTCAAAAGGGTGAAGGCAAGCTTGAGGAATTTAATCCTGAGATAGGGAAGCGAAGAAATTTTCCGAAGATGTCTATGTCTGGAATGGAGGTACCTAAAGAACTCAGTGAGCAAGAGTTTCGAAAAGCCTTCTCACAGATGAGAGCTACATTGGAGATGCTACTCAAAGAAAGGGAAGAACGCATGAAACGTGAAGAAAATCATGGAGATAGTAAAAGCAAGAAGAAGCAACCAAGAGGTGGTGATGAACCCCCAAAATCTCCTTTGTCTACTCCTCCTTCTTCTCCTCATTCTCCTTCTTCTTCTACACATTCTCTTTCTGTTAATCCTTTTAAGGGTGTAAATAAGCCTCAGATTAAATTGAATGTTAAATTTGAACTATCTAAGTATTTTGGTGAATTAGATGCTGAAAAATTGGATGATTGGATTCAGCAAGTTGAAGTCTATTGTAGAGTCCAAAACCTATAGGATGATGTTGATAGGATCCAATTGGCTACTCTTCGGTTAGGAGGTACAACTTTAACCTGGTGGGAGAGTAAAACTAAGGCAAAAATTTCACAGCATGGTAGAGTCAGTTTAACTTGGGTAGAGTTTGTTAATGCTCTTAAGAAGCAGTTTTATCCCCTAGGACATATGCAATAGTTAATGATGGACTGGCAAATGTTTAGGCAAGTGAAAGGTCAAACTATCCAAGAGTACACCCATGAATTCAGGAAAAGGGCTATTTCTTTAAATGTACCTTTGCTCACTCAGGATGCTTTGTTAAAATACATAGGAGGTCTTCATTCCTACCTTAGGCATTCTATTTTGGTTTTGAATCCTAACAACTTGGATGAAGTTTGTGTCCAAGATACCCACTTAGAGTCAAGAGGAAAGGGTTCTTTTATTGATAAGTTTGATAATGATAACTCTATAAAGAAATCATCTAAGGTTGCAGAGATAGGGAAAGGAAAGAAGACAGCTACAGTTAAGAAGGATGTCCAATTTTCTTGCTCTCATTGTGACAAGAAGGGTCATGATGAAGATCATTGTTGGCAATTGCATCCTGAATTGAAGCCTAAGTGGGCTCAGAAACATAATCAGAAACATAAAGGTAAGAAGGAGTCTTTAAATGTTGTTATGGATCTTGGTTCTAATTCAGATGATGAAACTAAGATAATAGCTATGGGTTTGAAAGGTAAAGCTCTGATTTCCAATGTTTCCTTTGATAGTTGTGCTTCTACTTCTAAAGCTAATGATGTCTCTGAAGTTAAGAAAAGGAATGAGTTGTTTTATTTAAGGGTTGTTGCTAAGAACATTAAAGTTGATGCACTCATAGATAGTGGTTCTCAAGTTAACTTAATTTCTGAAGATGTTGTAAGAAACTTGGGATTGAAAACTACATTGCATAAGAAACCTTATCCACTAGGCTGGATTTGCAAGAATGATAAGTTGCAAATAACAAGACAATGCACTTTGAAATTTGCAATCACTAGTAAGTTTGTGGATGAAGTACAGTTTGATGTGGTTCCAATAGATATCTGTGGGATAGTTTTAGGTAGCCCTAATTTATATGATCGAAAAGCCATTTTCTACAGGGAAAAGAATCATTATCATTTGTTTAAAGATGGCATATAGTATATTGTACATTCTCACAGGATTAAGACTGATCATTCTTTTACAAACATAGGGCAGTTAAAGAGGGTGATTAATGCAAGTAAAGAGTTAACTCTTATGTCTGTCAGTACAGGTGGTTCTGAACATGAATTTGGAGTAGCTAACCAGGGTCAGATGTTGCAGGATGCACCCACAGTACAACATGAGGGAATGGTGATTGATAGTATTGATGGTCCCTTGGGTAAAAATGTTCTTGTTGTGAATGATCAATATGTTGTTGATCTATTCTCTTTCATATCTACATTATTGTATAGCTTGATGCTAGTCAATGTTTGTTGGTTAGTGGCTATGACAGTTGATGTAGATGCTTATGGAAGTGATAGAATGATGTTTATGTTCAACAATATTGTTGCAGACTTCATTGTGCTTGTGAGCCAAGTATACAGATGTACAGAGGATACAGGAAAAGTGGGGAGGCCAAGTCCTCACTTAATGTTAGTATAAATGCCACTTTTGGAGGTCCAAAAGGTCTTCTATGAGGAGGCCTGATCCAGTGGATAATTTTTAGTGAAATTTGAAGTTTCTCATCTCTCTCCAAAATATGAACCATCAGAAAAAGCTCGACATCCTGATTCCAACGCAACTTGAACGAAGCGAAAAGACGTCCGTTTGTACAAGTTACGAACAGTCAAAATTTGAAGTTGACTAGTCAAAGGTTGACCAAATCCAATTGACTTTGCATTTTAGTTCAAAATGTGATGGGTGGATTTGAACTCTCAACCTACCCACTCCAAAACTCTTCAACTTACCACTACACCATATGCATGTTCGAGTACCTAAATGGCTCTAGCGGTATTTGATCGCATTTTTCTGCCACCTATAAATTAAAAACAAAGAAACATGGGTGGAATGGGAATGGAACCCATGATCTCCACCAAGACCACAAGTGTTAGAACCTTTCTCAATAACCAAGCCACCACCCACAAGCTTTGGAATTTAATTGGAGTTTATTTAATTTAAACATTATTGGCGGCTATTACCCATAAATGGTGGGCCAGTGGTTGGAACCATTGACCCATCCTTGCCAAAAATTTTGGGATTCCCAATAGACTGCGGATTTGGTGGGGTTCGAGTTGGATGAAATTTATTTTATCATATATATCAGACAGCCATAACATTATAAAATTCACCACAAAATATTCTCAGGGTTATTTTTGTGGGATTTTTAAGATGCATGTTATTTTGAGGGGATTTGTTGTTAAAACTGGAGATTAAGGATATTTCGTAAATAATATGGTTATGAACCATATTTGGTAAATTTTTTGTATAGAAAGAGTAGAATGGGGGGTGTGAGATTAAGCAATTCTAAAGAAGATATTTTTTTTGGCTAAATGCTGGAAGTGAATTTTTGAGAGAGTTGTGAGAATATTTCCAAGTGATAGTGAATTTGATCCTTATGCATTTGAAGCTTAGTTAAGCTTGTTGCATTTGTTGAAGGATTTATTTGTAATTCATTATCATCCAAGGAGATAGAAATCTTGTAACAGGTGGAGGACCTTTTGTAATCCTTTTCTGGAGATTAATCGGATCGGTCTCACTCCATTGGAGCGGACCCGGAGACGTAGTCACGATTGTGGTGAACTCCATTATCAAATTGTTTGCATTTTCTCTCTCCTTCTCTCTCACATTCTATTTTTCTTCACTTTATTATTTCCGCTTAATTAACCATGTTAATGTGTTAATTTTGTTTATGTAATTTGGATTTTAAAGATTGTAAATATTAAGCATTCAATTATGCAATTAGTCTAGATCCTAATCAGATCATCATCATCTGTATATCTATCAACCTACTCATCATCCTTGCCATCTTTGTGCCTAGGAAGAGGTTTTGCAGGGTCCGCAAGGTGATGTCTCAGAAAGACATGGGAAGTTCATGCTTTGACCCACCACTGGTCATAGGCTAGTGTGGTTCCTACATCTGCAACATTAGAGATTAGGGGCATATCATGGTCCTCATCCTCTGAATCAATAATGTACACATCCTTAATATTAAGATGACAAGTGTCTCTACGTGTAGGGGCATTTCATGTTGATTGTAGATACCTAGGTTAATCTTGTGGTGGAACCTATATCTATCCAAACTCATGCATGACCTGATCATAATAGAAAATTCTCACTATATAGTCATGTCTCCCTAGAAAAAATCAGTCCTATTGAAGTCTGATAAGCTCATGTCTCTCATCTGCAAAATGTGTATCCTGAGATATGGTATCCATGAGATATCACCCTCCTCAAATCGATCAAATATTAACACGTGAGTGAAGAAAATCTCCCTCTTTCCATGCCTACCTCAATGGATAATTGTAGGCTCTTGGATAGCCCATAGATGCAATGGTAGGATAACTAGTGGGTCTAGTGCATTTGATATGCTCAAGACAACACACATGTAAGAGTGTACAATGAACTATACTTTCAAGATCTTGGTAAACAAATTGGTTGAGATCATAGTATAAATGTGCTAGCATACTATGACCCTAAGCATAGACAGTTTGATGCTACTCCATATTTTGAATAATGTTAACCAACCCTCCATCTAGGTGGGCCCCTCATCCATTTATAAATAGTGTGAGTGTTGTGGTAACAATCATAATACACTGAATTAGTGGCATCCACATGTTTAATAGTCATATTAGCTCAATTCAAGGTTGAACACTCAATTCCCAGATGGGGTGCCCTAGAAAATATAGTATATCATCTTGCATCTCCTCATGTGTGCACTCATCCTTTGATTGTATAGCCTCACCCCAGATGGGTAACCATAGAATGCATTGTATGTCCTCTAATGTCATAGTCATCTCATTGGTAAGTACATGAAAGGTGCAGGTATCAACATCCCACCTCTCTACTAAGGCTTGTAGTATGGCATCATTGCATCTCATAGGTGGCATGGCGTAAACATAGAATAATCCTATATCCTATAGGATATTGATTTCCTCCTCTATTAGTCGGGTGATGAGGTCTCAAAGGAAATTAAATTATTTCCCTTTGAGATGCTACCAGGCTCGGGGAGGGATCTAAATGATAAAATAATCAAAGTAGCTCCTAAATTTATCCATTAATAATTAAAATAATAAACTATAGTTTCTCTAGGACACATATTTCATCTTTGGATGGGGGTCCTGGACACTTTAGACAATCCTAGACACTACGCTAAAGTGGGAAACTTTGTGCCAAATTGGGACACTTTGCGCCAAAGTAAGAAACTTCATGCCAAAGTGGGACACTTCTTGCCAAAGTGGGACACTTCACGCCAAAGTGGGACACTTCATGCCAAAGTGGGACAATTCACGCCAAAGTGGGACACTTCGCGCCAAAGTGGGACACTTCGTGCCAAAGTGGGACACTTCAGAACCAAAGTGAGACACTTCACACCAACATGGGACATTTCATGCCAAAGTGGGACACTTTGCACCAATGATGGATGCTTTGCGACAAAGATGGATGCTTCGTGATAATATTTTCTAGGGTCCTAAATATACTAAAAGCACATAAAAAAGTATTGTAAATGCATGAAAATTATATTGTAGAAAATTGTAGGCTCTTGAAAGTGGTGAAATTTCACATTTAATTTGGACTTATTTTGGCACCCTTGCATTAATTATCCTTTAAAATCATTATTTATATTCCCTTAACACCCATTATCTCAGATCTCGAGGCTCATTTCACCTAAAAATCCCATAAAATCATTCAAAACACCAAAAATCCTTAAAACCCACCTCAAAACGCTAAGGTGGGACTCATTCACCACCTTGGGAGAATGAGTCCCATTTGGGGTCTTTTTCAATTTTGAGCAGGAAATTCACCATTTTAATTCAAATTTCCTTTGAATGTCAGCCTTTGAGATCTAGACAGTGGTCAATTAGGTGTTAATGCCTATAAAATAAAGCTTCCAAGTCATTTATATCATCTAGCTAATCTATGCAAGCATTCTCAAGAGTAATTTTCAAGATCTAGGCATTCAAGAGTCATCAAAATAGCATTCAAGAGTCATCAAAAGAGCATTCAAGAGCAAGTAATTAGAAAAGTTGAAGCTTGGGAGCAACATTAAAGTGTTTTTATAGGTCTTCAAGCTCATTTTTATGCAAGATCTAGAATTTTCAAGGGTTGATTATTGTTGTCAATGGTGAATCATGATGGATTTTTGGTTGGGGATATGTAACTAGCCATCAAGCCAAGCCTAAAGACTTGTTTCATAAATAATTCCATCCTCCATTATCACTCTACTTTCAGCCTAAGGAATGCATAATAATCATTAGTTTTTATTTGGGGTGATTAGAGATCTCTCCAAGTGATTCATTCATCTTCATATCTCCATTCTTGCACATTAGGATAGGATTGCATTATGCTTCATATTTCCTAGTCTTTGACAAACTTAAGGCTAGGGTCTACATTCCTGTTTGCATGCATATTTTATTATTTTATCAAGGTTTAACTACCAAACTTTGTCAAACCCCCATTAGCAAATCAAGTTATACTATGTTTTGTAGGTGTTTTCACAAACTCAAATCTGGAACTCGAGTTGGAATGAAAGAGTAGGTGTTGAAGTGGAGATCAAGACTTTCAATTCCCCAAAAAGCATGATACTTATTCACCAAGAGTGATGAATGAGTCCCACTATAGTTTTTTGTCTAAATTATTTCTAGATTTTCATACCCTTTTTCCTGAAATAGGCTTCCAAACAAAAAAATAGATTTGGGAATGATTCACCTAGATTGGTGAATGAGTCCCAGTTGGTCAAAATGTCAAAATATTTAGTGTTTTAGAATTTTTTCTAGTCACCTCAAGGTTTCCAAGGTTTCCAAGTGCACATTATTCATATTTCTACTTTTTTTTTCTATTTTCTAAGTCATTCCATAAGTCATTGCATTGAATTAGGGTTGTGTCTTAAATTTTTCATTTCATTGTCTTTTCCAAGTCTAAACTTGGTGATGAACCCCTCAATAGATAATATTCAATCCCTAGGAAAACACCCTTGCAAGATCTCTTTCTCTTTTAAGATATCAATTGTTTGTTCTTGAGTGAAAGTTAGTAAAAATTTCCCCTTTTGGTCCTAAATTCTAAAGGTGAAAAGGGAACCAATTTTCTTCCTCTCATTTTGGTGAACGTGCATATAGAGCATCATAATTTTGATTTGGAGTGCATTTACATCCTATATTTAGCTTTCATTAACATTTCATTAGGATTTTTATTAGTTAATTTGCCTTGTAGGGTTTCAAATTTTGTATTAGTGAAAGCTCATTTAGATTGTATTTTTGCATCCAATTTCATTGAAAATTATTAAAAAATTGCATTTTGATCTCAGATGTAGGTAATACAACATAGAAAACATAAAAATCAACTAATCTTTTTTGAAAATTATGAAAAAATCCCTACTGGGACTCATTCGCCACCTTGGGCGAATTAATCCTAGTGCAAATTCATAACTATTGTTTACATACCTAAATTTCTAGTTTTCAAGCTCTAGTTTTCTATTATTACCTTTCTATTTCAGATTGACTGCTTTTTGTTACATTGAAATCATTATAAATAACATCATTTACATTCATTTCAATTGTGGATAGAATTAGATTATTGCACTTTTCATTTTCAACATCTAGATTAGATTGCATTAGATATAGATTAGAAAGTAAAATAAAAAATCAGATGAAAAATGCCTAAACCACTTAGAGAAAGTGTAGTTATTTGACTATGTCAAATCTATCTTTCCATGTTAACCTAACCATCAAGCATTTTAGTAGTGATGACTTTGAAATGTTAGATGAAGCCCTTAAGGACCTCATCTCACAAAGTCCATCCACTAAGGCTTTTTATGAGAAACCAAAACTAGGAGAAGTTAATGTAATTCAACCTCAACTCATTTTTTACGGACCTTCAAATAATTCCATTTCTCATACATATAACACTAGAAATAATTTGCAACCACAACAACCAGCCCCAACACACTTACCTTTGCCTAATCCCATTTTTCCTAGTGCTCCTCATTTAACTTCACATAGTGGGAAGGAGTATAATCTCATTGAGCAACTCAAGAATACTCCTACAAAGATATCCCTAGGGAACTTAATTAAAAATTCACCTAACTATCACACTATGCTACAAATAGCCTTACAACAAGTAGTGGTTCCTCCTAGTACAAAGGAAAATGATGTAGAAACACTCATACACGAAATGAATACAATAAATGTAGACACAACCTTTCATTAACATGAGCTTCCTTCATTATAATAGTCCAATTCAATAGAATAGACATAAAAAATGACACTTTTTGATAATTTCCCCACCCTTAATGTGTGCAATGTGAAACTCTTAGATAGATTTTGCATAAAAAAATCAAACATGGAACCTGACTCCTTATCGATTTGAGGATTTTAAAATTTAGGAAAGAAATTTCTGGTGTGATTACTTTACCTATTATAGTTAGAAAGGCTATCTTACAAACTCCTATTCATGTTATGCCTCATGACCTTTCATACAGTCATTTTCTGGGAAGACCATGGATTCATGAGATGCATGCGGTGACTTTGACCCTTCATCATATCATGAAATATGCCTATAACAATAAGGTATGCCAAGTTGAAATAGACCCCAAGCCTAAAAGTTTCTTACAAGTTGAAAAAGTAACAAGCTCTCTGAGCACATTAATTCCAACATCCAGCAGAGAGCCTATAGAAGAAGACAAGAAAGAAATGGAAACAGTTTTAAAATTGTTAGATGATTATTGGGGTTCCTTGGAGTTCACACCCTCGTTTATGGAAGAATACATAATCACAAGAAAAGAAGATGAGAAAAAAAAGAAACCAATGGTCATGTCAACTCAGAACTTGGAAGAAAATTCACAAGAATCCAACTCATCCACTCTTGAAGAAGATACAAACTATACAACTAAATTTGATGAGATATATTATCAATAGCCACCAAACCCAAAAGAAATGTAAAAAAATTATGGGTGAGGTTATGGAGCTGTGAAATAATTGGGCTATAATGGTAAAGTATGTGGAAAGAAAGAACAAGGCATTTGAGTTCCTATAAAGCCTAACACACAAGAGACAAAAACTAGTTTGGGGTATTGTCCTTATAAGATTACACAAGAAACAATGAGACCATCACTAAACATCAACACTATCATGTGCAAGCTAAATATCAACCTCACTTTGAAACATCTTGAACTGCTTGATATGGATTTTGAACCATCATAGGAATACTTTGAAGATAATGACACATTGAAGAAAATGTTAGGAGTTTATGAAAATTAATGTACTACCCCTCAAAATGAAAAGGTCACATGTGCTATGATTAGAACCAAGCAAAAATATGTAGAAGATAAAAGTAATGAGAGACATAAGTACAATAGAATACAACCCTAAATTTCCAAAGCCAAGTGCACTTCCTTTAGGAGACACAATTGACATAATAATGGACATCAATGATAAGGAAAAATTCATTAAGATAAAGACATGCCTTGATGATGAACAACAAGAGGATAAAAAAATGTTACTCCATGACTTTCTTGAACTTTTTTCTTGGACTTATTCAAATATGCCAAGAATTGATCCTAAGATAATGACACACAACATTGTCCTTGTTGAAAATGCTAAGCCTGTTTAACAAAAGATATGAAAAATGAATCCTAAGATAGCCTTACTAGTTAAGGGGGATATTGAAAAAATAATTGAGGCTGGTTTCATAAGACCTATAGATTATTCTCCTTGGATCTCAAACAATGTTGCAGTTACAAAATCTTACAATCATATTAAGATGTGTATGGATTTTCGTGATTTGAATAAAGAATATTTAAAAGATGATTTTCCCCTTCCTAATATCGATATGATAGTGGATTTGACTACAAGACATGCTTTTTTTTCATTCATGGATGGAATCTTTGGATACAACCAAATATTTATTAACCCTCAAGATCAATATAAAACAACATTTAAAACAGATTAAGGGATGTTTTGGTGGGTTATGATGCCTTTTGGATTGAAGAATTTGGGTGCAACATATCAATGAGTGATGACATTAATATTTCATGATTACATACATAATAATTTGGAATACTATGTTCTATTTAACAAGACAAGACAACGTGAATGTCCTTCAAAAAATATTTAGCAGATGTGAAAATACAACATGAGATTGAATCCAAAAAAATGTGTGTTTGGTATAGATAGTGGGAAGCTTCTAGGTTTTATCGTATCTCATGGAGGCGTCAAGGTGGACATGAAGAAAATTGATGCTATAGTCAGCATGCCACCTCCTAAAAACATCTCTCAATTATGCATGTTACAAGAAATAATTCAATTTATTCATCGCTTTATAGCATCTTTAGATGATCGAACATTACCATTTACACATCTCCTCAAAAAGGATGTGCACTTTGTTTGGAATGAGATTGCAAATAGACTTTTGAGAGTTTAAACGAGTACCTAGGAGTACCTAGAAAATACACCTATTTCACAACCTTCCATGCAAAATAAACCATTCATACTTTATATAGCCACATCATCCCATGCTCTCACAACATTGTAGGCTTAACAAGATAAAAATGGTAAAGAAAATCTTGTTTATTACATTATTCAAACTTTTATTGATTATGAGAAATAGTACACAATGGTAGAAAAGAATGTTTGGCTCTTGTATTCAATACCAGTAAACTTTGACATTAATTACTAAATAAAAAAATGCGTGTGATGATGAAATTTGATCCTCTCAAACATATTTTCAATAAAACAAATTTATCAAGATGTTTAGCTAATGGGTTATGTTGTTAATAGACTTTGACCTTAGGTTTGTTTCACAAAAATCAATAAAAGGACAAGCCTTAAATGACCACTTAACCGACACTCCCTCACCCCTAGCATCACCTAATGTTGACACATTCCTTGATGAGCATGTGTGGACTATTCAAAAAGATGACAAAGCATGGGAATTATACTTTGATGGATCTAAGTGTAGAATAGGCTCCGATGTTGGGGTTATAATTATTTTTCTTGCAAGAAAGCCTATTCCCTTATCATACTACTTAAACTTCCTATGCACCAATAGCATGGAAAAATATGAAGCCTTAATTGTAGGATTCCGTGTTATTTTAGCTTTGAGAGTCTAGAATGTCAATATATTCGATGATTCATAGTTAGTCACTAAGAAAATAAATGGTGCATATCAAGAAAAGCATGCCAAATTATCAAAATACATGGATCTCGTAATGAATTTTTTAGAGAAGTTTCAATCATTTACAATTGACAACATCCCACAAAAGGACAATTATAATGTAGTCATAGTGATCATTCCATACATTATGTATTCAGTAAGGGTGACTTAGTTTTATATGAAAATCAATGAAATGTTAATGTTGAGCCGATTGAAAAAGGAAAATCCAGTCCTAACTGGTTAGGACCTTAGATAATTAATGTATGTTATGGGTATGGTGCATACACATTAACAAAAATGGATGGTACACTTCTCAAAGACCCTACGAATGCTGTGCATATGTGCTAGTATTTTTTATAATAATTTTTGAATAGTATGAATGATAAAGTAGTGGTGTTAGAGTTAGTGTATAATACTCCATGTGCTCTTGCATTGCTTCATTCTTGACAAATAGTTATTTGTGTGTCTTGAAAACTAAAGTGATTATTTAATTTATTGTTAAGTGATTACATTAGGTTTCATGCTATTCAAGCTAATCTTGTGTGTTATGTTAGATGATATAATTATATGCATTAAATGTTCTTTAATTAGATAATAAGTGTATGTAATTTAGCATAACATACTTAATCAAAATGTTGCATCTAAGAAAAACTAGAGAAAGTTTTAATTAGATCACATAAAGCATGTTAAATCACGGGGATGTTCATTAAATAATCTTACAAAGGTTATTTAATTAATCACATTTCTATTTAACATTCAACACATAAAGACAACTAATAAAACATCATATGCTCATATATATATCAAAGTTTTATGTACATTTCATCAATATATACAATGCCACTAAGTTCTATGGCTATCAGATCCCTCGAGACCTGATCCTTCAATATATCTAGTAGTAGTCTATTAGGAGATGGTGGTGTGTGATCGTGATCATGATCCGTTGAATGTACTAAGAGAAAACTATAAGCCTCCTATCTATCTAAGGGCCTCCCGGTACTCCCTTGCTATCTTATCTCTCTTTGTTTGTAGTCTTTCTACCTCAGACTCTAGTCTCTCAAACTTAGTAGGGATCTAAGATGACTATGCATCTTGGGAATCACCACCTCAGTGGATGTACCTCTTAAGACTCTCATACACTGTCTGAAGTTTAATGTATGGCCTAAACGACTTTGGGTCCTGATCCATGATGGGTGGGGACACATAGTCTAAGTCAATGACTTCATCATCAACTGATGGAGGCACTACCTCTGCAACCACCTATTGATAGAGATCCTGATGATCTCTCATAGATTTTACAAGATAGAAAACACAAAAATAATTAGTACACATCATGATATATATGTATTCAACCATAAAATATAAGCGTGCAAGCATAAATCATAACAATAAATATAGTATCATCACCTATCTCTCTGGTAGGCTATGTGAAATCAGCCTCATCATGTGCAGGGGGCATGGAATATGTGCTAGCCTCTCCATAACTATGGGTGTTGGTGCCTGAAAAAACTATTTCTCATGATCTAGTCATATGAATGGAAGAGTGATCTTCCTAGTCATGGACCACTAGATCCTTATTTGCTACCTCACCCTCTCACTCATGGGATGCTCCTTCTCCTCCTCCTCCTCTTCCTCCTCCTCATCTCTGCCCTCTTGGCCATCATAGTCAAGATGTACATTCTCATCGTACTCCTCATCTATGACATCTATAAATATGTTTGCATCCTTGTAGTGTGTCTCCTCAACCTTGTGCTCTGCCTCATCCCCCTCATCTGGGAGTGGTCTTGCATCACCTATTAGCTCCTCCATAGGAAATATGGGAGCTGGTCATGATACTTTCCACCACTCCTCATAGTCATCTGTGGCACTGACATCATTAGTGTCAGAGATCAAAGGCACATCATGATCTAAATTTTCAAAGTCACTATAGATAACATCCTTCGCAGTGAACCATCTTGAATCACAAGGTCTTCGGGCACTTCGTACTAACCTCCTGAAAAATGGTCATGCCTTGGGTGCTATCTAAACCTGACCAAACTTTCTCATGACATGATCATAGTAGAAAATTTATACTATGTAATTATGTCTCTCAATCAAAAACTTGTCCAACTACAGTCTCCTAATATGTCAAGTGTGATCTGGACAGTGAAGCACAAGATGATTAACTCTCCAAAATATCTCATCCTCATCCAGTCGATCAAATCAAACTCTCCAAAAGTAAAAATCACCGTACTACCAAAACCATCATAGAGGGTAGCTAAAGGCTCAAGGATACCCCAAGGCTATTGGAAATGGGAAGCTGGTAGGTCTGGTACAAGTAATATGCTCAAGGCAGCAAACCTATAGAAGTGTATAGTGTACCATAATGTCCACCTTGTGAAAGACAAATCATCCAAGATCATAATAAACGTTCACTAAGATGCTACACCCCCAAGCATATACTATCTTGTGCTCTTCCATACCTTGTATCAGGTGTACTAGTCCTCTATCCAAATGTGCTCCCTAGCCATCAAGGATGAGTACTAGTACAACTATCAGCATAATAATTCATCTAACCAATGGGGCCCATGAATATAGTAAACTAGAAAGATCTATTCATGGCCTCACTCTCTTATTGTGTACTAGTCCACAAAGGAATAACTTCAAGTCACATTTCATCTCATGAAATGAATGCTCCACTCAAAAATGTACTCACTCACCTAAAATAGGAACTTATATTATGTGGTTCATGTCCTCCAACATGATGGTCATCTCGTTGGTAGGTAGATGAAATTTACATGTATCAGAATCCCGACACTCTGCCAGCACCATCAATATCAGATCATGGTACCTAATGGGGGGAATGAGGTATGCCCAATATAGTCTTATAGTCTGCAGAAACTATGTATCCTCTACTGAAAGAGTGGGGGATGAAACTCAAAGAAGACTAATCTACCTACTACCCAAATGCTGACGTGAATGGGTGGGTACCTAGCGAAATATCAAAAATATGTCCTATAAGCAGTCTAAAATTTTAAATATTTACATCAACAATCATAAAAGTGTACTAAATTTTCTCTAGTGTGCTTTCCTAGAGGCCCTAGACACTTTAGACCCCTTTTGGGGCACTTCATGAAGAAATGAGACAATTTGCGAAAAAAGTGGGACACTTTGCAAACAAAAGGGACACTTTGCGAAAAAAGGGGATACTTTGCAAAAAAAGGGGACACTTTGTGAATTTTTTTCCAGGGCTCTATATTATCCTAGAAATGCATAAAAATCATAAAATAAAAGTGTAAGGACAAAGCTAAGGTAGAAAAATCAACTGACCTCATGTTGGCGCTCATTGCGTGCCACCTTGTCTTGAAGGATGTCCAGTCTCACAAGCCTATAATCTCATCTTCTAGGAATATTTCACTACTCTTCAATCACTTTCAAGCTACAAAAAGGTAAATGACAAAATAGTTAGAATTTACTTCACTTTTTTCTCTTATATAGGTTAAAATTAGGGTTTTTACTATATCATGGTTAAAAAGTGGATTCCATTCAAATCAACATAACGAATGCTAGAGAAATTTTATTTTTGATGAAATTTGTTGTGTTGGAATCATGATTCCACTCCCAAAATCATCAAAACTTTACACAAACTGAGGATTCTTTGTGACAATATTTTCTAGGGTCCTAAAAATACTAAAAGCACATAAAAAGTATTGTAAATGCATAAAAAAATTTGTGTAGAAAATTGTATGCTCTTCAAAGTAGTGAAAATTCACACTTAATTTGGACCTATTTTGGTACCCTTGCATTAATTGTCCTTTAAAATCATCATTTATAGGCCCGTAAGACCAATTATTTTGTATCTCCGGGAATATTTCACCTAAAAATCCCATAGAATCATTCAAAACACCAAAAATCCTAAAAACCTACCTTAGAAAGCTAAGGTGGGACTCATTCACCATCGTAAGCAAATGAGTTCCCTTAAGTGGGACCCATTCACCAAGGGTGGTGAATGAGTCCCGTTTGGGGTCTTTTTCAATTTTGAGTGGGAAATTTACCATTTTAATTAGAATTTTTTGTGAATGTCGGCCTTTGAGATCTACATAATGGTCAATTAGGTATTAATGCCTATAAAAGCAAGCTTCCAAGTCATTTTTATCATCTAGTTAATCTATGCAAGAATTATTAAGAGTAATTTTTAAGATCTAGGCTTTCAAGAGTCTTTAAAAGAGCATTCAAGAGCAAGTAATCAATAAAGTTGAAGCTTGGTAGTAGCATTAAAGTGTTTTTGCAGGTCTTCAAGCTCAATTTTATCTAAGATCTAACATTTTCAAGGGTTGATCATGGTTGTCCATGGTGAATTATGATGGATTATAGATTGGGGAGATGCAACTAGCCATCAAGCCAAGCCTGAAGACTTGTTTCCTAAATGACTCCATCCTCCATTATCACTATACTTTCAGCCTAAGGAAGGTATAAACATCATTAGGTATTTTTTGGGGTGATTATAGATCTCTCCAAGTGATTCATTAATCTTCACATCTTCATTCTTGCATCATATTCTTGCACATTAGGATAGGATTGCATTATGCTTCATATTTCCTAGGATTTGACACACTTAAGGCTACGGTTTACATTCCTATTTGCATGAATATTTCATTATTTCATTATTTCATCAAGGTTTAATTAAAAAACTAGGGGTTTGACCAAGGCAAAACCCACATTATCAAATCAAGTTATACTCTATTTTGCAGGTGTTTTCGTAGACTCAAATCCAGAACTTGGGTTGGAAGGAAAGAGAAAGTGTTGAAGTGCAGATCAAGACTTTCAATTCTTGAAAAATAAAAAATGGGACTAATTCACCAAGAGTAGTGAATGAGTCCCACTATAGCTATTTGTTAGAACTATTTGTAGATTCTGATACCCTTTTTCTTGAAACAAGCTTCTAGACAAAATCCCAGATCTAGGACTGATTCACCCACATTGGTGAATGAGTCCCAGTTGGTCAAAAAGTCAGAATCTTCAGCATTTCAGAGTTGTTTCTAGTCATGTCAAGGTTTCCCAGGTGCACGTTATTCATCTTTTTTCTTTTCTATTCTATTTTCTAGGTCATTCCATAATTCATTGCATTGAAATAGGGTTTTTTCTTACATTTTGCATTTAATTATCTTTTGCAATTCTAAACTTGGTGGTGAACCCCTCAATTGATCATATTCAGTCCCTAAGAAAACACCCTTGCAAGATCTCTTTCTCTTTTGAGATCTCAAGGGTTTGTTCTTGAGTGAAATTTAGTGAAAATTTCCCCTTTTGGTCCTAAACCCTAAAGGTGAAAAAGGACACCAATTTTCCTCCTTTCAAAAATGAAGATAAGGAAATGGAGAATCTGCTCATCATAGGTTGGATTACACATCACACCACCTCATCATGGAAGTCATCAAGTCTACAATCCTTATAGGTTTTTCAACTCAGCATCTTGGATTACTCTACACCAAGGTATACTAAAACGAGGTAAATGTCAAAATGAGATTAAAAAAAAAAATCATTTCCATTCATATATACCCAGTTTAATTGAAAAAATGCATATTTTACTTTAGGTATATTTTATTCAAATCAACATATTGGGGGCTAGAGAAATCAGTTTTTGATGTTGTTTGTTGTGTTGGATTCATAATTATGCTCCTGATCTCATCAAATGTATATCACTATGTGGTATGGTACCTATAAATATCCTATGATAAGAGTTAAGTTATTTTATGTGGTTTTATTGCTACCTTGATTCTACCTCCATGAACCCAAGGGGACATACATCTACCCTTGAATTTTATTCTCTAAAGAAGTTTCAAAAGATGATTTTTGAGTGACTGACAAATCTGTGTTGCAGGATGTGGTTCCTAGCATTGTAGTTTTTCAAATAACTATAGTGGGGGATTAATTCTCCCTAATGAGTCCATATGAGTATCCTTTTTATAAAGTATAATAGAATTCCTTTAGCTTGCATATGCATATAGTGTTATATGGCTGCTAAAGTGGGGGCTAAATGTAATGTAGAATTTTTTAGCCCCTTTATATGGGAAAGTACAATTCACACTTATTTGGACCTATTTTGGTGACCCTTTCATTAATTCATTTTTTAAATCCCATTAATATGCCCCCAATACCCATTTATCATGCATCCCAAGGCCAATTTTACTTAATTTTAATTAATTCCTAACACCCCAACCCACATTGAATAAATGCTACAAATCAAATTAATGCCCTGACATTTAAGGAGTCCTAAAGTTTTAGGTCAGGACCCATTCACCCATCCATTAAGTGCCTTGAACTCAACTTTGGATATATTTTTCGTGGAATTTTAAGATTTCAAATTCAAATTTCACATGATAGTTTTTCAGGATCTAATAATTGGAAAATTAGAGAGGAAGCCTATAAAACTAAGTCTAACATTCATTTTACACTAGAGAGGAAGTTAGACAAGAGAAATTCACATGAGATCAAACATTCAAGAGCAAGGAGAAGTATTTAAAAGTGAAGTTTTAGAGTAGCATTTGAGTTGTTTTTGTAGGTCTTCAAGCTCCTTTTGACATCAAGATCAAGCATTTCTAAAGGATTAAGGATAGTTTCCTATAGAGGATCATGATGGATTCTAGGTTTTGGGAGATGTACAAGACATTGAAAAAAACATAATGACTTGTTTACTAAGTGATTCCATCCTCTATTATCTCTCTAATTTTAACCTAAGGAAGGTATAATCATATTTATGACTTATTACAATTCTTTTTATATCTCCTAAATTAGGTCTTCATCATTGTGCATGTTCATCTAGGGATCCTATTCTATCATATTTGAGTAGTGTTTCTTTATATCATTTATCTTAATCTTAGACAAAGCTAATGTTAGGATTGCACAAAAAATTCATGTTTCATATCTATGTTCTTCAGCAAGGTTTAATTACAAAACTTGGGGTTTGACCAAGGCAAACCCCTATCCAACAACAAATAATTTATTTATTTTTGTAGATTTTGACTAGATCAGGATCCGAGAGCGAAGGTATCAAGCTACAAGGAAGAAATGTAAGTCTGAGGCTTCATTATTAGATTCATTTTTTTTCAAAAAATTCTACTAGGACCCATTCACCCTAGGGCGAATGAGTTCGTGTTTAATTTGTAGAAACAAATTTTGAAAGGTGCACAACATTTATCCCTCTCAGTTTTTCTAGAAACTCTGTTGGTTCCTTTAGTTTCATGGTAAATATATTAGACACACTTATTAGAAGGAATTTTGGAGTTCATTTACTATTTTTAGTCTTTCTCCCCAAAGCGATGTTTGACCTAGACCCCCGTCCTTGCAAAAAAGAGAAATTTGTAGATTCACACTTTGACTTGACTCACCCTAAGGTTGCTATTCGTTTCATTGTTTGGATCTCATTTCCTAATGAATTGAAGAAGAATAAGACCCCTTTTCCTCTTTGGATCCACTTTTCCATTTTTTGGAAACCCTAGGGACACCCCTATTTTTTATCATTTCAATTACAATTAAAATAGTGACCAAAAAAAGAACAATTGAACCTGGTGCTATATCTATATCTTATTCTCTTCTTCTAAACTTGAATAAATCCATAATTGTGTGTCTTACTTTCATCACTTGTAATAACTCTTTTATACTTTTTAATTCTAGAACTAGTCACTTCTAGACTTGCATTTGTAGGCTTCACTAACTATTCTATCACCTTGTTCTTCTATTCATCAAAACCAATTCTAGATTTGAGATGCAAATATCTTTGACACCCCAATATTTGATCTAGATTTTTAGTACTTTTTCCAAACTTCATTTGCAATTGTTTTTTCACCTTCTCAAGCTCTTTTCTTATCCACAAAGCTTTTTCCTCAATTTTATCGCAGTTCTTGTCTCTTGATAGTAATTTTATGGTCAAAACTTCTTCAATACTTTTTGCTTCTTATGCCTAGGTCTATTATTCAACAATCATCTTTTGTGATTTCTCTAAATCTAGAGATACCTTTTATTTATCTTCCACTTCTACAATTCTCTTCTTCAATATCTTAATCTCTTTCCCAACACATATCAATTATTCCACAAGATCTACTTCATCTTTATTATTTCTAGAATCCTTTTTTGTATCCTCTTCATTAGCTTCAAAATCCATGAATACAACTTTTTCCTTTTAGACTCTAGAGATATCTTCATCCTCTTCATCAATAGAGTACTCTTCGTCATTATAATAGAAACTCTTTTGTTTCCTTTGACCTTTATCCCTTCTCTAAAATACACTTTTTTGCTATTTGTAGATCCCTAGTTGACATAGAAGTGTGTTAATGTAGTGTCATGTATATATATTTCTAGGGTGTTTTAATACAAGAGGGATTCACTGCATATGAGTCTCTTTATTCTCAAGAGATCACTAGGGAACGAGCTACCCTTATAAACCTCAGCTTGGATAAGTTGATAAAACTATAAAGAAATACATCAAAGTCACCTCAAAACCTGAGAGAGAAAAACTCCAAGATCTCTGCCTCTAGTGAAAGAGCTCTCAGCTAAAGGGCATCAACACAGTTTTGGATGCTAGTGTGGCATGCTATCATCTAAAAGACACACTGGCATCCTAAGCTATGAGGATTTCAGGAGCTCAAGTGGGCACAACTAAGTTTCGCCTCTAAACTTGGGTCAAAAGTGTGCTAGATCAAATAATCGGACAAAAGGCTAGATTCTAGGAAAAAAACACAAATGAACTTGAAGGAAGATTACCTTTTACCATGCCTTCGAATCTTTTCTCCAAGCTTCACTCCATAGCCTGCATGCAAAAGATCAAGGGGAAAAGGTTGGGGTTGTGTAGGGGTCTTCCTTAGTCAGACCCCCATTTTGGTGTTCCCACCTCCATGGATAGCCAAGTTTGGAAATGAGTGTAAACAAAGTGTGTGGTGAAAGAAAAACCCACTTCAGAGTAGAACCCACACCATGAAGTAGTAAATGAAAAAGTAGGAAAGAGTGAGGGAGATAGAGAGCATTACCCATGGGTCAAGACCCTCTTCGAAGCACATGGGTACACTGTTGAGTGCTTGCTTGAGAGTTGTAGTTGTTGGAGGGACCTCAATCTGGCATGGCTTCACCTATGAGATTTCTGATAATCAAGGATGAAACTAACCCAAGACTAGAGAAATTAGTAGTAGTAATTGAATCAATGACTTCCAACCCCAAAAAGAGAGTAAGAAAGGGGTTTTTTCTACATGCAAGGGTGGCAAAGGGTTGTTACATCTGAGGACTAAATGCTAAGACACTTTCCACAAGGTTCGGGATTCTAGATTCTTCATTTCAAACTCAGATAACTGCTATGACACTAGCATGCCCCATGGATGTCTGTGCACCATGCAGGCATCCAAAGCCTATATTTTTGGGAACTATGTTGTGAGGCTTCTGTTGCTCTACCACAAGTCTGCATGGAGTCACAATCACAAAATTATGACTCATGGGATTTTGTCATTAATGTTCTAAGGTGTCATAAATGCTAGGCAAGATGCAAAAATGTGGAATTTTCCCTAGGTGTAATTATGCAACATTACATTTTTTCTCCCACTATATTGGGCTCGATTTTAGTAAAAATCAGCCTCACTAAAGTAGAGAAGAAAATTTTCACCCCAATTTCAAATTTTACAAAATTGTGTGCCAAGGAAAAGGGACCATAGAGGCCATCAAGTTTTAGCTAACTGGTACTGAAGATGCCCCCAACATCCGATCTCAACAAATAGTGACAACACATTTTTGAAAGATTGTTTGAAACTTTATCCTGCAAAACTTAAAAAATTTGGGTCTAATTCAAAAAATCGGAAGAAGCTATTATGGAGAGAAGAATGATTAAGAAAAATGTCATTGATTTGGTGGAAAAATATGATCAAGAGGTGACTATATGCCCCCTCTTTAGTTTTCTCCCAACATGGTGGGGTAAACTTAGGAGAAACTGGGGAGCCAAAAACTATAGGAAAAATGGGCCCTAGGGGGGCTATATATACCTAGGTGGAACCCAAGAAGGGTCATTTTCACTATTCACTATGAGAAAATTGTTGAATTTTGTGAGAGAAAAGTTAGAAAAATGTTGATCAAGGAGTATAAGGTTTTGAGATTTGATCAGCTACACAAGGACATTACCGATGCCTGTGAGGTGGAGCAAGTAGGCCTCTAAGCCTCATTTATTGTGCAATTTAGTTCATTTTTATCATGTTTTCTATCGATGAGGTGTGCAAGTGTCTCATTTTTGCACTCGCGTCTAAAAAACACACTGTCATCTTGAGTTTCCACTGAGGTCCCAAGTCTGTGTTGTTGTCCTAAGGACACATTGGCATCCTCAAGTAGCCATGGCGGTTCGGGATGAATACGTGGTGTGCTGTCATCTATGTGTCACACATATGTCTTTAAGTAAATTTTTTCTCATTTTTATGATAGAAGGATGTTTTGACTTAGAATTTTTTCACCTTTTTTAGGAGTACCCAGAGATCTAGGAGCATCAAGGAGGGTGGGAATATTGACTCATCCATGAGTAGAGGGATGGTCTAATAGAGGATGAGGTCACACATCTTGATCAAGTTGGTCTGTGACATGTATTCACTATGCCAGAGATGAGGTACTATGAGAGGACGCTCACAAACCTGATGGAGCGGTGGGATGCCATGACATCATCTTTCCATCTACCATGTGGGGAGATGATTTTCATGCTTGAGGATGTCTATTGGATACTTGAACTACCCATCTGCCAATGGTAGGTGTCCCTATATGATACCCGATCGATGCAAGAGTAGAGTGAGGGTGTCCTCTATTGTTCTGAGAGCACAAATGGTCATAGTGACATAGGTCACATTTATATGCACTGGAATGACCAGGTGAGGACCACAATGTCATTGCTATGTCAGGTTGTCACTATTCCTCTTCAGATCACCATAGATGGGCAAGGCTCACACCTACACAGAGGCCTTGTCCATAAAATTAGAGAGATTGTTGAGCATCATAATATTTTTCTTGGGGGCTTAGCATGTTAGCACACCTTACTAGGAGTTAGGGTAGTATGTTCATTATGAGTACCACATTCTTACAATGTGCACAATTTTGCATGTGTGGGCCTTCGCTCACATCATGTGCACCTAGCCAGTCATTTTTTCCTAGCGATGGTCGTATCATACTCCCATGGCCCACTAGTATGCATGATAGGCTAGTGGAAATTTGGTGACTTACAATTTTGGTAGCTACAATTCAATACTATTGTTGCAGATGAGGTTTAGTGGAGACCCTTCTAATTTTTTTAGTGGGTAGATGATGGTAGGTATTCGAGGAACCTATAATGGGATATTTTTTTGATAGGTTGACACAATTTCATCATAGTACCTTACTATTGGAGTCGGGTCATGTGATAGCATGGACATCCCTAAACTATCCCACCAGATGTGCCCACCTACACCAAGGCCCACTAGAGTGCATCAAGGGTAGGGGATTGCCCTCACCCCACCATTACAAATATTATTCCCTTTGATGATAATGAACTCAACCATGATCTGCCAACCATAGCAGTGGCAGATAACCTCAAGGTAGCTACATATTTTCTATGGTGGTGGGAGAGGTACCATCTGGATCTATTGTTTGGTGAGGGTGCCTCAAGAGGGGACCTTGGTCCACAGGAGGAATTTCCTCACTAGCCTCCATAAGATAGGAAAAGAGGGCTCTAGCAGGTCAACACAAAGGAGGAGCAGGCATAGGAGGAGGAGGTGGCACCCATGAGACCAAAGTAGTGGAGGAGATCGAATCCCCCCATGGCCACCCCCATCTCATCAGCACCACCAACTCCCATTATTCTAGCAGATGTGGCCTTAACATCACTGAGGTCAGCTGCCAATGTCGACGACATGGGACCCAATATTGACCCTCACCTTGATCCCACATGGAAGCCAGGGGATCCAGGTATACATAGTACATTATTTATACTTCCATAATTTTGATTTTTTTTGTTTATGATATATGTATGCCATGTGATACTGATTTTTGTTTCTTTCTTTGTGGTTGCAGAGCATGCACAGGGATGGACTGGGCTGATGGCTTAGTGTATTTTAGAGGTGGCACCTAACATGCCGAACTAAGAGATGGTTCTTGAGGCCTATCAATCAGTATCTATAGGGTGGCATGCCCCCACTTCTAAACTAGTATCACACTTGAGGACCACTTATGAGGAGCGGGGTGTAGAGATCATACTGTTGACTGGAGAGTTCATGACTCTTCGGGGACAATGTGACTAGTTGTCGAGGGGGTTGTGGATGACGCTCACCGAGCGATATGTGGCAATGATGAGGGCTAAGGTCATCGAGCAGGTGCATGACACCCTTTAGAGTTGCATCGATGACCTTAACAGACACCCAACAACTATGATCCCAATAGATGTTCAACAGCTACAGTCAGAGCTGACTTAGGCAAGGATGGACATCTACTCAGTACAAGGGGAGATCAGAGGGATGCGGGTAGCCATGTATGCATCACGCTCACATCGATCTTTCTCTATCACCATTGTGCAACCCCTTCCAAGGGTAGCAGAGCAGCCGCCAAAGCTAGAGGGCTCCGGGAGCCATGCACCATAAGGATAGGAGCTCATTATTTTGTATGTCATTTTTGCATCTAGATACATATACATGCATACTTGTAGATATTTTGTATAGACATATATTTAGTAGCCACTCATTTTTTGTATTAGTGGCCCGATACATGTACATTATATTTGATTCATACATGGATACATATATATATATATATATTGGTTTTGATATCATGGATTTGTTTATGTATATGTTTTTTACTTTCTTGTATGTTCATGTTATGGATGTTATATGCTCATATGGGTGTATGTTTACATTAGATGAAAATCATTATTTAATAAACACACTTTATTGCATGTTAACTAATACAATCATGATCTAATTGCCTTAAAATATGTAATGTGATATATGGATAGATAGCATAGTCAACCACATGTGTGTATGTTTTATCTCACACACATGCACATGGCTACACCATAAATGCAACAAATTTTTCATAATGTTTGAATGAATATTTTTGATATGTAGCATTACTACCCCTTTGGGAGAGCACCACACATGTGACATATTAGAGTGTTATGCATTGTATTGATGGAGATGCATTGTATTAATGGGTTATTTTAAAGGTGTTCCATCCATAGATGATAATCCATAGGCACCCAAACCATACAAAAAAATTACAATGTAAGGGCCTAACTAGTTAGGACTAAATTTCCCTTTTTGATCAGGCGACACATTTACATTTTTCTAGTTTTCACAGAAAACCAGGTCTCCTTGCTTAAAGGTTCAAAGAAGCATATTTTGATTATATTGTCTTAATAAGGTCCATTGATAAGCTTTAAGATGATCGAGGGCCTATAAATGGCACTCATCAAGAATCTCTAGTTGTTGCAAGCAGTTAATCCGGTAGGTTTCATCATCAATTAACCTTTAAGGGAAACTCGTAGGGACAAAATTTCCAACTCCAAAGGCATGATAGCTTCAGTGCCATACCCGAGGTTATAAGGTGTTTTTCTCATCACCACACAGACACTCATGCGATAGGCCCAAAAAGTGTACGTTAATTTAATATGCCAATCCTTACCATGCTTAGTAAGTGTTTTACAAAGAATGAGTTCAAGAGTTTTGTTAGACACTTTTGCTTGATCATTTGATTGTGGATAATATAGTGTAGAAAACCTATGTTGAATATGAAATTTCTACAAGGACTACTTCACTTCGTTGTTCTTTAATGGTGTACTAGTATAAAAAATAAGTGTAGCAGGAAATCCAAAATGAGAAATGACATTTTTCATGATAAAACTATAGATAGTTTCGGTATTCATGGATCATAGTGGAATAGCTTTGACCCATTTTGTGAAATAATATGTAGTATTAATAATAAAGGTACGTCCCTTGGAAGAAGGAGGTGATATTTTTCCAATGATATCCAATCCCTAGTTCACAAAGGGCCAAGGAGAGGTTTGATTTTGTAGCTCGTGGGTAGGAGCATGAATAAGACAATTGTTTTGTTGACATTGAAGGCACTTTCTGACAAAATCAAAAGAATCTTGTTCCATCATTTGCAAATAGTACACCATGTGTATCAATGTTCTCACCTAGGGCTTACTACCAAAATTTCCACCCTGAGAGCCTGAATGGGCTTCCTTAAGGGCAAGGGGTCTTTCTGCTTTAGTGAGACACCTAAGAAGTAAGCCATTATAGGCCTTTCCATAAAGAACATCAGATAAAATGACATAATGTGTTGAAATATTTTGTATACGAGTGCGATCATTTTTCATCAATTCTCAAGAAAGTTTCTAGTCTTTAAGTAACTATAGATACTAGAGAACCACTCTCTTGAGTTTGCATGAAAACATACTAGAAACTCAAGTTTGGGCTGATTGGAAACCATCGGGGTTTGTACAACCTGAACCATGAATTGGTATTCTTTCATATGATTTCAAAAGGTACCAAAGAAGTAGCACTTTCTATGGCATCAACATGTCTATTTTCTCTTATAGGGAAACTTTCTATTGTGAAAGAGGAAAAGTGATTGAGCAAACACAAAGTGAGGTCTCACCATCAAGACAACCTAATTTGTTTATCTTGATAAGTTCCCGTAATCTAAATCACAATAACCTTAGAATCACCTAGTATACAAAGATGTTTAATTTTTAGTGCAATCATGCCATGTAAGCCAGTAATAATATCTTCATACTCAATGATGTTATTGGTAGAAGGAAATTCAAATCGGAAGGATAGAGGGACCAGTTTTCCTTTGGGCGATATTAGGACCACACCCACTCAAGAACCAATCTGACACCTTGATCCATTGAAGTACATTTTCCCTCCGAGGTCATAGTTAATTGTGAAAATATTCTCATCAGGAAATAGATCCAACCCATGGAAAGAGAAAGATGAGGGAGTGTCTAATAATTTATCAACAACCTCTTGTCCCTTTATTGATTTCTGAGTAATGAACTTTATATCGAACTCAAAGAGCAACATAACCCACTTCGCTAATCTCTCAAAAAAATCAGTGCTAGAAATAAAATGGCTTAAAAGATCTATTTTTACTACGATGTGTGTTTCAACATGGAGAAGGTAGTGCCTCAACTTTTGCGTAACGAATACAAGAGCAAGCATTGCTTCTCCATGGAGGAATAACGAGTTTTTTAATCGAAAAGGATGTGGTTGATGTAGTAGACCACCCTCTCTCTTCCTGCATCATCATAATGAGCTGGCAAGGCTACCAAAGCATATGGTGATGTAGCAAGGTAAAGTAGGAAGGGCCTATCTTGCATAGTCAACATCAATATGGGAGGATTGGCCAAATAAGCTTTCATTGATTCAAAGGCTTTCTAACACTCTTCTTCCCATATGAAGCGAACATCCTTTTTCAGTAAATGAGTGAAAGGGAAGGTACAATCAACCAATTGAGTTATAAATCTACAAATTTCCTAAATCTTCCCTTGTAGACTTTGCAACTCAGTAATATTCCTTAGTGGAGGCATGTTAATAATAGCATCAAATTTTTTTGTGTCAATTTTGATTCCATACTGAGATATTATAAACACAAGAAGCTTTTCGACATCTACACCGAAGAAACACTTATGGGGATTGAGTCTCATCTTATAGAGTCGAGGCCTTTTGAAGATAAGGTGAAGATTCTTCACATGATCTTGATGAGTCACTGATTTCACGAAGATATCATTGACATAGTATTCTAAGATTTAATGAATAAAATCATGAAACATTAGGTTCATTTCCCGTTGGTAAGTCGATCCTACATTATTCAAACCAAAGGGAATGACCACATAGTAGAAATTTCCCCAAGGGGTAGTGAAGGATATCTTGTACTGATTATATGGGTTAATACGGATATGATTGTAACCTGAGAATCCATCCATAAAAGATAACAATACATGGCCTACAGTCAATTCCATAATCATATCTATATTAGGTAATGAAAAATCATCTTTAAGAGAACCATTATTAAGGTCTCGAAAGTCAATGCATATGTAAATATGGTCTTCAGGCTTGCTAACAATAACTATATTTGAAATCCAAGGAAAGTAGTCAATTGGATAGATGAAACCTACTTTCAACAAATTTTCTATCTCAATCTTGACCATCAAAGCTACCCTCGGATTAATCTTTCAAATTTTCTACTTAACCAGCTTGGCATCAAGACATAAGATAATATTATGGACAACTATGGATTCATCAATATCAGGCATATCCTCATACATCCAAGTGAAGATGGTGCACTCATAGTAGGAGGGTCCTCAAAGAGAAAAATCCATACCGTGTAGCAATAGTTACAAAATATAAGTGACACAGAATATGGAGGAAAATGCAGATTCAAACATTCTCATTATCTAAAAATTCAATTACATACAGTCAACCACATTTGGGTTTACAAATTCGGCTCACAGGCTTGATACAACATGCTCAAAATACAGTATTCCTATATGTGAGCAAAAATCTTATAGATCAAATTCTATATACATATTAATCTACTTGCTCTTGATTGGTTGCTATCCTAATGATCTATTAAAAGCTTTATATCATATTCGCAGATCTAGAAACATCAGTGTCGACCAAAGATCATTACAATCTCCGATGAAAGAAATATAACATGTACATGAACAAATCGGCCTCAAATTTGAATTTCTCCATGGCAAGTGCATATGATGAACTGTGGACATAAAATTAAGGTCGAGGAAAGTCCATGAAACAATTCTAAACACCTCATAGGGATCCACAAGTGATGGGAAAGATCAATGATTGATCAAACTAGTTGTTAGGTTTAAAATTATTCTAGGGCCAATTCCACAAATAGTCACTTAATCCGAAAGTGATAACTTGATGAAAAAAGATCCAATTGAGATGAAACCTTGGAATTAGGAAAATGAACATGTCCATAATGAAACCATAGATCTACAAGGTCTGGTGAGAAAACATGATGAAATACCGAATCTTCCAACTTGAAAAAGAACAAGAACTAAACAAGGAAAAAACTAAAAGAAAATATTTTTGGTTGATGCAAGATTGCAAAGAACTAAGGATGATCTTGCATCAAACATCCAAGGTTATTTGAAAACTGAGTCCCTCAATTTTTTGGGGCTAAGGGAAAACTAATACGGTCTACCTTAGCCTGAGAAATCCAAGAAGAATCCTCCATTGGTCTACCTTTCCACTTCACAAGATATTCTCTGTACTGCCTTCCAAAAGTTTTCCTCCCATCTCTGACATCCAAGATCTCTTATATCTCATCCGATTGTTTTTTAGGATGTTGTTCTTCTAGTTTTTCTTTACTGTCTTCAATAAATTATACTTCATGGTACTAATGTAGATCTACAATGTTGAATTTAGGTGATATACCCATGACATCTGGTAAATCTACTTCATGTGCATTTCTTGAATCAAATTTCTTAAAAATATTACAGGGTCCAGACTTCCTCATTTTGAGCTTACTATATGTGCCAACGGGAAATCTCTTCCTCAAATACACCATCACTTCATCTCCAACTTTGATCTCTTTATGTCTCCTTTTTTCATCTGCTTGCTCCTTATACTTTCGGTTCATATCCTTTAACTGCTTCTTTACTCAGGTATGCACTTTCTTCATGTGTTCTACAAATTCTTCTTCTTTTGCACTCCTTTTATCTTCCTTACTAATGTCTTGCAACTCTAATATGCCTCTAGGATGAACTCTAGTGACAATATCAAAAGGTGTTTTTCCAATACTCCTATTCACTGAACTACTGTAGGAAAACTATGCTTGAGAAAGGAATAAATCCCAATTTTTCGTTCTTCTCTCCAACCAAACATCTCAAAAAAATTCCCAAACTCATGTTTACTACCTCTATCTATCCATCAATCTATGGGTCAAAAATAGAACTGAATTTCAAATATGTTTTCAACTTCTTCCAAAGTGTCCTCCAAAAATAACCAGCAAACATTGTATCTCTATCTAAAACAATACTCCTAGGTATTCCATGTAATCTGACCACTTTCTTGTAAAAAAAGTCTTCTACATGTACTACATTTGCAGTCTTCTTACAAGGTATGAAATGTTCCATCTTAGAAAATATGTCGACCACCAAAATTATAGAATCATTACCTCTCTATGTCTTCAACAAACCAAGTATGAAATACATGCTGATATCCTCCCAAGGTCTTTCTAAAACTGTCAAAGGTTTATACAATCGAACATTCTGACTACTCCCTTTTGCAATTTGACAGACTCTGCAACTTTGCAAAAATTTACTAACATCATTATGAATCTGAGGCCAAAAGTAATTCTCACTTACCAATCCTACTATCTTATCAACTCCATAGTGTCCTTCCAATCCTCCACTATGTTTCTCTTTCACCAAGTGATCCCTCATTGAACTCTAGGATATACATAATTGATTCCCTCTGAAAAACATATCCTCCTAAATGAAATAATCCAACCACTAGCTCCTATCTTGCAAGACTAGTTCTTTACAAGCTTTCCAAGGTTCTGCAAAATTTGGGTCTTCCTCATAAAATTTCTTCAATTCCTCAAATCCTAATACCTCCACTCTAATATTTGTGAATAAATTCCTTCTCCTACTCAAAGAATCAACAACTTTATTTGACTTTCCACTCCTATGTTTCAAAAAAAAATTATAACTCTGCAAGAATTCCACCCATCTCATGTGTTCTTTATTCAACTTACCTTGACTATTCAAATATTGCAAAGCCTGATGATCTGTATACAACAAAAACTCCTTAGAAAACAAGTAATGTCTCCACTTCTTCAAATCTTGAATTATGGCATAGAACTCCTGATCATACACTGAATACCTTTTCATTGCATCATTCAACTTCTCACTGAAATAAGTTATTGGTCTTCCTTCTTGACATAATACCACTCCAACTACATTTCCCTTTGCATCATAGTCTACCTATAATACCTTATTAAATTTTTCTAAAGCCAACACAAGTTGCTCAGTCACCTTCTAGTTAAAGCTCTTGTCTACTCTAGATGTCCATCTCAAATCCTTCCTATCTCCTCTCATTGTTTATGTCATAGGACTGCAAATAGAACTGAAATTCCTAATGAAATTTTTATAGAAGCTAGCCAATCCATTAAATGATCTTAGTTCTCCAATGATTTCTAGTGTAGACCACTCAACAATTTCTCTTACCTTCTTAGGATTCATCTTCAGTCCATCCACTGATATCACAAATCCCAAATATACCAATTCTTTCTTCATGAAACTATACTTCTTAATGTTTATTAGTGAATGCTCTTCTCTCAACCTCTACAAAACTTGTATTACATGCAAAAAATATTCTTCTCTAGTGTTACTAAAAATCAAGATGTCATCCAAATAGGCAATCATAAAATTACCCAAGAATCTCTTCAATACCTCATTCATCAAACTCATGAAAGTACTAGGTGCATTTGTTAGTCCAAAATGCATCACTAACCACTCATACAATCTTTCATTTTTCTTGAATTTTGTCCTCCATTCATCCCCTTCTCTAATTCTAATCTAATGATATCCACTCTTCAAATCTATCTTTGTAAAGTACTTAGCTCCACTCAAAACAATGCATAATTTCATCCATCTGGGGCAAAGGAAATCTATACTTCACTATGATATGTTTTATGGCTCTAGATTCTATACACATCCTCCATTCTCCATCCTTCTTAGGTGCTAGAATTACAGGTACTACACAAGGACTTAAGCATTATTTTATCAAACCTTTTATCAACAATTCTTGCACTTGTATATTCAATTCTACATTTTCTGCCGGTGTTATCTGGTGTGCTTCTTTATTAGGAAAACTAGCTCTAGAAATCAGGTCCATGCAATTACTAATACTCCTCATAGGTGGCAATCCATCAAGTACATTATCTAAAATGATGGCTTCATATTCTACCAACAATTCCTTTATCTCTTATCATTATTATTCTACATGCTTCAAGTCTTCAACCTTCTTAGGAACCAAGGAATAGCACATGTTCGCATGTCTCAATCCATCCAGAAATATCCTTCCATCAACAAAAAAAATTCTAGTAGTCGTACAAATATCAACTTTAGCAACATCCTCCAATGGTAAAAAAGTCTGCTACATCCCATTTGCAACAATAGTATATATTTTATTCTTTCCATATTGAATAGCCTATCTATCATACTTCCAAGGCCTTCCAAACAAAACATGGCATACATCCATAGGAATGATATCACACAAAACTTCATCATGGTAATTTCCTATCTTTAGTTTCACCAAACATTGTTCACTTACTAGTATCTTATGCTCATCTTGAATCCAAGCTATCGTGTATGGATTTAGGTGTTTCAACCTTTCCAAATTCAATTTGGTCACCATTTCTTCAGAAACCAAGTTCTCTGAGCTTCCACTATCAATAATCACCTTGTAAAATTTACCAGCTACCATGCATCTAGTTCAAAAAAAAATATTTCTCTACAATGTTTCCTACTCCATTTCAATTTTACATAGTACTCTTCTATTCACAAATACTCCTCCCTCTTCCATTTTATTAGATGATACATCATGATCCTCCTCAACAAAGGCTGTTCTTCTACTATTCTATGTCCTTCTACTTGCTTCTCCCTGATTACATTCAAATTCTCTATGTCCTTCTCCACCACACTTATAACAAGCTCCTTTGAATACTCTTTTCTCCTATCATTTATCACCTTTTCTATAACCCTCATTTCGGTAACCAACATATCCCCCTCTTTGGTAAGAGTTTCCCTCATTTATACAGTATAAATTATCATTATTACTAACTTCCTTATCTTTATTCTGATTTGAAAAAGGTCCTCTTCATCCTCCAGTAAAAAAAATAGTCTCTAAAATATTCCACCTCTTCCTTTGTATCTTTGCTCCTATCTTTTTTTCAACTTATCTTCTACTTTTAGGGCACATTGATATGCCTCCTCCACACTCAACAACTTAATCAAACTGATCTCATCTTGTATAGTTGACCTCAAACCATTCATATATCTAGCTACTTGTTTGGCCTCATCTTCTGAATGTCCAGATCTGATATTCAACTTATAGAACTCCTCAGTATACTCTTTCACACTTAACTCCTACTTCAAGTTTTGCAACTTTCAGAACAAAATGATCGGATAGTCTATAGGCATAAAATTTGTCTTCAACTTATTCACCATCCGATCCCATGATATTATCTTCTCCTTTACTTTTCTTTTCCTATATATCTATAAATTTTCTCACTAAAGGGATGCATGTCCTTTCAACTTTGTACAAGAAAATTTCACCTTCTTGTCTTTTGTGGTACCTTAAAAATCAAAGTACTTCTCCATCTCTGTTATCCAATCAAGCAATTCATTCTGATCCAACTTACCACTATAATCTATTGGATTAAAATGTGGTTTAGTATTTACTCTAGTTAGGGCTCTTATGAACCTCTCTTCTCACTAATTAAGGCTAGGTTGATCTTCTCTTTCCATTTCTTCTTGTTCTTCTACTTCTTCATCGATCACATCTTCAACTAGTCGACCTCTCCTCTGGGTAGTTTCGATTGCTTCCTATATAGCATTCATTCCTCTCAACATATCCATTATGGTTGTGTCTACATTTCCATGCACTCCATTTTCTCTACCATTTCTTCTTCCCGCCATCTTTACACAATTCCTTTGTAGCTACAGGTCAAATCCTTAGTTTCACACCCCACAACAAATATTCAATAGGACTTCACAAACTCTAATGATCTTCAACATAATGAATCTCACTCTAATACCAATTTGGTGCATTCACGGTAGGAGGGTCCTCTAAGAGAATAATCCAAACCATGCAACAAGAGTTACACAATAGAAGCAACACAAAATATGGAGGAAAATATAGATTCAAATTTTCTCATTATCTTCAAATTCAATTACATATAGCCGGCCACATCTAGGCTTACAGATTTAGCTCACAGGCCTGATACAACATGCTCAAAATACAATATTCCTATATGCGAGTAAAAATATTACAGATCAAATTCTATAAACATATTAATCTAGTTGATCTTTATTGGTTTCTATCCTATTGATATATTGCAATATTTCTATCATATCCGTAGATCTAGAAACATTTCTATCAGACAAAGATCTTTACAATCTCTGATGAAGGAAATGTAACATGTACATGAATAGGTCGGCCTCAAATTCGAATTTATCCATGGAGGGTGCATATGATGAAGTGTGGACCTAGAATTAAGGTTGTGGAAACTCCAAGAAAAAATTTGAAACACCTCATAGGGATCCGCAAGTGACGAGAAAGATCCATGATCGATCAAACTAATCATTAGGTTTAAAACTATTCCAGGGATAGTTCCACAAACAATCACTTAATTGGAAAGTGATAACTTGTTAGAAAAAGATCCAATCAAGCTGAAATCTTGGAATTCAGAAAATGAACATGTCCATGACGAAAAAATAAATCTGCAAGGTCTGGTGAGCAAACAAAATACTGAATCTGCCAACTTTAACAAGAATAATAACTGAACAAGAACAAAACTAAAAGACAATATTTTTGTTTGATGCAAGATTTTCAAGAACCAAGGATTCTCTTGCATCAAAATATATCAGGGTGATAGCATAAGAGATTGGAGTGTCCATTTGATTCTTTGGAAGAGAGACACTTCCCAATCTTGATTACTTTTTCTAAAGATTTAGGATCCATAGGAACTTCGATAGTATCTCCTTTAAGGAGAGGACTGCAGTATTTAGGATGGGATATCAAAATGTCATCATTGATATTAGATAGAGGTTTTTCCTCATTGATACTTAAAACAGATTCTCCAAAGTATGCTTGTTTATGCAATCAATATGAGAATTGTTTCTTGTGGTGATAAGGAGGCAACAAAGAATATGCACCTAGAATTTCTCCTAGTGCTTCATCTAAAGAGAAGACATCCAAAGGGACTTTCTCGGTCTATCTCCTTTCTTCTACCAACTCAGGATGAACCAAGCTCAACGGCTCAGCTAAAATCATATTAACACTCCACCAAGCTTTTTGTTTAGACTATTCAACATAGAATCCCAAACCTTGATAGCATTGTCATGGATTAAAATAGATAGGGACTTGGATTCCTTGTTCACCACACCCTAAGAATTTCTACCCATAATGATTTTGTAGATTTTCAAGAGGTGGTGGTTCCATGTAGAGTGCTTCATTCCACTAATGGATGTTGAAAGTCTCTATGGGAGCATTTGCACCTTCTTCACTCAGTTTGCAAACATTAACCTCCTTCATGGGAGTAGGACTACTCTCTTGGGTAGGGGGAGGAGTGATTCCCTAGGTAGGATCACACTTCTCTTCCCTAGTAGGAGGGTCACCCACCTTTTCATCAGTAGAACCCAGAAATTCTATACCAAAGGGATCTAACTTGTATTCTATGATGAAGAACTCGAATAATTTCAAGGACCCTCAATCATCACCAAGGAAAGCATTAGATTGAGAAGACGAAGGGGAAGATAATGGAGACTTAGGATCTTCTTATTTAGGCAGTTCATATTTTTTGATACTCGGTCGAGGAAGAAATTCCACATAGGGTATCAATGAAGAACATGCCATAGAATCAGGAATTAAGGATGGAATACAATTTTTGAGAGTGGATACAACTAAAGCATGACCGACAGCTGCTAGCAAACAAAGGTGCACAACTTCTAGATTTTTTTTAACCATAACCACTCAATTTTTGGTGACAAACTTCAAATAATGATGTAAGGTAGAGGTCACTGCACCCATAGCATGAATCCAAGGTCTCCCTAAGAGAATATTATACTATAATTGGCTAGGCATCACATAAACCAATGTAGGCAAGGTAATGGAGCCTAGTTGCAAAGGTAGTATTATTTTACCTAGATCTTAGTGGACAACATTATCGAACCCATGAATATACAAGAAAGAAGCTACTAAAGAAGATGAATCAACCTTAATTTTAGGAAATCGAACCATACCAAAAACATTGAGAGTTGAATCAATGTTAATGAGATTACACCTAATACCAATGCTATTAACATTAATTATAATCATCAAGGGATCCACTTTCTTCTACACATCTAGAGGAGGGAGTTCTTGTGGGTGGAACGCAATATTCGATGAATCCAGTCGAATTCAAACAATGCATTAACATCTGTAGGCAAGCGAATCATTTGTGAGGCTTCCTGCAACATCTCTTGGTAAATTGAAGTGGTTCGAAGCAAGTCCCAAAGTGATATATTGGTCGGAGTAACACAAATTTTCTTGAAAATATTGTAATAACCTAGTACTTTGATCACAGGTTTAGGAGCTAGAGGAAGGCTAGGTTGAGATGGTGGTAAAGAAGTAGGAAAATGAGTTGGTTTTGATGTAGGAATGGAAGGTCTCTGATCCAAGTTCTATTTGTTTCTCCTCATGTTATATGTATGCCCAATAGCATTATAAGAAGTATAGTTAGTATCCTTCATGAACCTCAAATATAAGTTTGATGAATCACTATGACACAAAATCCCATAGATAGAATAGTCCTCGCTAGGGGATGGTTCAATTGGGGTCACATAAATTATAGGTTTTTTAGGGATTGGTGGAGCCATAGAATCCATGACCACATTTACTAACTCCTCATCTTGCGATTAGAGAGTCTGTTTAGAAGATTTATAAATAGGGGAGAGTACTCCTAGGAAATCATCTAGAGCATCTTCCAACATATCAAAATATTTTTCAGAAAATGTATCATCATAAACATGTGACAATATGAAAATTGATCTGACACATTCACGTCAGGTTCACCAAAATGTGATATAAGAGGGATTATCTACACATGCGTCTCTTTATCCTCAAGAGATCACCAGGGAATTAACTACCCTTATACACCTCAACTTGGATAAGTTGATAAAACTATAAATGAATACAACAAAGTCACCTCAAATCCCTTAGAGAGAAAAACTCTAAGATCTCTACCTCTAGTGAAAGAGCTCTTGGCCAAAGGACATCAATGTAGTTTCAAGATGCCAACACAATGTGTTATCATCTAAAAGACATGTTGGTGTCCTAAGGTGTGAGGAGCTTAGGATCTCAAGAGGGCGGAACTAAGTTTTTCCTCTAAAATCGAGTCAAAAGAATGCTAGATCAAATAACCAGAAAAAAGGTTATATACCAAGAAAAAAACACAAGGGAACTTGAAGCAATATTACCTTTTACCATGCATTTAGATATTTTCTCCAAGCTTCACTCCATAACCAAAACACATAAGATCAAGGGGAAAAGGTTGGGGTTGTATAGGGGTTTTCCTTAGTCAGACCCCCTTTTGGTGTTCCCACCTCCATGGACAACCAGGTTTGGAAAGGAGTGTAAACAAAGCATGTGATGAAAAAAAAAATTGTTTCAGAGTAGAACCTGCACCACGAAGTAGTAAACGAACAAGTAGGAAAGAGTGATAGAGAGAGATCATTACCCATGGGTCAAGACCCTCTTCGGAGCACATGAGCGCACCACTAAGTGATTTATTGAGATCTATAGTTTTTGGAGGGGCCTCAGTCTAGCATGGCTTTTCCTATGATATTTTTGCTACTCAAAGATGAAAGTAACCCAAGACTAGAGAAAGTAGTAGTAGTGCTTGAATCGATGACTTCCAACCCCAAAATGAGGGAAAGAAAGGGTTTTTCATGCATACAAGGACAAAAAAGTGTCATTACATCTAAGACCTAATTGCTAGGGTGCATGTCACAAGGGTCAAGATTCAAGATTTTTCATTTAAAACTCATAAAATTGTTAGGATGCTAGCGCTCCATGTGGACATCGATGTGTTGCATAGGAATCCAAAGCCTAGATTTTTTGGGAAACATGTCAAGATTTTGTTGATCTGCCACATGTCTACATGGAGTCAGAATCACAAAATGCTAACTCATTGGATTTTGTCATTAATGTTCTAAGGTGTCATAAATGCTAGAAAAGATGCAAAAATGTGGAATTTTCCCTTGGTGCAATTCTATGACATTACAGGTGTGAATACACAATGCCAAGTATAATTATACCAGCATGAAGAAAAGTTTGTCATAGGTGTAAATTAAAGAGAATGAGGTGAATATAAAATAGGGCGTTGGTGAAACAATTTAGTCTACTGGTAGTCCAGAAGTAGAAGATGATGAAGATCTAACTCACATAAGTGATGTAGATTCAAAATTTGTTACAAAAACTCCAACAAAGTATGTTAAGAAGAATCACTCTAAAGATTAGATTATAGGAGATAAAAATAGTGGTGGTCAAACCCAAGAGAGAGTCAAGAGGGAAAATGAGCAAGTATACATTGCATTACTATCAAAGATAGCATCAAAATCATATAAAGGTAATAAAAGAGAAAGGTTGGATAAAAGATATAGAGGAAGTCTTGAATTAGATAAATAAGAATGAAACTTGGGAACTAGTCCCAAGACCTAAAGGAAAGAATGTGATTGGACCCAAGTGGTTTTTCAGAAAAAAGCTAAATGAAGAAGAAGTGATTCGAAACAAGGCTAGACTTGTTTGAAAATGATATGCTTAGGTTGAAGGTGTAGATTTTGAATAAATATTTTCTCCCATAGCAATATTAGAATCAATCAAGATGTTTTTAGCTCTTTTAGCATTCAAGAATTTTAATCTATACTAGATGGATGCTAGGTTATCGTTTATGAATGGACATGTAGAAAAAGAGGTCTACATTGAACAACTAAAAGGATTTCAAAGTTTTGAAAAACTAGATTATGTATGTAGATTGAAGAAGGTGTTTGATTAATTGCTAGTGTCTCCCTTTGGATTCATGACATGGACTAATTTCCTCCCATGGATCCACTTATCTCTGGCATTTGCATCGACTATTAATAGGTTATGTTTTTGGCATAATGAAACATTTTCCAAAAAATAGTATCAAATTCAAGTCATGTGTTTGAATCCACTCGACTGAAAATGAGGGGGGATTGTTGGACTAACCACTAGTGTCTCCCTTCAGATTTAGGAAATGGACTAATAGCCTCTCATGAATTTTCTTATCTCTAGCATTTATATCAGGCATTAATAGGTTAATTTTTTGGCACTTTGGTAAATGTGTTCCAACAAAAATAATTGAACACAATGAGAAAGCACCTCTAGTAGTAGAGAATCCACAACCACACTAGGTGGATCCCCATACACATCCTCATAGCTATGCCTACAACAAATAAAAAGTACCTTTGTCAGTAGAACACTGATAACCACACCAATATGCTCCCCATACACATACTCAAAGTCATGCCTACAATAGATAAAAAGCACCTCCGACAACATAGCAACCACAAACACACCAACCGCTCCCCATCAAAAAACTATAAAGGGTCCCAATGGAATAACTAGACCAAACAATTATATTTCCCTAAAGCCTCCAAAACTACCACAAACCAAAAAATTTCAAGCTAAGGGTTAACCTAGAACAAGCCAACAAGGGGAAAATATGTCTCAAGGTAGCAAAGTTTGTAGTAAAAAAAAGGTGGTTGCATCTTGAATTTTAATGTTAACAATCCCACTAGGAAAAGAAACACAAACTATAGCTTGCAAAATCAAGATGAGTAAACCATACCCACAATAGACAAAGAGCATCTCCAACAATAGAACACCCTCAACCATACTAGGAGGCTATATATTTTCAACCTCATAGTTGTGCCTATAGAAGATAAAAATCACCTTTGGCAGTAGACCATCCACAAACACACCAGGTGGCTCCCCTAAAATAAAATCACAACTGTGTTTGCATCAAAGGAAAATCACCTTCAACAAAAAATATTGACCACAATTGCAGTAAACAACTACCCATTCGCATCATATAAATCCCCTTCTCCATCTTCCTCATCCCCAACAGATTTGAAATCTACACCTCCACTCCCCTTCTCACTGATGACACTCTAAGATTATATAGAATTATTGTTAATAGTCTCTTCCATAGGTTATCCTTTAGGTTTAGCAAGTTTTTATAAGCTCCAAAACCATAATTTTCAATAATAATGAAGGGTCCCAACCAATTAAGTTCAAAATTTCCCTCTTTTATCTATCTTGCTAATTATTTTGATCCTCTTTTAGGACCATCTCTCCAATATCAAACCTTCAAATTTTTATCTTTTTGTTATAACTATGACAAAGGTGGTTTTGATAATCTTTTCATTGATTTAATGCATTAAGAATCCTTTCATCCAATAAATAAAACTCATTCAATCTATATACTCAATATTCCTCATCGTCAATGATATGCTTTAAAGAATCCCTTAGGGAGGGGAGCTCAACCTCAATAGGAAAAATGGATTTGATTCCAAAGGCTAGGGAATATGGAGTGGCTCTAGAAGGTGTTGAAATACTAGTATATCAAGCACACAAAGTAGGATTAAGATACAAATTCTAATCACAACCAGCTTCATTGACTATTTCTTATGAATTTTCAATATGGTTTTATTGAAGGCCTCAACTTGACCATTACCTTGTGGATAATAAGGAGTGGAAAAGTGATATTGTATATGGAATTGATAACAAAGATCATGAAAATATTATTTTTTTAAAATATTCTAGTGTTTGTAATGATAGCATGAGGAATACCATCGCAGTAAATGATATAGTTTAGGATAAATTTTAGCCATTTTTTTCAATAATATTTGATAATAGAACAACTTCAATGCACTTTGTAAAATACTCAATGGTAGTGATAATAATCTTATGGCCATTAGATGAGGGGGGTGGATTTTTCCTATGAGGTCAAGTCTCCATTGTGAAAAAGGCCAAGGAATAGTTATCAGTTGTAACTCTTGGGTAGGTGCATGAATCAAGTCTCCATGTTGTTGATATTGATGATATTTCTTAGCAAGTTGTTGTGTGTTTTATTCCATAGTTGGCCAATAATATCTTGTTCTTAACAATTTTTTGACAAGAGTAGGTCCACTAGAATGAGCCCCATAAATACCTTCATGCACCTCATGTAAGGTGATTTTAGCTTCTTCCATGTTTAAAAATCTAAGGAGGACACCATCAAGACTCCTTTGATAAAGGGTATCACAAAGGATGAAAAAATAAGAAGATCGATGAATGAATGTTTTCCTTTGATCACCAGATAAATTAGGTGGAAGGGTACCATCATGGAGATAGGTATAATCACCATGATACCAAGGAGAATTAGGACCAACAAGTTTGCACACTAGTTTAGATTCATGAACATCAAAAGATGGAATAAATTTTTTTTCTACCTGGGAACTCATAATGATGAGTATTATGAGGCATGTCTAAGAGAGATTTGATGGTATCCATAACATTTGCAACTCTATTATTTTCCCTTCATATTTGCTTAAAAGTGATAGTTGAAAAGTACTATATAAAACTATCTAGAATCCTCTTATAGGGTAGAAGTATTTCATCCCTTTTTTTATAATAATCATTTACTTACCTTATAACCAATTGTGAATCTCCATAAGCATGAAGGTCCTTTATTTTCTATTGAATTTAAATTTTAAGGATACTGATTAAAGCTTCATACTTTTCAATTTGGTTTGAGAAAGGGAAAGAAAGTCTGTATGATTTTTGAATACAATCGCATTGAGGAGAGATGGGATTCCATCCCTATATCCATGTTTAGTATGAGATACATCAAAATATAGCTTCAAAAAATGGGAAGAGGTAATGTAAAAAATTCTCATTTAGAAATTCTAAAATAAGGGATGATCAACATTTAACGGCACATCTACTACTGATCTACAATTATTTAGCTTTTGTAGCCTTATAGTCCACATATTCAATTTTAAATTCACTTAGGATTATAACCCATTTTTCAATTTGAATAGTTAGAATAGCCTCAGACAAAAGGAAATTTTAAAGGATCCACCTTAGAGATGAACATTTTTTTGTGATTAAGCATGTAGTGTCAATTTTTATGATGCTAAAACAATAGATAGACATGCCATTTCCATTGGATAATAATTAAGCTCATATCAAACCAATGTACTAATAATAATAAATATATCTCTCCTTTCTTCTCTCATCATGTATTGTGAGGAGAGCACTTAATGTAGCTATAGTTGTTGAGAAGTATAATAATGAAGGTCTCCATTGAATAGGTCGCATCATCACTTGGGGTGAGGCCAAATAATCCTTTAAATTTTGAAATAAGATTTGACACTTTTCATCCCATTTAGATGTAAAAATTTTATTTAAAATATTTGTGAAAGGTTTACACTTATCTTCTAGTTTAGCTATAAAAATATTAATTGATTGAAGTTTACTTGAAGGCTATGTAATTGTTTAAGATTAGTTGGATGAGTTATATCAATTATAGCTTTATCTTTAGTGTGATCCACTTCAATGTATATATGAGAAACAATATACCTAAGCAATTTTCAAAAAGTTACATCAAAGACACATTTTTTTGGGTTCAATCTCACTTTATATTCTTCCAATTTATTAAATATTACTCCAAGGATAGGTAAGTGAGAATCTCTTGTGACATTTTTTTATAAAATATAATCCACATAATATTCCATGATGCAAGGAAAAAGGCAATGGAATATTTTTGTCATTTCTCTTTGATAGGTAACACCTACATTCTTTAAACCAAAAGGCATAAAATTCCAACAAAATGTTCCCTATGTGGAAGTGGATGTTTTATGTTGATATTCAATTGAAATATATATTTTACTATAACTTTAAAATAAATTTGTTAAGGATAAAATTTCATGTCTAGATATTAAATCCACAATCATTTCTTTGTTGCCTAGAGGAAAATATCTTTATGAAATTCCCTTTTAATGTCTCTAAAATATATACATATACATGAATGCCCCTAGTGGATTTGTTAACTGGAACAAGGTTGGAAACCCACTTAGGATAATCAATAGTTCTAATCAATCCAACATACAACAAATTTTGAGGCTCGACCTTAACCAATAAGGCTACTTCAGGATGCATCTTATGGAGACTTTTCTAGGTGACTAGTTTTAAATTGGGAAAAACTATCAAATGATGAACTACCAACTTAGTATTTGGGTTGTGCATGTCCACATAAGACCATGAAAATTTAATAGTTATACTTTGAAATAATTCCATGAAGTCCTCATTCTCTTGTGATGATAAATGTGTTGAAAAATATGTGGTATTATGATTTTTAGTTATACCCAAGTTGCCTTCTTGTGACTCTTTTATCAATATAGAGGATTTATATTGATACTTAGGCATAATAGGAAGGTGAAAGTTCTCATTTTATTATTTGGATAATGATAAAGTATATTTTACCTCAGAGGTTTACCTTATAATATTCAATTTTTTGTTACAAGTGAAATTTTGTGACATTTCACCAAAGTATATTTTGTCATTAAGATCAATGACAAAATGAACTTTATGATCTCTAAAAGGTATAGTTTCTCTTAATCCCATAAATTATACAATGACCTCATAATTTTGGAATGTATCTAGAACTCATGAGCCTTGTTGATCCCAATCTATAATTTGAGGGTAAATAAGTGCAAGCTCTTTACATTGTGATGATGGGGATGTGAATGATATGGTAGATAAGGTAGAAATATTCTTGGAATAGATTTATGATATGAATGAAGTCTTGAAAGGTATCCTAATAAGAAGTTTCAACCATGAAAGAATCCTTAGTAAATTTATTTAGATTGGATTTTAGGTTGAATGCTACCTTATTGGGGGAGTTATATCCAATCCATTTATCATTATTCCTTCTTGTGATAGATATAGGCTTAATGATTCCTTGTTCTATATGACCTAGGCCTTTACCTTGATAACCCATATTATTAATTATTTGAAGGTATTTAAGATAGTTTTCCATAGGTATAATATTGGCAGATGGTCAATTCTCCCCTCATATTTTTGATAAGGGACTAATATCCTCCCATGTGATCAATGTCTCTATCATTTGTATTGAGTGTTGATAGATGGATCTTTTGACACAACAAACAACATGGGCCAACAATTGGTATCAGAGCATTGGGTTACAAGTTCAAATATAATTGGGTAACACTAAGAGGGATATTTTTGGTAGATGGTCAGCACTCCCCTCAGTATTCATGACAAGGGACTAACAACCTCCTATGTGATCCATGTCTTTATCGTTTATATTGAGTATTGATAGATTGATCCTTTTGAAGCAACAAAAATTGTGAGCCAACATAGAATGGGGACATGATATTATTCATCATTATGTAACCATGTTGAGACACTGATAGCACCTTCAAATTTTGCAAATTTGAAGTGCCTATGCCCTTTCAGTTTGACGATGGAGGCTAGGTTTGCATCTTGCTAAATCTGCCCCAGAGGTCCTCTTTACTGATTAATATTTTGCAACTCGAAGGTCATCTTGAAAATACATATGGAATAATGTTTCCTAGTGCATATGGTAGTGTTAATTTTTAGTTTTGTCCCCCATATATGAGTTCTCAATCGTTAATTAATGTGTTGCTGACAACGACTGTGCCAAATTTGGTTTTTTGAAAAGTTGAAAATTTCAGAATTCTAAAGGCAACCCATTTCTCATTTTGGTCTAAAACCTCTTAGTTTTCAGTTTCATAAAAAATGGAGTCCATTTGAAACATTAGTTTAATGTATTTTGAGTGCATAAAATGCGTTCAAAGGGCTAGTTTACAAAGGAGGTACCTAAATTTTGATGGCTAGGTAAAATTTGATTTAAAATCCATTTTAAATAATTAATTATGGCCGCATGAAAAGACTCTCGAATCTAGAGGTCTTTGTTTGTGTGCAATAAAATTTCTATGTTTGGTATATAGGCAAAATTAAAATTTTCCCGTTTTCTAATGTTTTCAAATGTTAGTATTTATAATATTATGAATATTTTAAATATTGTGCAAAAGTAAAAATGGCCGTTAGGGAAAAATGAAATATAATTTTAAATGTTTATGAGGAAAGCAAGTTTAATTCTTACTTCTATTTGGTTGAGACACGATAGCTCACGACAACACGATAGCATGGGAGTTGTATCGCTCATCTCCATTTTGGATGGAGGAATTAAAAAAATTAGTGATATCTTGATTTTGAGTGATGGTTTTTCATCTGGTAGGTTCATTTAATGTTCATTGGTAGAGGGAAGGTTTAATTATTTTTCCAAAGTTTCCAACCCATTGTGCAATGCATTTTTGATTTGGCTGGCTAAAACAAATCAGCGATGGCTTAATGTTCTTCAATGGCTTTTATTCACATTTTCAAAGATTATTAAATGGATGAATATGCATTGCATACCTCAAAGCCATCACAAATTTTTAAAGCTTTTCTCAAACAAATCAACAATGGCTACAAACATCGCGATGCATTATCATTGGTCACTTTATAAAATGTTGACTTCATGGGTATAAAGTTTAATATTTGCAATGTTATTTTTCACGTTATTTTTTAATACATTAAGTTGTCCTCCTCCAACTCCCATCATGTAGCGCTGGTTTGAGGGATATTTTCATTTCCAAAAAATGATGGCTTTTCCCTTTACGATGAATGAAGGATTTATTAAATGAAAAAAAGGTTGTCATCGCACATTGCGTGAAGGGATTTTTATTATGTTTCAAATTGGTGATGAATTGTCTTGCAACAATGCAATTAAAATCTACCATGTGGAGAGGTGTCTAGGAGAGATTTTAAACTTGTGAGTGGCTATAAATTTTGAATATATTCACGTTTTTGTGTTTGGGGGAGATTTTTGAACACATCTGCAACCTACAAAATGTTCTTTCATGCTCCAAAAATTTTCCATAACCATTTCTATTACCTAGGAAGCAATTTTGGAAAAAAATTATACATTTTTTGGCTACCTATGAGGTGAAAAATTCTTGGCAACCATTGCTCATGACCCAGAAATTCAATCCAGCATATGGGAAAAACTTTATCTATAGAGAAAAAAGGGGGCAGATGGGTATGTGGGTTTTTGCCCAGAATTAATATTTTTCGCTTGCAAAGTGAAAATGAGGCCAGACAATATGATTTTACATGCAGGTAATTTTGTGCACGTGATTTTCATGTGAAAGAAGATTGAAAAGGTGGAAAATGAAATATGAAGAAACATCTTCTAAGTGCCAGCTGGTTGGAAATCAAGGGAGTTGGGTGTGCCATGTGTCAACAATGTATTGATTTTAGGTCTTCTCCTTGGTCTTATCCATTCTCTTAAGTGAGAAGTTTTTTATTGTAAGGCTTGTTAAGTGACTCTGAAAAACACATTGTAATAGAGAAAGCAGTTATTATTTTTTTAATTTTTGTTTAAGTTTCGGAGTTTCGGGTCTTTCAAATTTAGAACTATATATTAGTACTGTCATGTCCTGAAATATAAATGGCATACTTCTTGTTTCAATGTTCTCCAATCATATACATTGCATGAGTTATGAATAAAGTGGATCAAAGATTATTCTATTTGTCTTCATGGTGCTTCCATTGAATTTTTGTTCATTGTTGATGCTCTTGTTCAAGGAACATGTTAATTTTCTTTGACATGAATAAAGATTTATGTGAGTGAATGCAAGGATAACTAAGTAATATTGGTTAGGTTTTTCGAATTAGGTGGTGTAATGCTTCTTTTAATTACTCACTCATGATAGGTTATATGTTGTTATATGTTCCTATTTAAAGGATTTGAGTCTTTGTGCCCTTAGATAACGCACCAATCCATAGGTTGTGTCGATGTTACAATTCTTTAGTTGATCACAACAAAAAACATACCAAAAAAAAATCTAAATATTCTTTTCATTATGAATGTATGTTTGGAGTTAAATTGTATTATTGTCTCATGTTTTAGTATGATAATTTTATAAGGATTAGCCGAATCCTTAAATGATTTCATCTATTGAGAATGAAGGAGAATTCACTGCTATTCACAATGTACAATGATAATAAGTACATAAAATCTTAAGTGCATTGTAGGTATCACCCTCCCAGGTTGTGTAGAGCCCGAAGTGGAAGAGGAAAGTATTATTACTTTCTCTTGTTCATTGTCCAATCCCTTCAAGTTGTTGAGCACTGGAATTGGAAATTCATTAGGATTCTTTGAAGATCAGCTTGGTTCTTAAAAAATAACCAATAGATTGGTGACTCTATTGGGCAACATCAAAAGAGTATTGATTTGGAAAGAGTCAAATAATTTGATGAATCTAAACATTTGGTTCAAATATTGAGAATTTTTAGACCTAGAGGAGGTTTTTTTGCAACATATTTAAAAGAATTAATGTGTGACTCTACTATTGGAGGAGACCCAGAATGAAATTTAGCTTTAAAAGAGCTTCATGTTCTTTAAATTTTAGTCCTCTATGAAGAGAGGTGGCGATTGTTGTTGGTCCTCAAAAATGCAGGTTTCAACCATAAGAGTTTGCCAGGCCCTTACAACATTTTTGGACAAGATACAAGGCCAATTACTCAATTAAACCTTCTTCTCTTTAGGTTTTGCTAGAGCTAAGTGGGTGAACCTATGTGAAACATGCAGATTCAAAATAGATTTCCTACTAACCAACCTACCCACAATGGAAAATAGGTGTGGATAGACAAAATGACTGCAACTACACCTACTACACAAAAGAAAAGATTTGAATATATTATTTGTTATGAATTCTATCCTCCAGATATGGAAAATTAGTGCCTTCTATCTGTTGGGAAATGGAGTAAAAAATAACAAGGATTCAAGGTGTTTCCATATCCAACTTAACTCAAATTGTTAGGCATATTTAAAGTATGAAATTCTATGACTGGCATATTATTTCACCCCATTTATGGCTTGCATAAATTATGCCTGAATATTTTTCTACCAGGTTCTTTAATAATCCAACCAAAATCCTAAAATTACTGTGACTTATCTAAAAGAATTTAGTTATAATTTGCAGACACCTATTAAATAAATCACACAAAGTAAAAAATTGCACTATGATAAATCAGAAGTATACTTGTTATCCTGATTTAAATGATTTAAAGAATTCTAATTGGAGATAACCAGATAGGAAATTCAAAAATTATAACATACCATCAATCGAATTCATAAAAGATTTCACCAATGTATATATATTTTCTCCATTACACCCTATGTTAAGAAGGACTATTCATCATTTTTCATCCCAATTCTATTTGTTTTTTTTTTCAAAAAAATCCCTTTCCGGTAACCGAATTTACAAAATATTTATACCATGAAATCCAAGGGTCATGACCCTTCATTTGTTCTGGTATAACTGTTTACATTCCATGGCAAAAATTAAAACATTTAATTGCATTACCTTATCAGCAAATTAAATGTTTTAAACTATATTCCAACATTTGATTTTAATTTAATACCTTTTCCCACCTTTGTTTCACTTTATATTTTACCTACTCAACCGTGGTCAACATTTTGTCTTCTTGCGGTGTGGTGATGTTTGAATTTGGCCGCTCCGTCACCTTTCCTGTCTACCATGCTACTGCCATGGTTATTTCCATGCTTACCGCTTCTTTACCACTAAACCACGAACATCGTTGTGACCCCCGACGGTTCCGCAGTCACTAACTTTCACTACTATCTCCTTTGTTACCTACACTACCATTGTCTTTGTCCTAGCTAGTTGTAGTATAGCGCTAACTGCTTACTGACCGCTAGGCTGCCATCTGACTATGCACCGCACTACCACGATAGTTGGCATGACCACCAGTGGTACTACAGTAGCCATCTTCACCAACTGTCATCGCCCACCGCTCTACCATAGTTACTGGCTTGATTGCCAGCGGTACCATAGTAGGCTCTATCTTTTTCACTACCTTCTCATTTACCACACTACCACAGTTGCTAGCATGATAGCCAGTGGTACCGCAGTAGCCACACTTGACTGTTGCCTTGCTTCTTACCAACTATTCACCATGCCACTGTGGTCTATGGTTTGACCACGCACGGTGGCGCGGTAAGCATTTTATACCTGCTCTGACTTTCCATTGAATGTTACTGTTGTCACCATGGTGTTTGACTTGGCTACCAGTAGTAAAGTGGTAAGCCTTTATTGTGACTATGCTTAACAATCATCGCTATATCGCGAGCCACTTTGCAAAAGGCCGCGATAAAGCGGTGAATGACATACCAAGCGAATGTTAAGGACGTGATATAATGTATAAGGTATATATGAATGGAAAAAATGATATTTTAATGGAAAAGATAGCACATGAATGGGTTCAAATGGGCAAAGAACTTGGAATTTTAGAGGAAAACTTTTGGTTCTAACAACTGTATTAAAAAAACTAGGTGAAATTATGAAGAATATTTGAGATCTATAAAGATTTCTAGTTCGAAAGGAAAATTTACAGTAGCTGCAACATATCTAGGTGTAGACACTCAAATTTGTCCTTGCAATCATCACATTATTCGTCTATTGATTAAAATGATCAATTCATTCAATACTTTCTTTTATTCATGCATTTCATCAAATCAATAAATCATCGCATTATCATTTGAATCCATCATATTATCGTTTTGCACTATCATTCATCATCATATAATTTCATTACCATAATCATTCACCAACATTTCATAATAAAACTATATTACAATTTAAATCACATCGCTTGCATATATCATCTACCTCATATTGCATTTCGTTAAATCATCACATCATTAAAATACTATCACCACATGATCATTCATAATTCATAATAAATAATAATCATTCATAAATCAAATAATTTCATTTTGACAAATTATCATTCTTACATAAATCATTCTCATAAAACATTAAAATAATTCGTAATAAAACATTAATAAATCATTTTCATCCACATTAAAAATATATGCATTCAGTGATAACTTTAAGAAACCCCCCTCAAAAAAATATATGAAATCTTGGCAAATCTTTCATTTTTATAGGAAAAAATATTAATTTCTATTGGCGAATTTTTCCTTTTTTTTGAAAAAATATTAATTTTATTAGCGATTTTTTTATATCACTAAAATTTTGGCAAATATTAAAAAAAGAGGATAATGTATTAATTATGATGGCAAATCCATCCAATCTAAAAAAATATGTCTTATAGAAAAGTAGGGGCCAAAGGGTGGAAATTATCAATGGGTTTAAGGGGTAGACTATAATATTTACTTGCTACCATTAATTTTAAATGTAATCTAATGAACCTCATTATATTTTGAAAGCTAAAATGTACTCGCTATCTACAATGCTCATGGGGCCAAAAATTTATTTTGGATTGTTGATATAATGACCCTCATCATATTTTGTGAGGTAAAATTTACCTATGATCTGTAATGCTCATGGGGCCCAAAATTGCAGGCCAATGAGAATTACAATCATGGGTATATTTTAACTCACGAAATATAACAAGGGCCATTATATTACATTGTAAATCAATGGTGGAAACTAAAGATTAGAAATATGGCCCTAAAGCAACTAATAATTATGATATATACTATTGGCGAATTAATATAGATTTCTCTCTTATAATTTATAAAAATTTAGGCAAATTTGATCTAATCATGTATCAAATATTATGACAAATTTTTGAATTAAAATTTTCAATAAAATATTTTTTTTGGCGATTTAAATAAGACTATAATAATTTTTTGTAAAAATGTGGCAATTCAAGTCACATTATAGCTCGAACTATTAGCCAATTTTGGATTCTCTAATTTTAACTATTAACCAATTGGCGAATATTAGCCACTAAAAATATCATTGTATGCATTTAATCATTTTATTCAATCCTTCACCATGCATTTAATCTATCTTCTTTATCATTTCCACTCATATGCATTTCATTTCACTACACTAGTGGTATTTTAAAAATTCATTATTGCAATATCCATTTATCCCACATTTCTCATCCTCAACCTCTTCGTCATCAGAGAGGCCTATTTAAACATGACTCTCTTCTCATTTTGACCCCTACATGAATCTTGCACATACACATATCTTCATAGCTTTGCTTAATCCATTCACTAACAGCCTCTTGATGCAACTATGCTTGCAAAAATCTGAGAGCAAAAGTCCATAACAAAACTTTGGTGATAGGGAAGCAATGGAGATTAGTTTTACTTACAAGCATTTTGTTTAGTTTCTTAGCTTAGAATAGTTTAAGATTCTGGTTTGTTTGCTTTAAAATTTGAAATTTCTCCATTGTTGAGGTCCAAAAATGATGGTTCTCCTCCATAAAATCATTCATTTTTTAGAGCTTACAAATGGTGAACCCGATGTGAACGAGCAATCGTTTCTTCGTTTCTTCATTTTTATTGTTTGTCTAATTTTTTGGTGTTGTTGGGTTGTTTGAAACCATATCAGTAGCATCAAATTTGTTGAAGAAGCATGAGAAACAAATGAAATCACGTTTTTATTTTTGCTGCCACGTTTTTCTCACTATTAAGTAGTTTGAAATGCTCAGAATATCTATAGAATTGCCCTCTGGTCATGAAGAATGCCTCGGGCATTGTTTTGGGGGTAAAAGAATTCATTTAGAGCAAGTAAAAGCTCAAAAAAATAGATTTAAATCAAAAAACGTGATCAACATACCCCCTACACTGCTACTTAAATCTTTCTAGTTAATTTTGTTTCATTCCAGTCAGCATTTGTTTGGTTGCATTGTTGATGGTTACTTACATTGTTATTGTTGTTGTCATGAGGAAAGGATAGAAAAGATTGTTGTCTCTTTTCATGACTGCAGATTTTTGAAGGCCTTTGGTGAGAACTATGAATGAATTGTTTTGGCACAGTTTCTTTTTCAATTTCAAACACATCTATTACATTCTCTTGTGCTATTTTTTGAATATTTGTAAGGGTAGAAAATGATCTGTTTTCCTCATATTTGGATCTGATTTTCATGGTCTGCTGTAAATTGAAATAGTTTATCTGTGTGGTTTCTTTATGCTTCTGGTAACATTTTATGAACATAATAATCTTTGATACATAGTGTGCTTTAATTTTTTGATATTATGCAAACCAAGATGCATAAATGTTTTCCATTTCAACTATCACCATAAATACTCTAGTTTGCTATTTTATGTTTTAAAATTATGAAACTATTGCAACATGGCACATGGCAGAGCATAATAACTCATGATTTTAAACTTAGTTTCAATTTTATTTTAATCTTAGTTTTTAGTTTTATTTTTAATCTTAGTTTTAGTTTTATTTTTAGTCTTAGATTTAGTTTTATTTTAACTTAGTTTTAGTTTTATTTTAATCTTAGATTTCTTTTTAATTTTAATTTTAGTTTTAGTTTTATCTTTAACTTAGATTTAATCTTGTAGTTTAAAGTTTAGATTAATTCTAATTAGTTTTTTTATTTTAAATTGGTTTTTATTTGTAGATTAGTCTTTGATTTTAGATTAATTTCTAATTCTAAATCAATTATCTTTTAAATTAGAAATAGTTTTATGAGAATTAGATTTTCAACTTTAAAATTAGATTTAGTTTTAATGTAGATTTTAGTTTTTGACTTTTAGTTTTTAATTTTTTTTCTTAAATTAGATTTAGCTTTCTAATTTAGATTTTAATTTAGAATTAACTTTAATTTTAATTTAGATTTTAACCTTCACTCTAGCTTTTAATTTTTAATTTAACTTTTCTCTTAATTTATCTTTTGGTTTAAATTAGATTTAGCTTTTAATTTTAATTTCGATCTAATCTCTAATTTAGATTTAGTCTTTTAATCTAGATCTTGATTTTTTCTAATTTAGATTTAACTTAGAATTTAGATTCAATCATTTAGAGTTTATTTTGTTTTAAACTGGATTCTAGGGAAAATGCTATTTTTTTAAAAATTTTAGTTTTGTTTGATTGGGGGACTAATTTTATTAATTTGGGTTCTCTTGCAGGTTCATTTGGCAGAGAATTGAAAATCAAAACATACGCTTGTCGAAGAAAGGAGGCATGAAACTACTAATGATAATGTGATGCAAGATGTTTGTCGAAGACATGATTTTGAAACAAATTGTCTTTTAGATTATAAAACACTTCAATTGTTGCATTAAAAATGAACAATTGTCTTTTCTCACATAGGCTTAACTAGGAATTCAATGAACATTGTTTGTTGTGCTTGAAGGTGGTAGGTGATTATGCTCTCACCTTGTGGAAACTAGGTGATTAGAAAGCTAGACCCATCTATTTTATGTGTCACCCCGATTCAATAATCAAAGTATCCTCTCCCCTTGCACACTTGTGCGATCCTGGGTGCAAGAGAAATGATTATTAACTCTACAAATTGGGTCTGTCTTAGTGGGAAAAAGTATTGACCCCAAGGCGACTTAAACCGGCAACAGAGCTTTTTGGCCAAGCTACCCTTGACCAGTATATAAATCTGAATCCTAAGGGAAAGCATATGATTACGAGTGCGGATGTGTCATACGGACCAAGTAGTACTCCCCAAAACCTTGTTGAGTGTAACCTCTTTAGGCTGGAGTGCCTCTTAAATGGAGCTTAATCTTGTGTGCCATGTATGGCCACTCGAAGTCCTGAACTAAAAACCTTTGTGTAGTTGCCAAAATCTCATCTATTTTCTAGTGCAACAACGATTGTTGTGAAGGAATCCACATTCTCGCAGCTCTTAGTAAAGGTGATCAACTTGCCATAGGAGATTTATGGGGGTTGGAATCTTGGTTGGCCTGAGAAGTGAGTGAAATTTAAGGGGGGGCCTATGTAGCCAAGCTTCTGGATTCATCTGCTAAGAATAAGTGCGGTTGGGGAAACCCATGTGGAATCTAACAAATATAGTCCTTTCCAACCTTAGGATTTGTGTTGGTATTGTTAAACTCAAACACTTTGTTTGTTATGTCTTGTGTGTGGGTTCAAAAATATACCTCAAACAAACATCACACCTAGTAACTTGCAACATCTCAAACTTCACAAACCTCAAAGAGTCCAACAACACAAACATACAACGTGAACCTATCACTTGGATTTCTTGGGGTCATCATCCTTTAGTTTTGATCTTTCAATCGTTTCATTCCATCTAGACCTTGCATTCCACCTAGTCCTTGCATTCCACCTAGCCCTTGCATATTCATGGTCCTTACATATTCATATCCATTTCATCCTAGTCCTTACATATTCCTAGTCTTGCATACATAGGTGACATTACATAGTTCTTGCATATAGATAACACTCCACCTAGTTCTTGCATTTTCAACCCCTTTACATATCAAGACCATCTCACCTAAGCTTTGCATGTTCCAATAATTTAGTCCCTTTCATATTCATCATCAATCAAACTAAACCTTAGCTTGCACTTAGGCTACTCTTCCTAGGTCTTGAAATCAAACCATTGGCTATCTATCACCCGCATCACTTGAGGTTCATCATCCTTGAGTTAGGGAACATACCATTATCCTTGAGTAGGGTAATCCTTTTGGAGTCCATCATCTCCTACATACCCTCTCTTGATCATTGGTCCTTGTGTCTATCCATCATAGCACAAGTAAAGACTTTACATCATAACCAACTTTGGACCTAGAGTTTTCTTTGAGCTCTTGCATTCTTAGCTTATCATACCATACCTTACCACTTCCATATCTCATCTTAGAATCATATCCTTTTCATTGCATCCTAGTCTTAGGTCTCATACATTACCTTGGATTCAACATCAAAAAAATCACCTATGACCCCAGAACAAGAGCAAAAATGTTTCAAGAAGAAGGGAATCCTAGGGGAAGAGACTTTGATGGGGAAGATAACATTAGTGTTACAACTAGAGAAACAAATGAAACTGATGATGAAGAAATAACCAAATCCAATTTAGAAGAAGCACTTAAGGATCATATATTCACTAAAATTCTTATGGAGGTAGTCAAATGTAACCCACAACAATACTTCAAAGCCCTTGTTGATGAAGGAATCAAAATGCCTCCTAGTTTTGACATGTCATGGCTCACGATGAATGACCAACCTGAATCTAGTGAATCTAAACATCCCAAAACAAACAACGATGGTAGAATCAAAGATCATAGACCCTTTTATCTACAACCAAGTTACAAGCAATCTTTAAAGACATGAAAACCCACACCTACAAATCATCCTATTTTCGATGAGCTTATAACATTGAGATAATAATTGGAAACCCTTAAGAACTGTAAAGCATCATCTCATAAGTTCCCCATCGAAGACATATATCCTTATCCCTTCAATCCAAGCATACCATTGCCACCTTTTCCTAACCACTGGGACATACCAAAACTTGACAAATATAATGGAAAAGGGGATCCTAAACATCACTTAAGACAATTTTGTGCTACTACCATGGAATTTGTAGTTGATGAAACATACCTAATGAGATTATTCCCCTGTAGTCTAGGAGGAGAAGCTATGGAATGGTTTTCATGATTACTCCCAACCATCAAATCCTTTCAAGAATTGGCCGATACATTTGTCTCCAATTATAGTTTCAATTGCGACTTTAAAGTGACCATAAAAAACCTTTTCAACACCAAACAAAAACCAAGCGAATCTTATGTGTCATGTTTACAAAGATGGAGACATTTAACAAAATGATTACCTTATCCCATTCCTGATCAAGAATTGGTTGACCTCTTTTGTCAAAATTTGAACAAAGCAATTGGAAGGGAACTTCACCTCAAATGCTTGGATTCCTTTGATGAAGACATAGAAATGGGATTTCAAATCAAACAAACTCTCATTGATGATGGAACTATAAAACTTAATAATGATAGAGATCAAAAATCAAATTCAAACAACAAGACATATTTTTGGGTAAAGAACAAGAATGTAGTCAATGACAGAGTTGTTGATGCAAGAAAAACTAAAACATAATCACCTATTTACAATCTCAAAGGTTCATCTTCGGATAAAGGAAAAGAAAAATAAAGAAGTTTCCCTAAATATAATTTTACACCATTGGGACAATCACTTGAATCTACATTAAAAGAACTTCTTGAAATCAATATTATAACGCTACCTGAAATAAAGGATTATAATCCACAAGTCAAACCCCCATGGTGGAATGAGAATCACTTTTGCGACTATCATAGACATAAAGTACATAAGACTAATACCTGCAATAAACTTTGACATCTAATACAGGACCTTATTGACGATGGTAAGATAGGAATTGATGGACACACTCCTTCAGGTAACTCTGATCATGAGGTTTTTAAAAACCCTTTCCCTAAGCATGACAAGGATAAAGGAAAGACCCTTGAATTTGGTGATGGTGTAAATTATACTACTACTAAATATGACTATACCATACATAACATTAGTGAGGTCGATAATCATGTAAACACTTTCATTATAAAAGGCAAAGAACTTGATTGGAAGGTTACTACTCGCAAAGGCATAGTCACCCTTAAAGGTCCTAATTCAAAACTCGCTACATTAGCTTCACAGTATAACCTCATAGAGCATTTAGGGAAAGCGCCCGCACAAATTTCCATACTTGAGCTGCTATGCCTATCTCTCGAGCATAAAGCTATTCTAGATAAAGCACTCGCTACTACTACAGTGCCTATAGACCTACATGTAGACCAATTCCAAGGTATGGTAGGACATATCACCTTGCCTTACACTATCACTTTTACTGAAAGTGATGATTCATCCCCTCGACAACCTTATAATGCAACTTTACACATTGACATTCTTATCAATAATGCCAAGATCAAGTGAATTCTAATAGATGGAGGAGCAGGTCTTAATATTTGTACCCAATAATTGATCACAAAATTAGGGTTTTCTAAAAATGCAAATGATCTAAGGAACAAGATTACCATAAAGGCATATGACGAAGAGGAACACTCTTCTAAAGGATCAGTTACTCTACCAATCAGAGTCATCCCTATGGTAAAGGATGTGGTTTTCCAAGTCCTTGATCTCCCATTGACCTATAATATCCTCCTTGGAAGACCTTGGATTCATGCAATGCAAGCAGTACCTTCTACATACCACCAGTACATTAAATTCCCACACAATGGTGTTGAAATCACAATACAAGGAGATCCCAACCCTTTTATTTATTGCCATAATCTAAGCCCTAAAATTGAAATCACAATCCCAAGCAATCGTGAAGCACCTCCTTCTCAAGCATCCACTTCATTTATCACACCACCAAAACCCAAGGTCCAAATCCATGATATGGGATGTGGAGAATACCGTATGGATAATTTACCAACAAAATAAATTGCTAATGTTGTCAAGGAGGGTCAAAATTCCAACAATGATATCAAGATAGCTGTAGAAGGAACACAAAAATATGACCATGCTTGGATTGAAACCTTTTGGGATCCTGATGATACACTTGCATTTTCCATATTTTCTTCCACTCAAGCATTTCATATTAATGATAACCCCATGTTTAGCAAAGATATCTACAATAACCCACTCTTTGATCATAACCCTACCAAGGATATCCAATCATCATTCTTCCATCCCACATACTATGGGCTAGGATATGAATCTTCTATTGGCATATCTACTAAGACATCTTGCCAAGTCATTAAGGATGTGAAAGCTTCCTTTGATGTTAGTAGTACCAAAAAGGATAGTCCCAAAGACTCCATTGATGGCATCACCACTCCCATTTTCCCATGAAACATTCCTGTCACTCCATCCACCTCAACCATCTCACCCACATCCATCCACCTTGTAGACATGGATCAACAAGTATCACCCAAAGAAAATAAAAAGGATGTAAGTCAAGAATCAAAGGTAAAAGTGCCTTTTTCAAATGGAGATCTAGAATCAAAAGAAAGCATGCAAAGAAAGAAAGATCAAGAAAATTCCCTTAGCCAAAATAAAAATCTATTAGACAAATCAAAAATAAAAGTCAAAAATGAAAAAGAGAAAAAGTCACTCTCCAAGTATGCCTCTCCATCAAAAATCACTAGGGGCATCTATCAAGGAAAAATGTCAAAAACAAAGCTTGTTGATCCAAGGTCTCCATCCACATCACTCTCACTCATACCATATATTTCATTCAATCCATCCATGCTTACATACCCATCATACCACACCATTGGTGATGTCTTTCAATGTACCTTTGATGATAAACCCTTCACATATTCTAGTTCATCGGTTGCCCAAGCTCCTTTTTGGTTGAAGCCTGATGGCCCACGTAGTGTGCACATTAGGGATCCTACCATAGTCTCTTTCATCTACCACATCTATCATTCTTCTTATTTTCCACTCATAATCCTCATCTCAATCTGGTACTTTCATCCAACACAGTCACCCACACAGGATCGAGGCATCATCTAGATAGTTTATGGATCTGTCATCTATCAATTCTATACCTAGCTTCAAAGAGATAGGAAACAGTCTTGAAAAAATACAAAAAAATAGGAAAAAGTCCTTAAAAATACAAAAAAAAAAGGAAAAAATGAAAAAGTAAAGAGAAATCAATTCGTTCAATGGCGAAAACCACTTTAGTGGTGCCTTGAGCAAGTACCATGGTGAAAACCAAGAAATCAACACCATGTGTAGAGGCTTTTCTCCTCTTTCCTTTAGAGCTCTACTTGATCTTTTCATCCCATTTTTCATTCACCCTCCACTTCATAATATCCTTTTCACACTCATCATGGCTTGTGAATTGTTTGAAAATCCCCTCACTTGCTCACTTTGTCATGCATACTAGATTGGTCATATTCCTCAGTGGGGCATTTTCCTCAACCTTAGCCATGGGTTAGGATATTGAGCATCTCGCAGTCAGAGAAACTACCCTCTTTGTCTTTCTGCTCGCTTGAGATCCATCTCTTTCTCTTGTAAAAGGTCCTAAAAAAATTCATAAAAATCATAAAATGTCTTGAAAAAATTCATAAAAATCATAAAATGTCCTAAAAAAATCCATAAAAATCATAAAATGTCTCGAAAAAATCCTTTAAAAATCATAAAATGTCTTTAAAAAAATCCATAAAATCATAAAATGTCACGAAAAAAATCCATAAAATCATAAAATGTCATGAAAATATCCATAAAAATCATAAAATGTCTTGAAAAAATCCATAAAAATCATAAAATGTCTTGAAAAAATCCATAAAAATAATAAAATGTCTTGAAAAAATCTATAAAAATCATAAAATGTCTTAAAAAAATCCATAAAAAATCATAAAATGTCTTGAAAAAATTCATAAAAATCATAAAATATCTTGAAAAAATTCATGAAAATCATAAAATGTCATGAAAAAATCCATGAAAATCATAAAGGTTCTAAAAAAATTCATAAAAATCATAAAATATCCTAAAAAAATCCATAAAAATCATAAAATGTCTTGAAAAAAATCCATAAAATCATAAAATGTCATGAAAAAAATCTATAAAAATCATAAAATGTCCTGAAAAAATCCATAAAAATTATAAAATGTCCTGAAAAAAAAAAATTCAAAAAATAAAATAAAAATCAAATAACACTTTCAGATCACCACATAGCTTTGAACTTCAACAAAAAAAAAATGCACGACGACTGACAATAAAAAAAATACCTACCAATCCATCCTGCAAATCCAGCCAAACACATACAACCGTGCCAAGAATCAGTTCTATATCGAAGCATGATGCATGTTTGTTTGTTTATCTTTGATTGTTTTATGATTTTATCTTTGGTGGCATGTCTTTTAGCTTCTCCAGGATGTCTAGGACTAGAGAGGCAATGATGGGGCATGTTCACTTGTTTGCTTCCTGTGGATTGTTTCTTATTCATAGGATGACTCATCTTAAGACATAGTTATCTAAAACCATTGAGGACCTATGAGTCTAGAATGGATGAGTGCATTCCTTCTCTGATAGTGTCTTCCATGCAATAAGTATTCAGGTCATCTAGGGTCCTTATACCTAGATGCTTATACTTGGGTGATCCCACAAAGATGGTTTACAATTTCTGAGAGGAATTGATTTTTTCTGAAATCACATATTTTTAGAAAATATAATGATTTAAGCCTTTAAAAGTTCCATTTTAAGGATTCTAATTGAAGAGGGTTTGATCAAACCACCTTAGATCAAACCCCCTTGGATAGAACCTCGCTAGTTTAAACCATACCTCTAAATGAGTCTCCTTTACACCTATCAAAATGCTGATAAAAAATCACTTTTAATTTACCTTTTGGGGGATCAAATGAATTCATTTAAAATTTATTTCAAATGATTATGGTACTCTTCGAAATGAGCTATCCCACGAAAATAATTTTAATATGTTTTCGTTTTATTATGTATGTGTTTTTTTAGTTTTATTAAACATAGGTTCTTCACTGAAAATCAAGCTCTTTGTTTTGCAAATGTGGAAAAATAGAAAATTAACAAAATATTTTTTTTTAAAATATGTTTGTGCTGGGTATTGATGTACTTGATCCATTAAAAAAAATAAAAATTGAATTTCGATACATATAGGAAAATTTATATTGTATACACACTGCCTATGTCTGAATTGCAATTGGTTTGACTTCGAAACACTATTAACAAAAAAATATTCAATAAAAAACTGTGAGATAAAATGAAAGTGCTAGATATTGTAGTTGAAAATCTAAATTCGAAAAAATTATAATTTTATCCTTCATACAAAAAAAATTATGTTGTATATAGTGAGCGTCACTTTTTTAAAATGTTGTTTTCTTAAAAAAACAAGTTTTTGTGGGAGATGGAAAAAGAAGTGCAATATTATTCCAAAAAAATTGAAAAAAATATTTTTAGAATCTACAGACAAAATGTGATGAGACTCTAGTTTACATCATTTCCAAATTCCTCATGGTTTAGCCATTGTAGGTGCCTGAATGTGAAGATTTAGTTAATAATAATAATTTCAATGTCCAGTTTGGCCAAAAATTGTAAACCACTATTGTGGGATCACCCACTTCATTACTAAATAAAAACGCAAACAATATTCAGGTCATCTAGATGTTCATATTATCTATATGCTTATACTAATTTGTGAAATAATAAGCTCGATGATGATAAAAGCACTTAAAATGCACAAGAGGCTTCATCACCTTCATTTTCTCCCATCTTGCATCTTCCATTTATTGCATTTCATTTTCTTCATCTTTCTTGTCATAGAGAAATCAATCAATTTACATCTCCAAATCTCATGTCCCTTTAATCAATCAATCAATCATTCTATCAACTTGTCTTGTGATTGCATCAATCTCAATCAACTTCATTGACTCATCAACCTGGCTATACTAATCATTTCCATCAAATGTTCAGTTACGCCTATCAATTGTGCATTTCCATCAAATGTACATCACTACTTTATCACTTGCGCAATATCAAGTATCTAATCATTTTATTGACATCTATCGAGAGATTAATCTTCTTACCATCTATCTGACCAATCTCTCGAGGGGGCATATCACTCTTATCATATTCCTTACCAGGATATATTTGGGGCATGTATCAGTTGATCAATCTTTTTTCTTTTAAACAACGTGACAAACTACATTGTCTAAAAGAGGGGAAAAATGTAGACACTCAAATTTGTCCTCACAATCATCACATTATTCGTCTATTGATTAAAATGATCAATTCATTCAATACTTTCTTATATTCATGCATTTCATCAAATCATTAAATCATCGCATTATCATTTCCATTCGTCACATTATCGTTTTGCACTATCATTCACCAACATTTCATAATAAAACTATATTACCATTTAAATCACATCACTTGCATATATCATCCACCTCATATTATATTTCGTTAAATCATCACATCATTAAAATATTATCACCACATGATCATTCATAATGCATAATAAATAATAATCATTCATAAATCAAATAATTTCATTTCGACAAATTAGCATTCTTACATAAATCATTCTCATTTAAATCATTCCTGCAAAACATTAAAATAGTTCATAATAAAACATTAATAGATCAGTTTCATCCACATTAAAAATATATGCATTTAATCATTTTATTCAATCCTTCACCATGCATTTAATCTATCTTCTTTATCATTTCCACACATATGCATTTCATTTCACTACACCATGTGGGATTTTAAAAATTCATTATTGCAATATACATTTATCCCACATTTCTCATTCTCAACCTCTCCATCATCAGTGAGGCCTATTTAAACATGTCTCTCTTCTCATTTTGAACCCTACATGAATCTTGCACATACACATATCCTCATAGCTTTTCTTAATCCATTCACTAATAGCTTCTTGATGCACCTATTTAAACATGTCTCTCTTCTCATTTTGACCCCTACATGAATCTTGCACATACACATATCCTCATAGCTTTGCTTAATCCATTCACTAAAAGCCTCTTGATGCATCTATGCTTGCAAAAATCTGAGAGAAAAAGTGGATAACAAGACTTTGGTGATAGGGAAGCAATGGAGATTAGTTTTACTTAAAAGCATTTTGTTTAGTTTCTTAGCTTAGAATAGTTTAAGATTCTGGTTTTTTTTCTTTTAAATTTGAAACTGCTCCATTGTTGAGGTCTATAAATGATGGTTCTCTTCCATAGAACCATTCATTTTTTAGAGCTTACACTACGTATTTTTCAAAAAAAAAATTCAAGAAGCATAATCTTGTGCATGAAAACCATGTTTGAAAGTCTTACAAAAATTTATGTTCTCTTATTCAGTGAGTGTTAGCACCAATAGAAAGGGATTTAAGAAAGCTAAGAGTTAATGGTTGTAAGCAGGACAAGAATAAATCACGTAAATATTTGTATAAGGATTGTTATTATGACTTTCTTCCTATATTTTTAAATCATGGAATGCAACAACAACCATAATTCCAGCTATGTCCTCAGAGAAGTCCTTTCTCTAGGGGAAGGTACATACCATTAAATTTTAATGGAATTCAAGGTTTCCCAAATCCTATTCCTAATGAAGTAAGGGAACACTTGTCAAAGTTTAAAGGAAAAACTCAAAATTAGCATCTAATCATCTGCGAGATTTTTCTAATTTGATGGGAGATTATGAGATAAGCCATTAAGATGTTGTCATGGAGTTGTTTTTTCAATCTCTGAAGGACGATGCTAGAGATTGGTTTCAATATTTTCTAGTGTGTTCTATCTCTTCATGGAATGAGTTCATGAAAACATTAATAGAATAGTTTAGTGAAAGAATTAATCCAAGATCAAGGAGACAAAAATTCATGGAAATTCAAAAAGAGGAAGAAGAGTTAGTCCCAACTTTCAACTTAAGATTTTCAAAGGAACTAAGGAGTATTCTAGAATATATAAGACCAAATGATGCATTGTGCCATTTTTTTTACCTTGTTACATTTGATGAAGAAATGAGCTATCTATTAAGAGATAAAGATCCTACAATGCTTCATCATGCATATCAAATTTTCATGGATATTGAAAACAACTCAAAATATTCAATGATGAAGGGATACATGGCTATAAGTGTTGGTTATCCTAGCAAACCTCATGCAAATGGAATTCATGGATCAAATAATAGAAATTATTGTCAAGATGATAATGCTTTTGTTGTTCTAGTTTCTCCATCACTACAACATACAAATCACAATGAACTACAAGTTGAACATCAACAAAATTTGAGCAATGTTGATCGGATGTATTTTTTCAAGAATTGTATTATATGAAGATACACAAGGGAGAATCACCATATGATTTGTTTACAATTTTTTTGAATGCCTTGTTGGAGGTCCCCAAAAATTTCAGACCTGAGGACTCAGTGCGCATTGATTTATTTTGTGAAATATATGAGTTAGAGTTGAGTACCTTGCCCAAAGAATTGAAACCTCATAGTTTTGATCATGTATGTGATTGGATAGAAATAATTGAGAGATCCCAATGTGATTATATACACAAAGTGTGGTTTTTGAAAAATGCTAGTAGTAGTTGTCCTATTGAGAAAAATTAGAACACAATGCACACAACTGAAAAAGGTATATCATAAAATGAACATCCATCTTGTCTAAGTGAGGATGATGATTGTAATCAAACCACAAGCAACATATATGTAGATCAATATAACAATGATGAAGATAAAGGTACATGGTATGATGACCAAGTAGATATGCATGAAATGTCTCCTTGTAATATCTTGGATAATAAAGAAGTAAAAGAGATGAAAGGTGTCCTTCCATGTCATGATTTGATTAATGACAACAATGCAAGTTTTGTTGATATTTTATTGCAAATCAATGGTCAAGATATTGAAAATGAAACTTTAAGCATTTATTTAGAAAATTTTGAGCATAGTCTATGCAGTGATGAGTTTTCTTGTGATGAAGATCATGATGAAAGTGAAGTCCCTAATTATTTTTTTGAGGATTGTGAATGCTTCTATAAGGAAGATATAAAGGTTCATTCTTCATATAAAGGGTGCAGTGATGTAAATGATGATGAAATCACTTGTTCACCAGTGAATGAACAAACTTCATATGATGAATACATAGAATGTAATTCAGGTTTTCCTTCAATAGAGTATACTAACTCTATGAATGATGATGACTTTGAAGATAAAAATGTGTGTATTCAACATCTGGATCTTAAGCACATTGCCAAATATGATGAATATGTTGTTGAGGTTGAGTTTGATGCTAATGAACATGATTATGTCTCAGCTACTTATGACTTCTTATGTGAAGAAGGTATGGAAATGTTTGTGACACATGAAGAGGATGGTGATGTTCACATTGATGGAAGAATGGGTTCATTATTGAATGATCAAGTTATGCATTATGAAAAACACATGGATCTTGGATAAACATTATTAAAAATTTGATAATATTGAAAAGCTTTCATCTATGATTTATCTAACAATGAAATTTTAGAATGTGTTGATATTGTAGAAATTTTTGATCTATGTGTGGAGCAACCAAAAATGGAAGCAATAGTGGGTTTCATGTTAGTGAATACGAAATTGAATATGGTTGTTTCTTTTATGATGTTTCTAGTCCTCATAGTATGAAAATGGACATGTTTATTTTAAATGAGGGGTTCAATAATGTAAAATTCAATGAGGAAACATGCTCACTTGTTGGTGAACAAGAACCATGGTATGGTGAAACTATTGAATCTAGGTTAGATGCTTTCTTATTAGCTGAAAATTGGAGTAGTGAATATGATACAAAGAAATATGAAAATTTTAGCTTGAGATTTGGTCTTGAAATTTTTGAGCCTTCCTTTGAAACATTTTGCATTGAGCTAAATGATGATTTTAAAAATGAATCAAACTATGTTACTAAACTTGATATGAGTGCATTTACCTAGTTTTGGGATGTTGATAGGAATAGGGTTTCTTGTGATAACTATGATATGAATGATGAAAATGGTACTATGGATTTTGATGAATATTATTTTCAAAGTACTGGAGTATTTAATAGTGTGATTGATTTATAGTACTCAAATGTATGTGAATGTCTATATGATGTAAATAAGTTTGAGAATATTCCTATGCATGAACTTTTTTTGTTCATCACACAAAATGTATGCATGTTAGATATAGGAAAAACATCAGAGTATCACTCCAAGGTTTTATATGAATCTTTCATTCAATTTAATTTCTTAGAATTGAGGCTACGGTTTGACTTAAATGAATCAAACCATTCATTTTTTGATGGGACTTTTGAACAAAGTTCTTATGATAGTTTCAATTTTGATATGCAAAATAAATATGATGTTAATGGTCAAATGGATTATGAATGTTTCAAGTTCTTAGTCCAGTTGGGAAGTCATTTGATGGGGAATGACACTAAGATAGATGATGCAAAATTTCACATTATTTATGAATGTGGTTCATTTGATGGGTGTGATATGTGCATATCAAATGCTGATATATTTTAATTAGTGTTTGATTTCCAATATCAAATTGACAATGTTAATGGAGTCATTTGAAAACATAGTGATGTGGTTAAGCATGCCAATGGTGATACTGATATTTAGGTTTACAATGATAGTGTTTTTAGACTTGGCCCATTTCATGCAACAAAAGAACCATATGTTTGACAAGGGTAAATACTAGTACTTCATTTTTGGTGACCTATAGCCACCAAATGCAAATTGAAAAATGGTTTCAATGCAACATAGAGGAGAAGTTACAAAGCTACCCAATGATTTTGGCACTTGGTCTACTCCCCAGAGATATGGAATCTCACAATGCTCACAAGGGGCATGCATCCCCAAACATGAGACACTGATAACACCTTTAAATTTTGAAAATTTGAAGCACATATGCCCTTTTAGTTTGACGACAGAGGCTAGGTCTGCATCTTACTAAATCTACCCTAGAGTTTGTATTTACCGATTAATATTTTGCAACTCGGATGTCATCTTGCAAATCTGTATGGTAGAATTTTTCCTAGTACATATGGTAGTGTTTTTGTTTAGTTTTGCACCTCCTGGATGAGTTCTCATGGGTTAATTAATGTGTTGCTGATAGTGACTAGACCAGATTTGGTTTTCAGAAAGTTGAAAATTTTAGAATTCTAAAACCAACCCATTTTTAATTTTTGTCTAAAACCTCTTAGTTTCCAATTTCATAAAAAATGGAGGCCATTTGATACATTATTTTAATGTATTTTGAATGCATCAAACATGTCTCAAGGGCCAATTTATAAAGGAGGTACCTAAATTTTGATGGCTAGGAAAATTTTGATTTAAAACCAATGTTTTAAATAATTGATTATGACTGGACGCAAAAATTATTGGCTCTAGGGGTTTCCATTTGTGTGCAATGAAATTTCTTTGTTTGGCCAACAAGCGAAATTAAAATTTTCCCATTTTCTAATGTTTTGAAATGTTAGTATTTTAAATATTGTGAATATTTTAAATATTGTGCATTTAAGTAAAAAGGGAATTTAGGGAAAAATGAAACACAATTTCAAATTTTTATGAGGAAAGCAAGTTTAATTCTTGCTTCTATTTGTTTGAGACATGGCAGCTCATGACAACACGATAACATGAGAGTTGTATCACTCATCTCCATTTTGGATAGAGGAATCAAAACAAAGTAGTGATGCCTTGATTTTGAGCGATGGCTTTTCATTTGGTATGTTCATTTAATGTTTTTTGGTAGACGAAAGGTTCAATGTTTTTTCCAAAGTTTCCAACCCATCGTGCAATGCATTTTTTATTTGGTTGGCTCAAAAAAATTAGTGATGGCTTAATGTTCTCCGATGGCTTTTATTCACATTTTCAAACATTATTAAATGGATGAAAATGCATCACATACCTCAAAGAAATCACAAATTTTTAGATATTTTCTCAAATAAATTAGTGATGGCTATAAAGATTGTGATGCATTATCATTGGTCACTTTTTAAAATGTTGACTTCATGAATATAAAGTTTAATATTTGCAATGTTCTTTTTCATGAGCTTTTTCCAAAACATTAAGTTGTTGTCCTCCTCCAATTCCCATGGCACAACATTGTTTTGAGTGATCTTTTCATTTCCATACAGTGATGGCTTTTCCCTTTGCGATGAATGATGATTTTTTAAATGAAGAAAAGGTTGCCATTGAACATCTCATGAAGGTATTTTTTTATGTTTCAAATTGGTGATGCATTGTCTTGCAGTGATGCAATTAAAATTTTCCATGTGGAGAGGTGTCTAGGAGAGATTTTAAACTTGTGAATGGTTGTAAATGTTGAATTTTTTCAAGCTTTTATGTTTGGAGGAGATTTTTGAGCACATCTGCAAGTTGCAAAATGTTCTTTCATACTCCAAAAAGCTGCCATACCCATTTCTATTGCCTAGGAAGCAATTTTGGAAAAAAAATATACAATTTTTGGCTACCTGTGAGGTGAAAAATGCCTGACAACCATTTCTCATGATCTAGAAATTAAATTCAACATATGGGAACAATTTTATCTACAAAGTAACAAGGGGCCAGATGGGTATGTGGGTTTTTACCTAAAATTAATATTTTTCACTTGCAATGTTAAAATATGGCCAAAAAATATGATTTTACATGCAAGTAATTTTGTGCACGATATTTTCAAGTGAAGGCAGATTTAAAAGGGGGAAAATTAAATATGAAGAAACATCTTCTAAGTGCCAGTCAGTTGTAGATCAAGGGAGTCAGGTGTGTCATGTGTCAACAATGTATTGATTTTAGGTCTTCTCCTTGGTCTTCTCCATTCTCTTTAATGAGAATTTCTTCATTATAAGGGTTGTTGAGTGACTCCAAAAAAAACATTGTAATAAAAAAAGAAAATATTATTGTTTTGAGTCTTGTTTAAGTTTTGGAGTTTTGGGTCTTTCAAATTTAGAACTGTATATCAGTATTGTCATGTCTTGAAATATAAATGGCATACTTCCTGAGTCAATGTTCTCCAATCATATACATTGCATTATTTATGAATAAAGTGGATCAAAGATCATTCTATTTGTCTTCATGGTGTTTGCATTAAAAAAAAATTCACTGTTGATGCTCTTGTTCAAGGAACAACTTAATTTTATTTGACTTGAATAAAGATTTATGTGAGTGTATGCAAGGAAAAATAAGTAACATTGGTCAATATTTTTGAGTTAGGTGGTGTAATGCATCATTTAATTTCTCAATCATGATAGGTTATATGTTGTTATATGTTCATGTTTGAAGGATTTAAGTCTTTATGCCCTTAGATAATGCACCAGTCCATAATTTGTGTCCGTGTTACAATTCTTTGGTTAGTCACAACAATAAGAATACAAAAATCAATCTAAATCTTTATTTAATTTTAAATGTATGTCTGGAGTTAAATTGTCTTTTTTTCTCATCCTTTAGTATGTCAATTTGATAAGGATTAGCTAGATCTTTAAAGGATTTCATCTATTAAGCATAAAGGATAGTTCATCTACTATTTGAAATGTACAATGATAATAATCACATAAAATATAAAGTGCATTGTAGGGATAACCCTCCCAGGTTGTGCAAAGCCTGAAGTGCAAGACAAAAGTATTATTATTTTCTCTCATTCATTGGCCAATCTATTCAAGTTGTTGAGCATTGGAATTATCAATTCCATAGGCCTCTTTGAAGATAAGATTGGTTCTTAAAAAATAACCAATAGACATCATCTTCAATGTTTTCTTTTCTAAATTTTCCCCAATGCAAAAGTGTGGAAGATTTATATTTTGATAGCAATATTTGATATATTTTGCATAGATTTAGGTCTACCATATATTTTATGTGAAAGAGGGAGCTATCCCAAAAATAAAGTGTGTTTCATGTTGCATTCTCCCAGCCAACTGTCATTGACTTGAACCTTGATCTCAAGAGAAGATGTGTGTGGATCGAAAAGTGAGGATAAGCTAGATGGGTCTATGTGAAATTATGAGGATGGACTTGCCTAATTATAGGAACTTGGGTGGCTTTGTGATATTTTTCTTCCAAGTTTTTGTAAAAATCAAAAGGGAAAGGATCCTAGGGAATAGTGACTTTGGAACCCTCATAGAGAATTTCTAGGCATTAATGATATGTAGAGTGACCAACTTGTAAGGCATGCATCCATGTATGAACAATAAGGATGTTGTATGGGAGATAAATGCTCAAGACATAATAAACAATATCCACTATAACAAGGCCAACTTGAATTAGAAATTGTATTATTCCTTCAAATTCTCATTTAGCATCATTATAATATTTTATGGTGTTTTTGATTTTGAGCATCAATGAAACGATTATAGTATACTAGTTTCTTACTAGCCAAAGGGTACAAATTTTTAGGTCTGGTCCACCATTGATTGTGACTCTTTTAACTTTGTGCCTATGATGGAAAACCTTAAGGTATGGACTTTAATTGTGAGATGGATTGTTTAGTGAAAAATCCTTTCAAGAAAACGTCAAATGATGAGGAGCTAAAATATGTCTATTTATTTTGGTATACAAATCTCTTGAAGGGCCTTGTCAAGGATTTCTTTATTTATGGGGGATATTTTGAATATCTCTAGAAAGGATATTTGTGTTGGAATTTTATTTAGATGATCTAATAGGTTATAATTGGACTTAGAGGATGATGTGGATTGATCGCCTTGAAGGCTTAGCTCGCCTCTACAGGTAATTATTACATATTTATGATCCAAGAGAAATAATAAGGGAATTTTCCTTGCATATACCCCATAACCCTCAATAAAATTATCTTAAATTTTCTCTTAGATCACCCCTTTCCTTGTATTTATTAAATCTAGGCATTTCAAAGTTGTGAGGGAAAGGGACGATGTTCAAATAATTTAAAAATGGATAAGGACACACCTCTTCCAATGTATAACACTTCTTATTGATAATGTTTCCCATTTCCATTTTTTCATCTTGTGTTGGATCTCCTAAATTTGTTGAGCCACGTCATTTGTATATGTTGATGGAGGTGTGCTTGTGAGAGTGCAATATTATTGAGATTGATGCAAGGGGATGTTATGTTGTCAAGGTTAACTTAAATGAATATAATGTTGTTGGATTTGACTTGGTGGAATGTGCTTTTGGTGAGGTTGACTTCCAGGAATGGGAATATGTTGCATTATTATAGTACCCATGTTTAAATAAGATCTATCAAAGGTAGGTTACTATTTTTCTGTAAGTGAATTTTGATGTGTTAGGTGGAGGTGGTGGTGAATATGTGAAATTAGTAGCCACTTTTTCCTTTAGTGTTTGCACTAGATTCAATTGACTTGTTTCTATCCACATTTAATGATCAGTGAGATCTACATCCTTGATAAGATGGGTGGGTATTTTAGCACCTTTTTGATCCAAAAAATTGAGGTAGTGATTAGGATTTTTCTCAAATATAATTTTGATAATTTTCATTTCTCTAAGGTCTTCCTCAAATTCTAGAAGATTATTAGGTGTGAGTCCTTAACCACCATTCATATAAGGAACCCTTAAAGGCTCACCATGAAGGAAGGGTGGGTTTGAATATGTTTCTTGCTCACATTGACCCATTCTTGTTACAATGTTTGGTTATTCTTGATGGGATTCCATATTTTTATTATATTGATATCGTGTAATTGGCATATGCAATATAATACCTTAGATAAAACAATATTTTCTTCCAACAATTTTGATGCTTGTTTCTCAAAACTAAAATAGAACAAAGTTAATTTAAATATCCCAGTGATGATAATAATATTAATAGATAAAATCATAGATCCCACTTGAACTAGACTTATGCATTCAAGAAAGAAGATATTAATAAAGTTCACTTAAACTAGACTTATGAGTTCATGTGAAAATTCTAAAGAGTGGGGGTTATTAACTCAGGGGTAGCCTTTTGATTCTCAAGATGTTATGTCTATAAATAATATAAAATGATAAATATTAAAGATTGGAGATCCAATTTGAACTTTGATAAAAAAATTATAATGATATGAAAAGATACCAAAAATATCTGCACTCCTCAAATAGTACTAGGGACAAGAAAACAATACCAGTAAAAGATTTTTTTAAGGTCTATTAATTAAGACTTTTACTATTTTTACTGATTTTACTTTTTATAACTTTGAAAAAATTTAAAGAAACTATTTTCACATAGAATATGTAAAATATACCAAAAGTGTAGTGGAATAACCTAGAAGCATTGCAAGACAGACAATAAGCATTGTAAAATTACCTATAAGCATCACATAAAATTACATATGTTATATACAATGAACCAAATGCACAACAAAGTAACCAAGAGCATAGTTTCAATAGTTCGACTATGTTTTTGATTTTGGTTTTCAATTTTTTTGACCAATTTTATTTTGGAAAGAGATGCAACCAAAGCTTAAATGACTAACAATGTAAAACAAATGTGAGACCCAATTTTTAAAGTTATACAACATTTTTTTTCTTATTTTCTTGATTTGATTTTTTTAATGTATTTTTGGATATTTGAATGCTCTTTTGATTATTTTAATTTTTTTCAAATTTATACCAAAGATACAACACTCAAAGAAATGATATCAATAAGTAAATTCCTAGGCTTAATCTTGGATGGGTCTCCCGAGTTCAATTTCAAGTAGAAGATAGGTGTTCTAAACAATCAAGAACACAATCCACACAAATAAGCCTACTCAAGTGGATATGACCAATGATTTTGAATAGGATGAATAGGCTCAATTAAGGGTATCATCCAAATATACCACAAGGATATGTGAGGTCTTAATCTATAGATGAAAGATACTACCAAACAACTAGGACGAAATGGGTACCCACTCTCCACCTTCACTTCTCTAAGGTATAAATTTCTTAGAGGCTTAATCAAGATTTAAAATATTCCACTCCCAAGAGGCATTTATTTTGATTCATCACCCACTATTTATACTCTTATACAACATAGGAGTTGAGGATATTCCCTAGATTGATCACTTCTTTAGGTAATCCCCCCAAAAAGATAAACAAGATCACTTATTTTATATCCTTAAGATCACTGCTCAATATGATAGGAGAGCATACATAAATTGATCTTGGGGATAGGAGGGTGAGTGCAAGATCATGGGGGTCCAAAAAGTGGTGATATGAAAAAGAAGGAATCTTTATCACAATTTTATGAAATAAAAATGGTTTATGGAGAAAATTGTTAGCTTTCCACCAATATAAGATATGCCTTATTTTGAATTTAATAGATAATTATTATTGATTTTATACATGCATTATGACTACATTCCTTATTGATAGGTTGATTGAAAAACATCTATAATTTTCAAATGATTTTAAACTTTTCAAATCTGAAAGATGCAAACACATTTTATGCTTCCCATAATATAGGATAAAACAAATTTAATTGAATTTCATTCATTTTTGACCAAGTTATGGTGGTCAAACAAACATGTTTTTAATATTTTTTACAAAAATCTAATAAAAAATTATTTACTTGCAAAAAAATTACAAAAATATGTGGCACATCCAAGCATGTGTCCTCTACTTATATTGAAATTTTCAAAAAAATAAAAATCTGGTACTCAGGTTGGTCATGTTGCAAGAATGAAGGCATTTTCATTGATGTCATTTGGTTAACTGGTTATCAACTAGTTGTTGTTATCATTAATGTCATGGATGCAAGCTATTGGTTGTATATGTCGAGGATATTGAGAAAATTGTAATGAAAAAGAGTTGTAGGTGTTTAGTGGTTGCTCTAAGTTTTTCTCATATGTTTGTGTGGTTCAGATATGATGATCATGGTTGTTGGAAGATGTTATATCTAGACACTAGTTTTCTGATTCATTGTATAGTGTGAGTTATGTTCACTAGTTATGAACTGTGGTTTTTTGGGTATCTAGCTAAGGACCGGGAGAAATGTAGTTGGTATGGATTTATTTTTGGTTGTCTTATGACTCGTGGTTCTAGATTTAAGATATTATGATCATGCTGAAGATAATTTTGGTGTCTAGAAATATTGGATCATGTTAAGGGTTGTGTGTGCTTAATCGTTCTATGTGTTTTACACTGGTTTGGCCGACCTTGTGTTATGCAATAATTCTAAAGTTCATGTTGGGAATTATTTGGGTCTTCATAAAGTTTGTGTCTGGGTAACCCTCATTCTAATTCATCCCTAGAGTGTTTGGCACTGACCTAATTTGAATTTAACATTGGATGGTTGACTTTGGATATGTTTCAAAGTTGAATATGGCATAAATATAGGATGAGTTATTGGTGAAAGTAGTACAAAGAGATAAATATGAAGAATTAGAGTGGAATAGAAGTGAAATAGTGTATGTGTGTTTTGAGTGTGGTAGATTAGTGTGAAATATAATTGTTGAGTTTCATGAAGTAGTGAGCCAAAGGTGTACTCTATCAGTCATGCATGTCTACAAGTGGTTGAGAAAATTCTAGTTGAAATATTTGTTGCATTGAGATCATATTTCTCTCTATAACATATCTCTTCTATCTTATTTCTATCTTTATGGAAGTGAGCCCTCTGGTTTGTTAACCCTTGTTGGATAATGAGTCATGATCTAGATAGTTAGTCTTATTTTAGAAGTGAGCCTTCTATGATAGTGAGCCTTTGTAATCAATTTTTATGTTCTTTATATTTAGAGCTAATTCTCACTATGGTTTTTCCCTCATTGGTTTTTTCACATAAATCTAGTGTTACTATGTTTGTGTAATTCTTTTTAGTTTCTTCCCTTTTACTTAATGTTTAATAATTTTAGAAGAGTAAAGGATTTGTGATTGATCTATGTTCTGGTGAATGTTTTACAGGTTTAAGTTTGTTACAACTAATTCACCCCCCTGTTATTTGTCTTTTTCAATAATTTCTATTAGATCTTGGTTCCTTGGAGAAGAGCTTAACTACTTAAGGAAGGTCTAGGATGGGAAGAAAAATCACTTTTGAGTATCTTAAGTTCAATGGAACTAATTACACTATCTAGAAAATATTGATGGAAGAATATCAGGAGTATTGTGGATATGATGTGGAGAAAGCTTACAAGACTTCTTAGATTCCTCCTACTAATGGTCTAAGTATAGTTGATGAAATCAAGACACATGAAGTGAAAAATAAGATGAAGTTCATTTTGAAGAATAGTCTTGCACATTCTGAGTTGATTAAAGTTCAAAATCTGAATACTACTAAAGAATTTTTGGATTCTTTAGAAAAGGCACACATAGGAGATGAAAGGGTCAAAGAATAAAAGTTTTAGAATTTGGAGATGCAGTTTGAGCTCTTGCATATGTATTAAGATGAGAATGTTAAATACAACATATAGAGATTGGATGGAATAGTATGTTGAATGTGAAGAGTTCATGCTACAATAGATTAATCCAGGATTGTAAATAAGATTCTTAGAACTCTCCCTGATGCATACAAATAAAAGGTATGTGTTATTGAAGAACATATAGACTACAAGACTTACACTAAAAATTAGTTATTGGGAATTCTAACATCTTATGAGATGAGAAAGCCAAATTTGAGAAATGGATCCAAATCAAACAGTACTTTTAAGGCTATAAGAGCTGAAGATCTAGATGAATAAAATCTTGATGAAGTAGAAGCTAACTTTGTAAGAAGGATGAGGAAAAGCTACAGAAATTATGAAGGCAAGCTACCTTTAAAATTCTTTAGTTGTGGAGGAATGGGTCATTATGCTTCAAGATGTCTAGAAAGAGCTAAGAGGAATAAACAAAGATTTAACAAAGAAAACAAAGGTAATAAGATTAATAGAGCATATTATGTGAATGAGGATGCTAGTATTTTTGATGAAGAGTCTGATTATGGAGATATTAATGACAATGAATGCTTGTTCTTCACTATAAAATATGAACCTACTTCTACTAACTTTGAGAAATAGGTGAAGGAATGCCCTCCAGAGAAAGAGAAAGATGAAGGAACTGTAATCTCTACCCTGTATGCTAAATAGCAAAAGAACTATTGGATTGTTGAAAGTGTCTATTCACATCGCATGAATGGTGATAAGAGTAAGTGCATTAAACTTGGAAAATATGATGGATGATTAGTTATGTTTGGAGATGATACTGATGCTAAGATTTATAGGATAGGTTTAGTAAGTTTTGATGTCAAGAATAATATTGATGATGTATACTATGTTAAGGGCTTAAGGCATAATATTTTGAGTGTTGGATAGATGTGTGGTAAGGGATATGATCTCATATTTAAGGATGAGATATGTGAAATTGGGATAGGATCCAGAACATTAATTGTTGCAAGAAAGAAGTTTGAGGGAAATATATATCAACTTAAGGGTGTTGATGGATGATGCTTTATGACTTAGATAGATTATAGTTGGTTATGGAATAGGAGAATGAGTCATAGGAATTTTTATAACTTGGAAAGGATTAGTGTAGTATATGCCATGAGAGATTTACCAAGGATTACAAAGCATGTTAATGCTATTTACATAAATTCTCAATTTGAAAAGAAAGAAAGAAACAATTTTTGATCAAAGGAACAATCTACTACTTGACTACTAGATTTAATTCATACAGATCTTTATGGTCCTACAAGAGTGAGAATTCTATAAGGTGAAAGGTACTTTATGATTTTTACTGATGATTACTCTAGGTATACATGGGTTACATTTATTAGAGAGAAATTAGATGCTTTAGATAGATTCAAAAAATTCAAAGTTGTGGTTGAGAATGAAGTAAATTTGAGAATAAAATGATTAAGGTATGATAAAGGTGGTTAATTCAACTCCCATGAGTTTAATATGTTTTTTGAAGTTTATGGAATAAAAAGGTAGATATCTACTTTGAGAACTCCTTAAAAAATTGGAGTTATTGAAAGAAAGAACAAAACAATTCCATAAGTTGCTAGATCAATGATTACTAAGGCTGGTCTATCAAAATTTTACTGGAGAGAAGCTCTTCACACTACTTTTTATGTGTTCAATCAAGTTCAAGCAAGAGAAAATAGTACAAGACCCCCTATGAGCTATGGTGTGGAATAATTCCTACTGTTAAGTATTTCAAGGTATTTGGAAGAAAATGTTATATCAGACAAGATGAAGAGAATTTAGGGAAGTTTGATGCTAGAAGTGATGAAGGCATTTTTCTTGGATATTCTACTAGAAGAAAATATTACAAATTTTTTAATAAAAGACTGAGAAATATTTTGGAAAGCATAAATGTCAAGGTTGATGAATCAATAAATAATTCTATTGAAATTGATGGATATATATCTAATGAACTTGATTGTGTAAGTATTGAAGAAGTTGTGGAAGAGAAGGAGAAGAATGAAAAAGAGAAGAAAAATGAAGAAGAGGAAGCTCTGGTGGTGTCCCTTAAGACACCTAAATATGTGCAAAAAAATCACTCAAATAATCAAATCATTGGAGATAGGACAAAATGAGTATTGAGAAGAAGTTGAGTTGTTGTTGGTGAAGTAAATCTATGTTTAATTTCTGAGATTGAAGCAAAGACTAAGTGAAGAATGTAAATATGAGCATTGGATGGAAGCTATGGAAAAATAAATTATCCAGATTAAGAAGAATCAAACTTGGGAATTGGTCCCTAGACTACCAAATAAAAACATAATTGGATCAAAATGGGTATTTAGAAATAAGTTGAAGGAGAATGGAGAAGTGGTAAAAAAAAAGAAAGGCTTGTATGTAAGGGGCTACTCGCAAGTAGAAGGCATACATTTTTAGGATAATTTTTCTCTACTAGCAAGAATGGAATCTATCATGATGTTTCTAGCATTTATTGCTCATAAAAATTTTAAGGTCTATCAGATGGGTGTTAAATCTAGATTTTTAAATGGTGAGCTAGAGGAAGAGGTCTACATGGAACAATTGGAAGAATTTCAGCTTTTAGATCAACTGGATATGGTCTGCATATTAAAGAAAGCTTTATGTGGATTGAAGCAAGCTCCTAGATATTGCTATGCAAGGTTAAACAAGTATTTGTGTACTGTAGAAAAATTTCATTGCTTACATTTTCACACTTTTTGGGAATGATTAGCATTAAAATGGACCTAATGTTACCTTAATCTAGGGTTGTAATGTGTTGTACACATTCACATTATATTTAGGGCCCTTTTAAGCTAAATAAACCTAAATTTTACTTAATTTGATGTTGTAAAGTGTTGATGTGTTTATTATGCACTTATCAACACAAGTAATGCATAAGTGCATCACCTCTCTTGAAAGGAAATATCCAAAAACAAGTTGCTAAAAATTACCCCAAGGTCTCTCTGGTGTCGGGTCATGACTTGCATGGAATATCTTAGTTGATGTTTGATGTGATCTTTTTGGTAATCATAGGGTGGACTTATGAAAGTTAGGCTAAAAGGACGTTGAGTCTTTGAACAAAGTTCTTGAAATGGGAAGTGGATGTGCACTTTGCTGTAGGTTCGGACAACGATCTTGAACTCCTTTTTTGATTTAAGATTTGGCTTTATAATGTGCAATGAACCTTAGCATAGGTTACTTATTAAAAAAAAGGAAAAAGGGTAGGGAAGAGAAGAGGTTCTTGGACCTGCAACTATGAATGAACAGTGATCATGGAGGTTTCTATTGTGGACAACTTCCTTAAACAAAATTTCACTTAACCAAAAATTTCACAGTGTCATGAAATTTGTGCTATCTTCTAAGGTATGCAAATGTTTCATCATTCATTCACCATGTACATGAACAAACAAAGATAAAAGTGTAAAGAAACTTCAAACTTAAGTCTAGACTAACTTTACACAACCATCTACCAACAGCAAACAACCAAAAGTATGGACTAAGAAGGCATCTACATAGCATAAATCTTCACAACCATAGAAAAAAATTACTAAATCTACCAAAGCTAACTAGAAGATAACTGAAATAACAAAATAAATCTGACAAAATCATCTAACTATGAGAGAAGAATCATGAAACATGCAAAGAAACTCATAAATCCACCAAAATCAATGTATTTCTATTAAAATTCTTGTAGCATGTCATTACAAAAACTCAACTCTCTCTTGAAACTAAGAGGAGACCCCCTATTTATAGTGTCCCAAAACTAGAATGAGTGGCCAAGATTCACTATAAACTAGGATTCTACCTACCCCCACAATATATTACATTTTAAAATACAATTTTGTCCTTATCCCTATTTTGGCTTCTAGTGGCAACACTATAGCGTTTTGTCTTCTTGTTGATTGTTCTTTTGCGATAGCTATTCTATAAGAAAATCTTCACCAATAATAGGATTGCCCTCCTGCTTCTTCAAAGCAGCATACTCCATGAATTTTAGAATTATCGGTTGGAGTTTATCAATTTCTATAATTTCAGCACATTGCACTTGGTAACTCTATTTCTTGGAGTTGTTAATGATATTTTCCCAGTCTTCATCATACTTGGCAGCATGGTCCCTGAACAACTTAGACTGGGTGAAGGCTCGAGCACCAAAACTCATGAAATTAGTAGCAACCTCACTTGACATCCCATCTTCTATACTCTTTTGGAAATGAGGCTTTATCTTCTCTAGTTTAACTTGGACAATAGGCACATCTTACCCTATCATTAGCTTCAAGTATCAACTGCAATCCATCCAAACCTCCTTAGCCCAATTGATATCTAGGTTTACATTTTCAAGCACTTGCTCCAACCTTTCTATTTGATTTTCAAAATCCCACTTCCATACATCCATCAGCTAATGATCATCCTCCTTGAATGAAAAATCCTTTTCCAAAATATCACTTGGCAGTTTGAGGATAGCCTCAATCTTCAGGTAGGAAAATTCATATTTCCTTGGGAAGTTAGTGAAAAGTTTCCTTGTACCCTCAAGAGACTTTTGTACATCGAAGAACTTTTTTGTTGTCTGAACAACACAATTGCCACCCATGTTTCCAATATTGAAGACCTACTAGAACCATCTCTTCATGGTCTTATCCAAGTTCTTTCTCCTTTCTAGCTTATCTATTTGTTCCTTGGATAGAAATTATGGTGGGGCCAAATATGTGGTGGGCTACTCTTTTGTTGACGACCATTGCTAGATGTAGGCTATTAGATCATCCACCTCTACCTTGAGCTCTTCCTTTGAGACCTTATCTTTCTGAATTAGATGCACCACCGTGGTGATAGACTCTTGGAGGTGATCTACTTTTTGTTCCTTGGTGTCCATTCCCAAGTCGATGGTGGAGATGGTGTAGCTTAATCCTTGTTCTCCCACCACTAGCATAGATATTTTTATTGCTCTAGATCTAGACACATCCATCGTTACCTTTGATTTTATTCTAGGTTTCTTCTCCTTCTTGGTGTTGATTTAAGCTCGGGCCAATAAAGCCTCCAACCTTGTTTTTAGGTCCTTTGGAGTAGGAGACTTCTTCTCCAGTTGCTTTTACAACTAATCAGGCATTGAGGACTTCCCCTTGAGTGATTCTTGTTCACCCTCCTTTACATCTTTTCTGATTTCAATATATTTACCATTAGGGTATGTGCAGGATCATGATGGGCCAAAAAGTGGCAATATGTAAGTGATATGATGGCCCATGTGGCTGATGACTTTTTTTTTACCCAAAATTGACAAAATGAAAAGGGTTTTTAAAGGATATTCTCAACTTTCCACCAATATAAATTATGCTTTACTTTGAATTTAATAAATAATTATTATTCATTTTCTATTTGAATTACGACTAAAGTCCTGATTGATAGGTTGATTGAAAAATCTATAGCTTTCAAAAAATATCACATTTTTTGAATCCAAAACATGTGTCACATTCTATGCTTCACATACTATAGCATTAAAAAAAAATTGAATTTCATGAATTTTTGACCAAGTTAAGGTGGTCAGACATACAAGTTTTTATATTTTTTAAAAGTAATAAAAAATTCATAATTAATTATTTACTTGGAAAGTAGTTACAAAAAAATATGCATCATATAAGGACATGAGTCCTCTACTTATATCTAGAATATTTTAAAAAAATATTATCATTTTATTGTCCTTAGGGTGGTTAGATAGACACCTACTTCTTATTTTTTCCCTGAAATTTAACTACTATTACATTGAAATTTCAAATTTTCACCAAATAGATTTTTCTTTTTTTTAAATAAACCTAGTAGTTTAGAAACTACATTCATTTTTCTATAGATTCTATTCTTACATATTTTTGAAATAATATAGATAACTTATTCAAATTTTTATGTCAAGTTTCCTAACTCTGATTTTCTGACTTTTCATTGCCACTTAAGGGCCTATTTTTTCCATGATGATCCTGCACATACCCATTAAGAGCCTCTTGCTCTATCCTTGTATCCTCCTTTTCTTCATCATATTCCTAGATGAACACCATACATTTTATGGGGACCTTGATGAGAATGAATTCCTTGGGGCTGCCTTCCCCTTCAACATCTTTTTCTTCATCATGCCCATGCTCCTCAGGCTACTTAGTTTTTGGGTTCTCATGAATTTCAGCCTCTTCTTCAGGATTATCTTCTTCTTGTTCACCATGAGGGGGCACTTCCTCATCACGCCTAGGGTTGTGGTCACGTTCCTCTACTAGAGATTTATTTCCCTCTATTTTTGTGGTAGTAATCCTTTCTTCAACAATAGGCTAGTTTTCAGCCTCCTTTGCTTCAATCTCCTTGAGTTGCTTGGATAGCTCCTCATCAAGTTCAGGGTCAGAGGTCTCTTCAATAATATTTTAATTTAAACCCTCACCATCATCACCAAAGGATTCATAGACAACTTCATCAATCACTCTATGCTCATATACAGGGTGCTCATGGTAGTCATTTTTCCCTTCTTCCAAGTTCTTAGCTGCCTCCATTTGTTGTTGTTTGTCCAACTCCTCATAATTCTGAATGGTAGCCTCCATTGTGGGTGGATCAGTAGGAGGAGGAGGAACTAGGAGATTGGTTATCACTTGGGAAAAGGAAGCCTACACTGCAAGGTTTGTGAACATCCCCGAGAGTTCAGATGGTATATTATCCATATATTTTATGAAGGACTCTAGAAGGGTAAGGGAAAGCATTAAAATTTCCATGATGGCAGTTGGAAAAGAAAATGATGGGGACATGGATGATGAGGAAATTGGCAAGGTGGTGGTTGAGAAGGAGTCTACTGATATGACTTGTGCTAGGGGGGAGGTATATACAAGGTGGATAGAGATGTCCATCACATGCAGAGAGGTGTCAACTACTGGGAGCAGAATCATTGGTGTGGTAACAATAACAACAGTGGTTTCAGTAGTAGATGAGATAGGTGGAGATTGCGGCTGATCAACCTCCATATCTTCTCCCTCATGGAGTGGATCTTCTTGAATTACATGCATTTCGATGATGTTGCCTAATTTCTTATGTTTCTTGGAATGTTCACCTTTCGAGGCCTTTCTAGCATACACCTTTGGATTAGATTGTTGCTCATCAATCTCTTTCCTCTTCCTTGAACACATGGATGGGGGGGAACTTTGATACTTCTCTTGTTGATGTAGAAACTACCCCACCATCAAATCCACTTGGCTAACTTTCAATCCCTTTATACATCAAGATGACCCCTTTTTGCTTCAATCTGGCAACTTTCCCATCAATCCATTCCTTTGTGTAAGCCTCAATAGGCTTGATGAGAATTCCAAGCTCATCAACCTCTTTCTCATCCAAATCAATCAGTGGTAATGGAAAATTATCATTTTCATTATATCAGGGGTCTATCATAGTGCTCTCATCCTCTTCCATTTGATCTGGCACTGGGAGTAGGTAAACCCTCTTCACAAAGTATGCAATCATCTGCATATAGTGCCTTATCCACACTTAAAATTCATCTTTACAATTGGCCTAGAAATATTCAATGCTATGAAGATGGGCATATTCTTGTCTGAGTGCTTTCCTGATGTGGCCATAGGGATCCATCACTGGCCTAGCCATGTGGAGCTTAAAATGATACTTGACCAACTCCTTCTCTGAGTTTTGAGCACACTAGGAAGTATAAAGCTCATACATCCCCTAGCCTAGAGTAAGGGGATAAGGGATCCCCACTAGATGCTTGCTGCTTAGGAAGGTGTGAACCTGACATAGCTTCCAAGAAAGTTCTAACAATATTATCCAGTCATTAGGATACCAGGATAGCTTGTTCGGTCTTTCCAATAACCCCTAGGTGTAGATGTATGTAAACTTAGGATATTGGATGAAAAAGAAGGCATATTGTTCGAGGAAAGCTCGATAACTATGGGAGACTCTCCTCTCAAAGTCACCCACAAGCAGCTGGATGATGTAACCTATGAAAGCATCATTCACCCTGTAGTAGTCTTTCTTGAAATTTTCTGAATTGCAGTTGAGGGTATTTGTTGTAGACTTTGAGATCCCTACTAGGTTCCTTATCCGAGGCTTTGAAAAAACCACTGTAGTGCCTCCGTTCGGCTAGTGAGTATACCATATAGGATGTCATGTAAAATTTGGAGGTCTTCTTGACATTCATGAATTGTTCATGGAAGCAATCACTAATTATTTCTCCCTAGTAGAATTTATTATCCTCCTCTCCACGGAGAATCTGCTCGACGAAGTAGATCATACACTCTTGAAAATAGGTCACAGTAGGGAGGCCCATTACCCTACTTAGTAGGGTCACTAGATCATGATAGTTCTCAAAGAAATTGCTATGAAAGAGCTCCTGAGGAACCTTTATAGCATTGTCCCTCTTCTCCTTGAGGTAATGCTGATTTATAAGATTTTTTCATTTCATGGGGTCTTCGTCCCACATTTCCTTGCACTCTTTTATAGTTGGTAATTCCATCTCCCCAAAGGTAGGGATATGCAAGGTATTTTTTATTCCCTTAGTAGACATTTCATCCAACACGTTCCTATCTCTATCCACTATTGTTCTAATTTCAAGCTGATATGCCTCCCTGCAAGCCATCACTAGTTCGGGGGCAACCAAAGAGGGAGGAAAACCTATAGCCTTAGCTATCCCGCTGCTTCTAATTAGTCTTGCACTTTATGTTTTAGGGTTGACCCTAAATCTTTGTGTGAACTCATCAATATCCACATGTCCAATATTAGTGTCAAAGATCTCTTTCCATTTGGTGGTGACTCTAGACTGCAATGGTTCCCCTTGGAACTGGTACCTCATTTGGTCTTTATCCTCTTTCCCATGAGGGACCTTTCCTCTTTTCTTTCCTTTATCCTTCTCTGTGACTTCCCCCAGGGTTTTTGCACCTGATTCCATATATTCTACACATAGAGGCAAGGTAAGCATAATCAAGCATGACAACACAAATGTTAGTCAAATCCCTGCAAGACATCATTAGATTAGATAATTCATCATTCAAAAATCTACCATTTAATCAAGATTACCATCAATTCACTAGAGTGATTTTGGATGGTCCGGGCCCAAGAGGTCAAACTTCTCTGGTCAGAATGTTTTTTAAAGGGTGAATTGGGTAGGGAAATCCAGATGGTTTCTCTCGACCTTATATTTTGATGATTTGAAGTTTTCATATGGGAGAGGGTCCAATTTAAGAACGTGGGTCAATGTTTGTTTCTAGATTGGAGGGCATTTGGATCATCATTGGGACACCCAGAGTCATAAGAAGGGAAATTTGTCTTATGTTAGCCATTTGGAAATGGCCTTGGCGAAACGACATTCTGGGGGTGGAGTTTTAGAGTCCAGAACCCGTGGGGCTGAAGGACGGCTGGTCAATTTTGTAACTCTTTAGTCATTTGGGTGCTTGGACCATGAAGGTCGGAAAGATGTTGGAGGATGGCTATGAGAAATGATGGGCCAAAGATGAAAGTTTGGTGGGAGAAACCCAACAGACCGGACCTGAGTGTCGATTTTGCATCATAATTGTTCATTGAGTTCTGACGGCGATTTGAGCATCGGGGCTCGAGAGTCAAAAGGATGGTCTAAGTTTTCCCTTCAGGATGACTAAAATGGGATGGAGTCTCGACGATTGGGGCCCAATGAGGGCAAGGACTTAAGTTTCTTTCTTTTGAATTATGTGACAGAGAGATTATTAGGGTCTGAGGACTAGAAGGCAGTCCTTTGATGGTCATTAGAAATGACGAAATTATAACAATGGTCCATAGATGGAGGTCCGCAAACTGAGACCTGATGGGAATTCAGATGATGCAACTTTACTCAGCAAGCCCGACAATGAACAATACGGCGGGCTCCGAGGCTCGGATAGATGAGGCATAAATTTCATTTGAAACGAAAAAAAGTGGATGGCACTTCAGAGGCAGAGTTCTAGGGTCTGGAAACCGCAAGGCATCTTGCTATTTGAAGTTGTGTTTTTGTCACTCAAATTTTGTTTCTTTCCTGACTAGCGTTAAAAAATAAAAATCACAACTCAACTTCATCGATTGCCACCACAAAAAAGGGACGTAATGTTCATCATAATATCGATGACTCTATCATTGTTCTAGTGACAAACATTAGCCAGAATTTTGTTGCAATTACGATGAAAGTTTTGTCAAATGTATTGCAAATATCAGTGAGAGATCAAAAGAAAAAAGACATGAGTTTTTCGAAATTATGATGAAATAGAAAATTCATTACGACAAATGTTTCGTTGGATGATTTTGGAGGTTCATCAAAAATTCAACGAAATAATGCAATTTAAAAAAACTTCTATTCGTTCAAATGTAGGTATATCAGTGAAAGATCAAGACTATTATAGTGATAAAAATTTCCTGAGAAGATATATTAGGAGGACTGGCCTATGGTCTCAATGATGAAGTTTCATTGGTAGGATACTCATCTTCTCACATCGATGAAGCATGAAGGAAGCATATCGGTAAGACATATACCATCAGAGTAAGTTCGATATGTCTACCCAACCTGCTATGTCACATCGATAAGATTGCATCGACAAGAGTCTTGGTGACATACTGGAGATCGAAAGAATAATCATCGGGGAGACTCACCATGTCGGGGAAACTACAAAATATCCTAGCGATACATGATCTCTTTCCGATGAAGATACATGATCTCATTCCGTGACCTAATATGCATGTGCCTTTTAAAAGGCTTGTTAAGTCAGAAAATTAGTTTTTGGCCAGACTATTAGATTTAATCGTGTGGCCCAAAACAAATTTTGTGCCTCAACAAGCCTTTTAAAAGGCACATGCGTATTAGGTTGCGAAATGAACCTGCAACCATCTGATTTAAAAGCTAATCGATGGTAATAGATAAAATCCTGCTGCCCTATTCAAGACTAAAATACCCATAAAATTAAATTGTAATCTATTATTAATGGTGATATTGCCCCAAAATTAATCTGAGGAATATAATATTACTGGTGAATTTAATTAATATTTTTAATTACTATATAGACTACTGGTGAATCAGTGCCAATGATGCATCATTTACATGGTGAATTAATCGAGATAAAGTTATTTTTTTATCAAAAACCTGGCGATTCAGTCTTCGTTTTAGCTTGTACTATTTGCCATTTTTGGAGCTCCTAATTTCTATTATTCTCCAATTAGCAAAGATTCACCACTAAAGTTTTCCCTATTAATTAGGTTTATAGAGGTAGGGATTTATCATTTTTTGCATACATCTACAGTCCAAGCTTTAGTTATGCATTATTTGGTTACTATGTATGAGAGATGAGCAATGAATAATTGTAGAATATGGAGGCTATGGATGATATTATGATGGCCACATTTGATGTTGATGATCAAAAATTGGAGAAAAATATCAAACCTATGATGAGTCATGAGATCAAGGGGACTGTCATGGACAATGAATGATGAATCATAGATGTTAAGACAAAAAATATTCACCATAGAGCATAGGAAGAATAGACTTTATGATGATATAGGAAGGTTTACTATCATAAAGAATTTATTCTCAAATTTTAAAAGATAATCATACCAATGTGTAAGGACAATCACTTCAACAATGAAAGATAGAAGGACATGTGCTAGAGGAATGATAGCTAAATAGTGGATTGAGCATAGAGATGCTAGCCCTTAAAAGTATAATGTTGTGTTGACATCAAAGCAAGAGAAGAAGATTGATTTTAAGTGAATTAAAATTGCATTGTTGTCATCAAGAGTACAATAAGATCCATTAGTGATAGTGAAAATGTTTTGACAGTAGTCTTGATGAATATCACAGTGCCCTTTACTTCATATCAAAATGATGGACTATACTAAGGTATTGGTATGAAACTTTGTTGAAGATAATCAACTATGATGAAGAGGGAAATTAATATATAATAATGGTTTGAGCACTATGATAGACAAGTTTGGAGGCCAAAGTCAAGCCAAATGAATAGTCTTAAATAAGATATGAAGAATTTTTTTGATAATGGAAAGTAGAAAGCATAGTACTCACAAGACAATTTAGGACTCAAAGTTGGATAGATAGTATAAGTTTGTGAGAGTTCCTTCAAGAGTGTAATGGTGATGAGGTATTGAAGGCTAAATTTTCTGCAAATGTACACATATTTACTAAATGGAATCTCAATTTCTTTGTTTCCCATTATCATGGTCAACAAAGTGCTGACATAATAACACACAGTTCATCATGGGAATTACAGAGAGGTTGAAGACACTATTGGAAAAAATTAGAGGTATGACAGAATAGTGAAGTAACATAAATTTGTGAAAGAGAAGATTGAGACATTCATATGAAGGACAACCATCAAAAAAAGTTTTTAATCAAGACACATTCATCCTTTGATAAGTTGAAAGAAATTCATGAATATAAGAGGACAATTTGCAAGATAGTCATATACATTGTAAAGGACAATACATAAGGTTTTAAATTATTACTCAAAGAGAAACTAGTAACATAATCCTAATATCTGAACTCCATTGCACAAAATTTTATTGAAAAAGGAAGTACTGTATAGCTGAATACAAAAAACTCATCTTTCAAATTTTGCTAAAAAAGAAAAAATCAAACTAGTGAATATTAAACTACACACTAGAATCTAATTTTGTGGAAAATGAGCAATTTGGTGAGAAAAAGTACCCACAGTGCATCTTGGATACTTAGCTAGTGTACTAAAAAATAGGATTGTAAACCCAAAATTATTCTCACTCTGGAAATTCAATAGAAAAATACAGAATGTTATCCTGGATACTTAGCTCTTAGATAATCAATAAAACAATATGAGCATGATTATGAATGGTTTTACCCGGTCCCACTCTTGATCTCCATGTTTGAGAGCCTTCTCTTTAAGACCCCATGAATCCACTTTGATCCATTATTGCCAAAAGATATATTAATGTGTAAACAAGGAGCCACATTTAGACAAATTGGTTGTTGATTTCTTCTAAGAAATTTAGAGACAACAAAAAGAAGATACCTGATGGGGATCATGTGGGCTTCCTAGAGAAAGAATTGCAATATGGCCTCAAGCAGCAATGAAAATCTTTGGATTAGCTTCACAGTAAATCCTAACAACCTGACATTGAGCCTCCTCTTCATTAAGTTGATGGTATGAAGAACCAGATCCATATCCTCTTTGAGATACATATCATATTGAATGGAAAAACACACTGACACAAACAATTTGAATTGTGAGATAAATCCTCCAAACCCTCTATGGAAACATGAATTTTACTAGATAATCAAAATTTTAAATTTAATACCCAAGAAAAATAATTCCATACAATGTAGCTACACATGAAACTTATAGATGGAACTAATATTCCACCTCTGACTCTCCTTCTTATTCCATTTCAAGAGGACAACCTCTACCCCTTGATTCAGCTATGAAATTTTAGCATTAACAAATAAAAATATTTTTAGCACAAGAAACAATCCTCACCCATCTAAACAAGCACTTGTAATACAAGCCCAAAAATATAAGTTTATCACAATCACATAAAGATTAAATCCGTATAATCAATCATAGCTATAACTAGAAAGTATTAATTGGATTAGTAAGAAGAATCAAATAATTAGGGTTGGGAACTATATAAACCACTGCTATCACAACTATTAAAACATACTCAAGTACTGGGTCCTCTCCCCTAGATTAAATTAAGGAGAACATTATTGTAAACACAATATGTATAGAATAATATGAATGTAAAGGAAAATGGATATTAGAAAAATATTAATGTAAATAAAAGTAGTGTGAGCAGAAAATGAATCTAAATTGGTCTTGAACAAATAAAATCATACCTAATTAACATTAATTTATACTTACCTTGTACTCATTTCCATTGTCAATATTCAATGTTACTTTGATGCCTTCTTCAGAAACTCTCTGGCCACGAGGCAAGAGAAGGCGGGAAAACGAAGTGTATATTGATGACTTCCTGAAAATAAAAAAGAAACAAGTGATCAATCAACCCTATTAGAATAGAATAATCTTATGAATTGATTTTATTTATTTTAATAGCTAATGGATAGTGGACCTAGTTCTCTTGAATTGAGATACTACTAAGATGTGTTGACTAGTGATTTTAGACTATCGATATTCTGCTTCAATATTTATAAGTTACTTTTGTCTTAAATATATTGAAGATAACTCTACCAAAAAAATCCCTGATCTCCTAAAAATTATGCAGATTATTTTGTTAATACTTCTCCATTTTGATATTTTCTTTCAAAAATTCATAGAAAGAGATGTAATGCCATATTTGAAACTTACATATTTTAATTTTACTAGTTCTATAATTATATTATAGATTCCAACAATCGTGAAATGCCTTGGCAATATGTTGGATGAAGGAAGTAAACTATGCAACTGGTAGGTGTAAAGCCAAATTTCTTGACCCTTGCCAATATCTTTCTAGCCTATTCTAAAACACGTTCTTTGGAATAGGGCATGAAAATCCATCCGAGTATAATGAAAAGGAGATTTTTGTCAGATATTATATTACAGTAAGTTGAATGAATGTAAGTAGATAAATTTTTGCATACCTACAGATGGTACAAAATTTCATGGTTAAGTGAAAGCCTCCCATCAACAACAAGATCCAAATATCTTTGTATCTATCTCAATCAATCCAATAAACCCTTCAAAGCTGTCAAATTTTCCACTAACCTATTATGCACAAAAGTCAAATTTTAGAGTAATGTCACCACTAAAAACAAAAGAAATAGAACTTTGAAACCAAATCTACACACAAAAAATGTTCATAGTGAAAATTTAGCACTTTCTTTCATCTTTTCATACTAGTTTGATGCTTCAAATGATGCATTTATTATATTGAAAAATGCATTACCTTATTGAGCTTCTCTTTGTTTCAAAAATAGTTTAATATTCTCTACTTAACAGAGCCAACCATGTAAAGGTGGAAGCTCATTTTCCCCCTCCCTCCCCCCCCTAAAATCACTCTCAATTCCCCATACCCGACATATACCATTAATCATTCATTCATCCATTAATAAAATATAACATTCATTCGTTCATCCTACATTAATTCATTAACATATTCATATTAATTCATTCACCCATTAGTAACATATAACATTCATTCATTAACATATTCAAATTCATTCACTAACATATAACATTCATTCTTTTAGTTTTTACATATTATCAAAAATATGGTTGTCATAATATGATTACAATTACCTTTTTTTGTTTCTTTTTTGTAGCTAAAAAAAGCTGAAGTGGAAAATCATTTTCTAAATCATCTGTCTCCCCTTCAGTTATTCTAAGCTCTTCTTATGATCTTAATGTATGCCTAGTCATGTACTGACAACGTGGATGCCACTGCAAGGGGGGGTCTATTGCAATAGAAAAGAAATATTAAATTGATATGTTTTATTATTATTGTTACAAGTATTTCATTAATTAAAATAACATTAGATTGGCGCTCTTTACCTGATGTGGCCACATCATGTTCTTGATCTTGTCTAGCCTGATCATGCTCAACATGTTGATCATGCTCTACATTCTCTAAAGTTGAAACATGAAAGGTTACATTAATTAATACACCAAATGTAATTAAAGATGTTTAATTGTATTAATCCATACTACTTTTTGTATCGGGATGCACACCATGAACTTAATCTGCAGGTTCTACTCCACCCTCACCAGGTTGCATTCCAATGTCATGTGTAGTAATATCATTTCTTGTCTATTTAAAATAAATAGGCACATAGTTACTTTATGGTGCAAATTAATATTGAATAGATTGCACAATTATTCAATTTTAAATGAACTTTATTGATTTTATTTACCTACGTGTCGAATACAGTGGAAAATTGTGTTTTCCTAGTCAGGACTCTTAGGTGTTCAGTCAAGGTTCCATAGCTTTGTTGGAAGGCAATCTTTAGGTCCTCTTCTGTGGGCACTCTATTGAATTCAGAGCCCTACATTTTTGCATAAGATCATGAATTTTTCTTCTATGGTGTGATAAAACCAAAATTGTTTGCAATTTATTATTTGGATGCAATATATCATTTATTTATACTTACAATTCGTGTGGCTAATTTTATATAACCACTAGAGCCAAGTTTTTGATGCCCGTGTTTTTCTAGTCTTGCCTTTGTTTCCCTCGATGTGTTGGGCAGCCTATGAAAAGTTTGAAATACATTAGATTATGTAAAAAGGAAGAGTAATCAGTATATAATTTCATTGTTGATAGTATCACATACCTTCCATGGCCCTGTGGTGTTTTTCTTTTTTAATTTTCAGCCTTCTCCTTTCCATCTGACACCAGGTCCTTCCACTCCCTCTCTAGAATCATGGGGGGACACTCATACTTTTTGTTCTTCTCTAAATGTGACCTATATTGGTCCCTCACATACTTTAGATAGGTAAGTTTCTTAAGGACCTTGGTTCGATTGAATGTTTTATCACTGAACAACACAATTAAACGATTAATGAGCTCATCTCTTAAATCTTGATTTTGGCATTCCACCATGTATGTATGGTGGGCCCAAAGAGATCCAGTGTAATATCACTTAGATGTTTATAAAAACATCATTTCCTGCAAAATGATCATGGGATCATTAGTCTAAAAAGAGTGATCAATAAGTAAATTTCAATTGGATTATATATAATAATAATTATAACATTTTAAAGTACTTCACACCTTCTCTATATTTATGGGAAAAAAATCCTCTGTCATCACAAATGTGACCGGAAATGTTCCCGTACTAGTAATACGGGAAGATCCAGGAAATGCTGCTAAAACATCACTAGTACTTGTGGTCTATGCATCCACATGTACATGTCCTGATGCATGTTCTGGCATGTGTTCGCTGCCAGAGGGTGCCCTACTAAATTCCTACATGGTATGTGTTGCCGAAATTTCAGTCGATAATATAGGCATGGATGATGGGTTCATATGATGTGATGTATGTGCAGGAACATCAGGATCGACATTTGTACCAACCCCTACTCCCTGTGAAGCACCTGCAATACCCTGATCATGGCCAGTAGCATCATGAGGACGCAAATAATCTTGTAAAAAAAAACATATTTTAGTTCATGACATAAAAGAGTACAAAATAAAACCATGAATGAAATTATGTTATAATTAAAGATCTCATGATAGCTTACTTGCAAGTTTTGTTCTCTCTCAGTCAATATTTTAACCCTTTCTCTTATCCCATATGTTTGAGGCACTATGAATATCAACTGAAGGATTTCTTCATTGTATTTTTTTTGGGTCTTCCTCATCATATCCATAGGGTTTGCGGAATATGTGATGTCATCATCGCATAAAAGTGACTGCACCTCCCTATGGATGCTCTCCTCTATTAGTGTTGGTGCCTTTCCTTGATTAGCTGATTGCGACAAGAATATTAAAAACATTATCAAAATTAACCCAATAAAATTATGAAAAAAACATAATAATAAAAAATATTCTCGCATCTAATTTGTACAATTACAATGAGGTAAACCTGTCATGTAGAAGATTCTGAAGATGCATTACAGTCTAAGCTTTGGGTCGAATCCTTCCCCATAAGATCAATGTCCCGTTGTGACAAAAATTAAATATAAAAAAACATTACCGAAATGAAACCAATAGACTTACGAAAAAAACATAATAATAAAATGGTATATTGGAGTCATTAATTGGAGGTTGGGTAAAATGGTATATAGTACATACCACCCCCATAGTAATTGTGTTTGTATCTAGGTGATTCAAATTTTAATTGATTAGAAACTCTTCCCCTACAATTATTGATTTTATCGCACATACGAATACATGGTTTCCCTTGCACACCTCAAATATGCAATTGGGTTGCTTATTTGTTGACCCAGGTCATGTACTATTTCTAAAACTTGCAATATTCCCTAATGCTTTTGGCCTTCCATCAATGTACATAGCCACTCCTTTATTTTGATCCTTATCTTTTAGTTGTATATAATTTGTTGACAGTGCATACCTACACATACTTCATGTATATCAAACCAGCTGCATCCAATCTGTGTAACTGTAATAGGGTCTGACATACTCCATCAATTCAATAAATTTTCCATAATAGACCTTTATGTCATCCATGCAAAATAGGCCCAAACCATGTAATGACGATGGTGCTATGTGATATACCTTCTCGTTGACACAAAAATCAGTGTTTATTGGAGGAAGTTCCCTAGGTACCCATTGTTTCCATAGATGTTTGTACCTGAAGGGCACCTCAATGTTTCCTATGCTCTCATCATCATAAGAACATGACCCCCCTTCTACAAGAAAAAATTCCATGTGTTGATGGAATTATCTTCTAATATTTTGACCTTTAGTTGATCTCCCTCTTTTAGACCTACTACATGTCTCACTTTCCTCTTCTCTTCCTAAATTTCCCTCACTCAAGGAAGACAGATCTGAAAATACCTTTTTGGTGGTACCTACACTCATAAGGATGTTGGATGAAGTTCTTTCATGGTGATGTGATCCCAAGGTGACATTATGATTAATTTATCATTTCATCACTAAAATTTGACAGGTTATAAGGTAATGAAGTCTTGATAGATTACAAGTTATTGTTACTACCATCCAAATGAGTCCATCACAAATCAAATCTACTTAACATTTTAACTCCCAAAATTTATAACAAGTGTTAAATATGACTATGGTACACTAGTTATGCAACCAAGGCCTCAAATGTATTCTCTAATTTTAATCAAAGGATTTTTTCTCTTCATTCAAGTAAAATAAACTTGAAGGGAAACACCACCAAGTGGTTTATTGGACACCTAAATGACTAAAAATAGCAGAAAATTTATATTTAATTTCCATATGTCTAAGTGGTTAATAGGGAGGGAGTGTGTACTAGGCCTAGTTAAGTAATCATAAGTTTATTCTTTGGCAATAAAAATTGGTTAAGTCATCTTAAATCTTCCTATGTCTAATTTCTAGGAGACTTTTGGTATGTTTTAAGGTAGGATGAGTTGTCACATCAATGTTCTAGTTCTCTATGACAAGGTTTCAACATATTCAAATAGTGAAAGTTAGTGCTCATGTAGTAATTTGAAACAACAAAATTTTGATTATGTATGATGGTAGGATTCGATAAATTAAAAGAATTGGCTACCCAACAAACTTAAAGTTAAAAGAAACTTTTTTAGTTTAAGGGGTTAGCACTTTATTTCATCTTTGCATATTGGTTTGATGCTTCAAATGATTCATTTCTTATCCCACTTCTATCATATTGTATTCCCATCCCATTTCAAGTTTTACAATTGTTGGAGGAGTTGATACCAAAATTTCATATTAAATACCATGTTCTTGAAGCAATTTTATGTGTTTTTACTATTTTTCTGAAGTTCTTTTGTGTTGTATGGATCTGTACAAGCTTGAAATGCTTTGAGATCATTGGTTTAGATAAATATATGGGTTCCCTTTCATTTTCATTTATTTTGAAGTTCTATATCACTTGTGGGAGAAAATAATCAAATACAGGGACTGCCCTGTTCTACCTATGTAAGGGTTTGAGGGCTAAACAGAAATGACATCCACAAATATACCCACTATCTTGGAACTGTAACTCAGTGGATTGTTGTGAAACATGGTATGATAGAGGTTCATTTCATTTAGGGGTCTATTAAAGCAAGAAACTTGGCATTGAATTGATGCCCTAGGGTTGACAGGGGCAATTTTCTTGTGAATTCATGGTTGTTAAGTCAAGGTTTATCAATTGGATGGATATCTTGGTAGAGTCATGTTGACACTATTTGATGGTCCAATCTCTACTTTGAAACAAAAATATCTTTGACAACTCTAAGAGATATAATGGCATGGAATTAAAGGAACCTTCATATGAATGATCTTCTTATAAGTGTTAATAAGTAACAATGCAAATACACTTCTTAATACGACATTATATCAATGAATTTTATCAACAATTAAGCTATTTAAAAACTAGAAATCCATTGAAAGCATCATATTGCTCTCTATCTCCAAAACTTTATTAAACCACTATGGCTCTTAGATCGTGTAAGCACTATGACTGTTAAAATGACAATCTGGAGAATGAGAATGATGTCAAAATGCAAGAAACTAATCCTATATGATGATTACTAAACTTGACATGAATTTGGATAAATGAAAGCTACATCAAACTAAATGCAGCCATGATTATTAATTCTAAAGCTATGATGTTATTGATGCTATTTCTATATAGTAAGATTGCACAAAGATGAGATATTTTGGATCCATTTATTGTTGAATGAGGCTGTATTTATAGATTTCCTCACAATAGATTTGCATAGGGGCAACAAAGTAGAGGCTTGGATTGAATATGGAGGATTGAATGGGGAGAGATGAAGAGGTTGGAGAAGATTTTGGGATTGGTTCCTATGAAAACACCAGGCAAGATGATAGGAAGGATCAGAGGAAGAAGATTGAGAGACTGATTTCCACTTTGTCTCCAATTTGTCTCCAAATCTCCCTGTGAATGCCATTTGAATTAATTAGATATAAAATATCTAATTTTATTGGTGAGTGAATAAAGGAAATTGATTTATGCCTTTATTTAAATATTTTAATTTAGCAAAATAAGATATTTAATTAAATAAAACAAATATTTGATATTTTCTTATTTAATAAGAAGGGATATGATAATTAAATAAAAAATTTAGGATATTTTTATTTAATTAAGAGAAAATATGATAAAAATAGAAGAATTAATAGTGAACTTAATATAAATAAATATTTCTATTTATTTATTAAGTAGATGAATTTAACTATGATAATTAAATAAAACAAAGTTAAATTTGTTTATTTAATTAAGATGAAAATATTAAAATAGAGATTAAAGAATTTATGATGAACTATATAAATAAATATTTTCATTTATTTAATAGTAGAGGAATTAAGGGTAATTAATCAAATAAATCATATTTAATCAATTGGATTCTCTAGACTATTTTCAGGTGTATACATTTTTCCCCTCTTTGAAGTGATGTGTTTACGCATTGCTTCAAAGAAAAAAATTGTGTTGCTGCTAGTATGCCCCAGACATGCCCTAGACATTTATTTTCAAGTGATTGATGACAATATGCCCCCTTGGGAGATAAATTTATTATTTTTTCAAATTTTTTGGATTTTTCAGAATTTATCAATTTTCTTTTTTTTTTCTTTTTTCTTTTGATGATTTTTCAATGATTTGATGAATTTTTGGTGGTAAAATAATTTATCTCCCGATAATGATGAAGAAATTTTGCCCCTTGGATGAATTTCAATTAATCTCCCAATAAAATTAATTAAAATGATAAAAATCCCACAAAATTCCACCTTTAAGAAACTAATAAAAGGTCAAAAAGGTCATTTTCATACTCATTTGTGCATTTGACTTTTGAAATCTTTGTGAGAGAGACATTTTTGAGCCACTTGTATTAGGATGCTGATTCCTAACAATAGCCATTGGTTCGAGTGAGTGTGACATCACCAATGCCCGACCTCTTATGGACCTCTGGTACATACCCATAATCCTCGTATTTTGTGCAATTTCGTCTTTCATGCCTTTTCTCATATATATATATATATTTTAGTTTTAGCACTTCAAGTACGCGTTATAGCGCTCCTAGGACCTATTTTAGTGCTTTTGAGAATTAGCACTTATGTTAGATATGTTAGCGCTTTGAAACTAGTAGCACTTTGATAGGATAAATTAGCGCTTCAATAGTTTATATTAGTGCTTAGAGGGTTTTAGTGCTTCGAGCTACTGTTTTGGCACTTTGACCTTTTGAAATAGCACTTTGATTGATTTGGTGGTTTGATAGCATGTTATAGCACTTCTGAGCAAAAAAATGGCACTATTGATATTTTAGCGCCTTGAATGCCTGTTTCAGTGCTTCTAATTTTGTTAATGCATCCAAGTGATGAAATAACACTTCTAACTTTTTAGCGCTTTGAATGCCTATTTTGGCGCATCCAATGATGAAATAGCACTTCTAATTTTTTGGCACTTTGAATGTCTGTTTTAGTGCATCCAAGTCGGATTTGCAAAAAAAATCAAATTTTAAACTTGATTTTGTCGATTTTGATCATGGCCACTCTTCGGTTTGATATGATTTCATGATCTAAATAAACCTGATGATTTTCAACCTCATGAAGAATGATTCTGATGATTGATATATTTTGATTATCCTCATGATAGGTGAGGAATAAAATCAATTTTGATGAACCTCATGATAGGTGAGGTTGATTTTAAATAAATTGACCTCATGTAGGCGAAGTACAATTTAGATTGATAATGATGAACTCATGATAAATGAGGTTTGATTATATTTGATAGGATAATTACATGTGATATTTGACATAGTGTACTAATTTAAAAAATTTCATGATGATAGGAGTGTCTGGGTAACCTTGAGATTCAAGAGTGTTTTCCATGGACCTTTGAATTGATTCCATAGTTGACACCAGATTAGACACAAATTATTATTCAATGTGGTATTTCTTCTCTTCTTGGCATGCCCCAGATTAGGATTAATCAGGGTCTCCTCACAACATTAGTTGAGTGGTGGCATAGTGATCACAATACCTTCCACCTACCTACTGGTGAGATGGCAATCACTCTAGAGGATGTATGGCATATATTATAGAAACTATTTGTTGGGGATATTGTAGCATATGATTCACAAGAGGTTGGTGGGATAGATTCTCTCCATAGAGTTTTCCAGGATGATCAGATTGTAGGATTGTGGATTCGGTGGCGTACGATGGTTGATGCTTATGTTAATTTACCAACAGTGCTTGCTGGATTTATTGAAGGTTTCCTTTGTCCTGATCATAGCTCAAAGGGATTCTCTATTGGTTGGGCCCATGTACTTCAGAGAATGGTCATGCATGGGACCAGATATGCTTGGGGGATGTGCATGTTGGTCCATCTATATCATGATTTACATTCAATTGTATATTTGAGAGGGTGTATCCTATCAATGGGAGTTACTTTGCTTTAGGTTTGGGCATGGGAGCATATTTATATCACACAGCCACTGCTAGTACAAGATAGAAATGCTACCAAGCCTTATGTATTTTGATATAGAGGTCGATTTACCATGTCTAGGATGGGTAAGTTGGAGCACTAGAGGCACATACTAGATGATTTAGAGGCTATCACATGGTGCCCATATCTAGATTGTGAGCATTGGGAGGAAGATGATGCAGTTCTTGGTTATTTGTGTGATTCCATGTACTTGATTGGTAGGACACACTTTGTACTGGAGAGATTCTTATTGCAGAGGGTCTATAGACAATATGGGATTTTTTAGTGCATGCCTCAGAGCATTGCACATTATTCTCGACTTCGGAGTGATACAGTAGATTGAGGGCCATGTCTATCTTATGATACCATAGTGGAGGGATAAATTTTTCTATAGCCTTCAGCTTGGGACATGCATCATGATATTGTAGAGGCACCAGTGTCTACAGAGTATGCACAATATCTGTCATTACATCCATGCACTCAAATTACCATTCCTGATAAGCTAGTGCCCCTACCCACAGAGGAGGATATTGTGGAGGATCTGGTCATAGCTGTTGAGGTGGAGGAGGATAGTGGGGATGATAGTGAAGTGAGTAGTAGTGATGAGAAAAATAGTGAAAATGGAGATGACAGTGATGATGGTGGCAGAGGGGTTGTGGCAGGCAACATAGGTCCATCCACTAGTAGGCCTCGTAAGAGGTGAGCAGTGGAGATTTCTTTGATAGATCATCAGTCATAGATTTCCAGCTTATAGGTGCAGATACAAACTTTGTAGGGTCCTCTTGTTCAGGCACAGGGTTTACTTGTGTAGAAACAGACGTAGTTACAAACCCAGGAAAATGCTCATGCATAGGTAATGGGATAGTTGGTAGTTGCACAGACATAGATTTCCACACTGATAGTAGAGAGAGATAGTGCTAGGCAAATCACAAAGCTGGCACAGGGGACTGTCAAGCCTTTACAATGGATAGTTGATGGTACTACCATTGGCAATTATATGAGGGAGGTTCTCCGTGTTGGCCAAGAGGTAGAGTCTTACAAAGGCCATTACCTTGATGTTGTTCCTTATGAGCGGAGAGTTAGTTATGCATCATCCAAATCTGGAAGGACGTATACCAAGATAGTTAGAGCAGGTGTGATGCAACCTCCACAGAGAGATCCAAGAGATCTGAGAGATCCAGGTGCTTCTCGTGGGGGAGGTACTGGTCCTGAGATGCCTACACCGTCTAGCAGTAGTAGATCCTAGCAGCCCCTATATGATTTTGTGATATACTTTTGAGACATGATGTATACTTCGATTCAGCCAGTTTTGATGATGTATCTCTTTTATTTAAGACTTCATTGTATACTTGACATTGATGATTTTTATGATTTTTATGATATGCAACCATTTTTTATCGATCTATGATGGTTTTATTATGATTCTATGATGGATGCATTTACTTTCAATTTTCTATATGCCATGTGATGATTCTAATTATGATATTATAAATGTAGTTTATATGATGATGATATTCTTATGATGTATGTTGTTCTAATTAATGAATGATGTATGGATGTATGTTGTCGATGTATGGATGCATGATTATTTTATTTTTATATGATGATCATCTTTATACATGAATGTGGATGTAATGGTGTTATGCAAATGGGATGTATGTTCCTATGTTGATATGAATGTGAAAATAGATGATGTATGATATACATTATGAATTGATGGAAATTCAATAATATGATGTAATAATAAAATGATGAATGGATGTATGATGTATTTTAATGTATGGAAGTAATGTATTGATAATAAAACATGAATGGACAATGTGATGACTTGTTATGGGAGAAATAATTAGTGGATGGATGAAAAATGCAATGATATGATTTAGTTTTGAAATTTTTTCTTAGAAATTTTATATGATATGGAGAAATATGAATGAAACATGATTTGATTTAAAATGTATGAATGATGAATATAAAATGCCTTCTAATGTGAAAAATGTTGATGCAACTATAGGGTTACGATGATGTTTTTTTTTTATGTCAAGTATACTCAATCTTATTAATAGAAAAGATAATCATCAATTTGAATCCTTTTTATAGAAAACACTCTACAAATGTAGAAATCATTTATGAATGTAATCTAATTTTATCATGAAAAACTATATACAAACTATTGGCATTTTAATAGTATTTTTGTGCTTTGTATCATCATAGAGCTTCAAAAGTGTTGAAAGTGAGTACAAGCATCAATGGTATAATTTATACCATGATGATCTGAGTACGAATTCCATGATTTTTGATATTGCAAATGAACACAAGCATCGAGGTATAATTAAACCAAGATGACCTGAGCATTTATTGCATAAACCAACAAGGATCAATCATTTACTATGTGAATTCTGAATGTCATTAGTGATACTTTGTAAAGAACGTCTCACAACAATTCACATAATAATAATGATTAACTCACATACAAAAAACAAAGAAAATATCATTCTCCTTCCTAGCTTCTCTAGTTCAATACATCATCGAGTTGCTCCAAAGAAATGATAACAAAGATCAAAGTACAAAAAATTAACTTTTGCTTAAAGTATTTCAGCCATTATTCAGATTAGATCATCCATATTGATTTGATGATGTTTTTGTGATTTTCTAAGATTTTGGATCAAACCTAACCTAAAGACCTACCCTAGGGGCCTCAGGGTCTGATCAAAGATTAGCCTTACCTACGTTATACACATAGAGACCATGTAGTTTTACTGACACAAACTCATTTTCTTTTTTTAAACTTTTTGAGACTGACTTCTTCTTTTTTTTTGGATTTTCTAATGTGATACGGATGTTCGAAGTGTTTCTAATGGTGATTGAAGTTCCATTTTGGGTTGTGCTTCGATCATTTTTTTTGTTGCATTTTTTTCCTTGATGTTTTTCCATTTTGTTAAGCTTGATGTGTTATTGCCCCTAGTGAGGTTAGTATTTTGTCACCAAGCTAGGGTGAGAGATGACCACATTGCAATGATATGTACTTGAGATTTTATTGCACCTTTTTCAGATTTTATGATTTTTTTTGTATTTTTTAGGATATTTTAAGATGAAATGAGATGATATGCCTGATTGAAGGAACAAGATGCCCCACAATAGGGATAATGCAACCATGCATAATTGATAGATCAAAATGAAAGATTCACTACAAAACATGTCACACAAGCATGATGATTAATTGATAGATCAAAATGAAAGATTCAATACAAAACATGTCACACAAGCATGATGATTATCTCTTGTCTAAAGATGATAATGGTTGATTGATTAAGATGCTAGGAATGATTAATTCCATAAGGCATGATGATAATAAGATTGATGATTGTTGATGGTTGATAGACAAAAGATATGAGGATTGGACAATTTTTACAACTAGGCTCAAATATGATTTGCATGATAAGATTCAAGGTTGCAAATGGACATGATGACATGGATTTTGATAAGCTAGAAGATATGGAATGGAAGAAAGCAAGGATACAAATAATGAATGGGATGATCAAGATCAACTAGATAAGATAAAGACACAAGGCCCAAGTATTTTTCCCCTATTCCTCATCAAGACCAAGGAAAGGAAGAAAGGATGTATTTAGTAAGAATGATGGAATATGGATAAGATGTGGATAAAGTGTATAGGATAAGATATATGATGTTCAAGAAGATCCTTAACCTTGTCAAGATCAAAGGTGGAAATGTAAGGAATGAGCATAGAAAGGATAATGACCATGAATGATAAGATGGACGAAACTTGTCCCTAAATGTAGAGTGCAAGAGGAATATGGAAGATAGGATATGGATGATAGGGAAATGGAGGAAGGACTTAAGCATCAAGTTTCAAAACTAAATATCCCTCTAATAAACCATGGAAAATGGGAATTAGACTCCTAAATGTTGGAATATTAATGATATAATGGAAGAATCTAAGGACTTATGCAAAGGCTTGGATTAAAGGAGAATGATGGGGGATGAATTTTGGATAATGGATAGGAGGTTGGAAGGCCTGCTGATGGATAGATGGAAATGATGGAGAGATATATGGAAAGGATGGAAAGATCAACATTGACACACACCTTGAAGGGTGGTGGAGTGATGGAGGAAAAATAGATTTGGAAGGTGATAGGTTATTAGATGGAAAATTGGAGGAAGCTTTTGGATTAGAAAATTTGGATGCCAATTTAGATTTTATTGCTTCTTCTATGAGACTTTTAGGAATCCACATAACTTTTGACCTTGATTTTTTCTTTGTGGGCCTTTGTGGTCTTTGAAATTTTTCTATTTTATTTATGGACCATTGTGATCTTTGAAAATTGCCATTTTGCTTTGATGGGCCTTTGTGGCCTTCTGAAAATTTATTTTTTATTTTGGATCAATTTTTATTTTATTTTTGCATTTCTCTTCGAGGAGACATGTTGATCCTTTGATACATGTGGATTTTGATATAGAAGCTTTTGATATTTGGCACCCAAATTGCTTCCAAGAGCAATAGGAGGGGTGCATTGAGATGAATGATATGGAGGTATTATGGATGAGTTAATGTGGGTAGAATTTTGAAAGGGAATCAAGGATGTGTGCCTTTGTTGTTCTTGAGAAATAGGATATGGACCTAGGATAGAGGGAAGGTTTGATGGACTAGGATGAGGACCTAGGATAGATGGAAGGTTTGATGAACTAGGACACTTAGGCTTATAATCAAGGCCATGGTGATACGTCTTTCTTTGAAAAAAAAGGGGTTCTAGGATACCTTTCTCATGAAGGCCTAATCCTTTTCCTTTGTAATTCACACTTCGATACATTTGTTTACTAATGGGATATGTATTTTTTGTGAAACAAGATGCAATTCCATTTTGGGGAGGATATGATATGGATGAGCGGATATGTGTTGGAAGTAAACCATAATGGATAAAGATGGAGGATCCCAATTTATAGGTGTGGGGTACATCGATAGCTTGAATTGGTGTGATAGGCTCTTGACATGGGGATGATGGGGTGTTTTGATCTTGACTCGGAAATAAATTATGAAGTGGTATGAAAGGAATATCTTGATCATGGGTGATCCCATAATAGTGGTTTACAATTTTTGGCCAAAATGGACACCGAAATTATTATTTTTAACTAAATCTTCACATTCGGGCACCTATAGTAGCTAAACCGTGAGGAATTTGGAGATGATGCAAACTAGAGTCTCATTAAATTTTGTCTATAGATTCTAAAAATATATTTTAAAAAAATTTTGGAATAAGATTGCACTTCTTTTTCCATCTCCCACAAAAATTGGTTTTTTTCATAAAACAACATTTTTAAAAAGTGGTGCTCACCATATACAACATAACTTTTTTTGTATGAAGGATAAAACTCTATTTTTTTTTAATTTAGATTTGCAGCTATGATATGTAGCACTTCAATTTTTTCTTATAGTTTTTAATTGAATATTTTTTCCTTAATAGAGCTTCGAAGTCAAACCAATTGCAATTCAGACATAGGCAGACTGTATACAAAATAACTTTTTATGTATGTATCAAAATTAATTTTATTTTTTTTAATGGATCAAGGACATCAATACTAAGCACAAACATTTTTTTTAATTTTTTTTTTGATAATTTGCTATGTTTCCATATGTGCAAAACGGAGAGCTTGATTTTCGGTGAAAAACCTATGTTTAATAAAACTAAAAAAACACATACATAATAAAAACAAGACATATTAAAATTATATTTGTGGGATAGCTCATTTTGAGGAATACCATAATAATTTGAAATAAATTTTAAATGAATTCATTTGATCCCCCAAAAGGTAAATCAAAAGTGATTTTTTATCAGCATTTGGATAAGTGTAAAGGAGACTCATTTATAGGTATGATTTAAAACTAACGAGGTTCTATCCAAGGGGGTTTGATAAAAGGTGGTTTGATCAAACCATCTTCAATTGGAATCCTTAAAATGGAACTTTTAAAAGCTTAAATCATTATATTTTCTAAAAATATGTGATTTCAGCAAAAATCAGTTCCTCTCAGAAATTGTAAACCAGATTTGTGGGATCACCCTCATGAGAAGGACAAACATCTTCATGGGATGAAAGGGTATCCTTGAATGGAATCATATCTTGACCTTGATGAGGAAGGGAATCATGAGAATTTATAGAAATTATGTCTTTATCATTAGTTGGTAAGTCATCATTACATAGGATGCAAAAACTATCATGCTCTTGTGATGCAATATAATCATGAGATGGTATGGATTGATTAGATGATGTGGAAGAAGAACCTAGAAGGGAATTATTTTGGATGAAATGTGAAAGGATGGGATCGTCATAAGTTTCTTGAGAAATGGGATCTTGATCAAAGATTGGAAGAATTTGTGGAATGTTGATATCATTGGATGGAGTGGAAAGAAAATTTTGATATTGATGTGTAGGGGAGTCTATGCTAGCATGATTTGGATTGAGAGATTGACATGAATCATTGGATGTTGAAGATATAATAGAAGAGGATGATTGGATGAAATTGTTAGCTTGAGTGAAAGAATCTTGAGGTTTATTTTGGCTTATGGTGGATGGAGATAAATGCATGAAATGATAGGATTGCTCAATATCATGTGTTTGAGGATTGATATTTGGGCTTCTAATTTGATTTTTTCAAAAATTCAAAGATATCGAACTTGGATGATGTAGTTGTTGGTGGAGAGGGTGTCATGTCAAGATTTTTGTCAGAGAAATAAGAACAAATGTCTAGCAAAAAACATCTCTCCATGGTTGTTTCCCTTTGCATATCCTAGATTTGTTGTTGAAAGTTTTTCATTTGATGAGCTAAAGCATTCAATTGATCCTCATCTATTTCGGCCATGGTGGTTTGAGTTTCAATTTCCTATTCTTTTTATTTTCAGTCTTCGTTACCTTGTTAAAATGGACATACAAACGTTATTTTTTTCAATAAAATTTTGATCTTAGCTTGGTATAGTGTCAAGGATATTAACTCAAGTCAAAGAAAATGATAAATTCTATTTACTAGACTAAGTTGATAAGTTTTATTATATGGTTTCGTTTCTTTGATTTAGGATGATTGACCTTGAAACTTAACTTACTAATCAAATGTGTTTGATTGAGACACGTTTGGATGGTAGATCTTAGTTTGATTTGAAAAACTTCAATTGTAAAGTCTAATTTATGTAGGTTTAAGACTCTGTTTTGATTTAGGAAAGTTTATGTTCTGATAAAAATCAAAATTTTGATGTTAACTATTTTACAGGGGTTTCCAATAGCTTTATGTTTTCTTGTTTTCTTTGTGTTTTTCAGGATGATCTTATCTAAATTAATGTTTTGAAAACAAAACAAGAATTTGTAAAACAATTGTTTCTTTAAGACCTAGAGTCTAAACAACAAGTGTATGTTTAAGAATCAAACATGATCCTTCTTGATTTCCACTAGTTTTTGACAAAGAATAAACTTAAAGCAACTCACTCTTAAGGTCAAAAATTTCATCGTTATACTCAACATCCGACATCTTAAAATTGTGTCAACTCACACTGCCATGTCACCCTCTAGAGGGCACCTGTGTTTTTGTCTTTTCTAGGCACATACTCAAAGTTCGATTTTTTGATCCCTTGAGAAAACAGTCCTTGGCAATTATATGGTGAGTGTCTTGGGGGTAGATTCTTCCCTCCCCATCCACCATGAGTATTACAATGTCTGGTTATTGACTCAGTTGGATTCTACACTATGGTTCGTAGATAGGGTTTCCATTTGGAGTGAAAAATGATAAACTCCCTCAAGAGACCTCCGAATCTTTAGAAGAAATATTTGGGGATGGTTATCTTGTACACTTCTACTAAGTTGGACTTTCATCAAAAAATCACTTTTGATTATAGTGGGTTGGAATTCTTGGCTTTAGGAATTCCCACTTAGGTCATTCTCGTAGGGTGAGTACTTTTTCCCACTACGGTAGGCCTTCTAAAGGATTTAATAAAGCATGAATTGTATGAAATCAAAGGATGATTCTGAAATTTTGATCACCCAGTTAAGGGGAGACCATAAGCCTATTCACCACACAAGCATAGTAAGCAATGTTTGATTTTAAAACCTAAAGAAACAATTTGCTATTCTAGGTGAATATTTTGCTTCACAAAAGTGATGAAGTTAATTTTAACTGATATAGAAAAATGTGTGATGTCTATCCTAGGATTGATAAATTTTAAACCAAATGGCTACCCGAGGATTGATAAATTTTAAACCAAGTGACTATCCTAGTATTGGTTCATTTTAATCCAAATCCAAAAACGAGTGAGTTTCTAGTGTTCTTTTTAACCAACTTTGACAAAGCTTGTGTAGATGGTTAATTTTAAGTCCAAAGTAATGCTAGTTGGTCCTAAAGTATGAATGAAAAATAACATATGATGGAATATTTTCTCATGAGTGTTTGAAAAAAATATTATAGTGGATATCAAATATTTATTTTTATTTTTTTAATTCAATGTTCGATATTCCTCTTAAAACCTGCAATAAATTCTCAAAATGTTATATGAGATCAAGAAATAAGAAGATATAAAGGTTAGATGAATGATTAATCATAAAAACCCTAAAAATTAGACCAAGTTACAATGTGATTTGAATTCAAATGTAAAATTAAAAATTTTAACTCTACAAAAGGTGATAAATACCTACACCATTGCATAGCTTATGAAATTCTACCCCATTTAAAAAAAAATAGTTTCAAAAAAGACCTTTGTATTACCAAGATATGGCCATTTTAAGATTGACTGTCAAAGCACTAAAATAGACTATAGAAGTGTTATTTTGCAAAAGCACTATTTTGCAGAAGTTCTAAAACAAACCTCAAAAGCACTAAAAAAGAGTTTGTAAGCGCTAATTTGGATACAAAAGTGCTAAAACAGAGTGTGTAAGCGCTACTTTGGATATAGTAGTGCTAAAACGACCTCAAAAGTGCTAAAACAGAGTGTGTAAGCACTACTTTGGATACAAAAGTGCTAAAACAGACCTTAGAAGTGTTATAGTTTTTGTGGAAGCATTGAAACAGAGCTCGAAAATGCTATAGTTTTCTTTGGAAGTGCTATAGTTTTCGTCAAAAGTGTCGGAAAAACTCTCTCTCATGCTAAACTAAACATGCTAGAAACTTGTGTGACACTTTTCAAAATGTTTTTGTTAAATATGGGGTTATGCCCCATGGTGGGTGCCAAATTGTAAGTGTGAATAAGTTACAAAGTAAATACACTTCTTAATACGACATTATATCAATAAATTTAATCAACAATTAAGCTATTTAAAAACCATAAATCTATTGAAAGCGTCATATTGCTCTCTATCTCCAAAGATTTATTAAACCAATATGGCTCTCAGATCGTGTAAGCACTGTGACTGTTAAAATGACAATCTGGAGAATGAGAATGATGTCAAAATGCAGGAAACTAATCCTTTATGATGATTACTAAACTTGACATGAATTGGATAAATGAAAGCTACAACAAACTAAATGCAGCCATGATTATAAATTCTAAAGCTATGATGTTATTGATGTTATTGCTATGATGTTATTTCTGCAGAGTAAGATTGCACAATGATGAGATATTCTAGATCCATTTATTGTTGAATGAGGTTGTATTTATAGATTTTCTAGTAGCAAATTTGCATAGGGGCAACAAAGTAGAGGCTTGGATTCAATCTGGAAGACTGAATGGTGAGAGATGAAGAAGATGGAGAAGATTTTGGGACTGGTTCCTACCCATGAAAACACTAGGCCAGATGATAAGAAGTATCAGAGGAAGAATATTGAGAGATTGATTTCCATTTTGTCTCCAATTTGTCTCCAAATCTTCTCATGAATGTTAGTTGAATTAATTAGATATAAAATATCTAATTTTATTGGTGAGGGAATAAGGGAAATTGATCTATGCCTTTATTTAAATATTTTGATTTATTTAAATTTAGCAAACTAAGATATTTAATTAAATAAAACAAATATTTGATATTTTCTTATTTAATAAGAAGGGATATGGTAATTAAATAAAAACTTTAGGATATCTTTATTTAATTAAGAGGAAATCTGATAAAAATAGAAGAATTAATAGTGAACTTAATATAAATAAATATTTCTATTTATTTATTAAGTAGATGAATTTAACTATGATAATTAAATAAAACAAAGTGAATTTTTTTAATTTAACTAAGATGAAAATAATAGAATAGAGATTAAAGAATTTTTGATGAATTATATAAATAAATATTTTCATTTATTTAATAGTAGACAAATTAAGGGTAATTAATCAAATAAAGCATATTTAATCAATTGGATTCTCCAGGCCATTTTTAGGTGTATAAACTTCTAATGAAGAACCTTTGAATTAAGGTCTTCATTTGAATGTCCTTCATGCAAAGGTTCCTTTTATAAAGAATTTTGGACATTAAATATTTAAAATAAAAAATACCTTCATTTGAAAGTCTTGACATGGCATCATTTTTGAATGAAGGTTTTTTCATTCAAAGGTCATGACGACATCACCTTCAAATGAAGGTTCTTCATTCAATTGGTATTTTGTAATTTTGAAATTTTTGGATTATTTTTTTGCCTCATCCCACAAGTGGGACACACTATTGTGCAATCACTCATTAAAAAAGAGATGAATGCGTGATAATAATTTAGGCTTAAAAATAAATCCATTTAAGCCTTTTATAAATGAAAGGACATTTGATGCAATCATATGCCTTGTCAAAGTTTTAACTTAATAGTAAGGGTATCATGAGTAGTTTGTTGGGCCCATTCAACAATCTTTGATGTAAGGATTGAATTGTCTAGAATGTATCTACTATCAAGAAAGCCAATTTGTTTACCTATATGACTATATCTCAAGCAATAGGTTTAATTGTGATGGAAATGATATTGAAAAATATTTTGTAATCTAGGTGTTGAGAAGCGTAATTCTCCACTATCCTAGGAAAGATTCTTCATTTTCACTTTTAGGTGTTAAAATTTAACAATACCTTGATTGATGAAAGAGCTCAAAGAGTCTTTCTCCATGGTATCCAAGTACACATAGTAGCGGTATTCTCTTATATGATTGTACATGATTTAAAGAACTTAGTGAGGAATTATTCATTTAACCTAAGGTTTTCTCATAATGCCATCATTGGAAAAGTATGATCAAATTCTTCTATTATGAAGAATTGGTCTGTGTGCCTCTAGTTATCACTATAAATGTTTGTAAGGATAAAATGACTAATTGCATCATGTAGGAGAGAATCAAATTTGAGTTCTTCAAAGATTATATTCCTCTATTCATAATTTTTATGGGTTGTGTGTGGAGGAGGTTATCACTACCAAGAAGGGAGGAGACCTTTCCTTGCATATTTTTGTGGTGGAGGTATTAAATAAGAATTGTATGCCTCTATTTCCATTCATTAGATCTAGCTTTTCCTAGCATATACTTGGGCTCCTTTTCCCCTATAAACTTCCATTTGTTTGAGTTTATGTAATGTAAGCATAATTCCATGCTATGTTGAAATATAAGAGGTGGAGGAGGCCAAAAGGAAATAACCCCTTTTTAGTTGTACCTTCAAAAAATTTCTTATTGTTTTATTTTTTTAGCAACTTTGTGGACATAATATTTGAGGTAAGTCATACAACAAAGAATAAAATATTCCCACCAACAACCAAGATGCAAGTAGATTATAGGATTTTTGCCAAGACTGGAGGCTGGTTCGTAAAAATGTGAAAGACTAAGCTTTTTTTTTGTTTTTGTCTTATCTTATACCATTTTACGAGAATGGGGGTGCCAATGTACGAGATCTTTGGATAGTAGGCATGAAAATTGTAGGTTAAAGAGAATGGGGGTGCCAAACTTACAATATTCATTATCCCTTGGTGGTCGATTTTCCCTGAGTGCCCTCAACCTCATCCTTGGCGTTGGTATTGACCTTGTTTTCACTCCTCCATACTCTTCCTCGGTGTTGGTATTGACCTTGTTTTCACTCCTCTAAACTCTTCATTGGCGCTGGTATTGACCTTGTTTCAACTCCAAACTCTTCATCGACACTAGTATTGAACTTGTTTTCAGTCCTACAAACTCTTCCTCGATGTTGGTATTGACCTTTCACTTCTCCAATTTGATGAGCTACAACCTGGTTTCATTAGGTTTTAGAGTATGTTAATTAAATTTAAAACTATGGCACCATTTAGCTAGGTTTTAATATTCTACAATATAGTTAAGTATATATTAGCTATATTTTACATAATAGATAATATAATTATTCGATTTATTATAATTATATATTATATTCTTTAACAAAAAATTTAAATACATATAAAATTATTATAATTAATAATAGTATATTTTTATATAATACAAAATATAATTAATATAATATATATTTAATATAATAGTAATATTAGATTAAATTATATATAATATAATTATATTTATTATTATATAATAATATATATAGGATTTTACCTGATATTTTAGAGGATTTTACCATTACACTACAGATGGTTTACCATTAAATGGTAGTTGAAACTTGTTTTCCAATGACACAATAGCGGTTTCCAGGCATGAGATTTGTTTCAAGCTCAAATCTGACAATATATGTAGCCTATTAGCTAATACAAAGAGACATAGAAACTAAAAAGTTAGAGAATTAGAGAAAGAGATGAACTTAGATAGATAGGGAGAGAGAGAGAGCATGAGAGAGAAATATAAGAGATACAAAGGGAAAAAGAGAGTTAAAATTCAATACCATCGGCCTAACAATGCTTCATCGACGAAACCCCCATCACAGTACCATCGATGGCCTGATGAAAATAGCCCACAACGTAGTATCGGTGTAACAATACTCTATTGAGATAACTCCTAAGGTGCTCTCCTGATATACCAATAGAGTCAATTTGTCAACAAAATTAACCATGAATTATAACCATGGGCATGAATTATTGAATTTTATCAATAATCATAAAAATATACCACACTTTTATTTTATGAACAATGCAAATTGTAGAAATTTGTGTGATAAGATCCATATTATAGCCTACATTCACATTGCATCCATAAAAAAATTTGAGATTCCATAGTGATGTAGTCCTTCCCCCATTCCTAACAAAATTAAATACCATTAGCCTAACAATGCTTCATCGATGAAACCCCCATCAGAGTCTCATCAATGCCCCAATGAAAATAGCTCACAACCTAGTATCAGTGTAACAATACTCTATCGAGCTGACTCCTAAGGTGCTCTCCTCATATACCAATAGAGTCAAGTTGTCAAAAATAGTAACCATGAATTATAACCATGGGCATGAATTATCAAATGCATAAAGTATATCAGGGGAACTATGGTGCATCGGGAAAACGTTATATAGCATCCCACCGATAGAATGAAGGATAGGTGTCCATCAGTGGAGAGGGTCGCTATCAATGAATGAAACATCTTAGGTCTACAAGTTGCAATTATGACTAGGTAAATGGAAAGAAAATTAGAAAATTGTAACGAACATTTAAGTTTAAATAATTAAAAGTAACCACACTTTTTGCATGGTTGAACCAATTTAAAAATTCAGCCAAAGGTGATAGTAAGAAAATTAAAATGCACCTATATGAAATATTTAGTCTAAGAGCCAAATTTGGATGGCAAAGTTAGTAAGAAGTAGTGTTGAAAGTGGAAAATTAATCTTGAAATCATGGCTAATAGAGCATACAAAATATACTAGAAAAATCAAGAGAACTTATATCTACACATAAAAAAACTCAAAATAATAATTATATCATATAGTTCATTTGGGAATATATTACAATATGGTTTTTACAAAGCCTTTCAAATTTACCTTCCCATTTGAACTATTATCTTACAAGAATATAACTAATTATTTAATAAAAAAAAATAAACAAGTGAATAAGGTGAATTTATTAATGTTAATCTTAATATTCCAACAACCTCCCTTAAGCTTTACATTCCACACAACAAAAAATTTTGATTGAAACAAACAAATATATATTATTTAGAAGCTTTTTATTTAAAAAATAAATCATGAACCAAGTGTAACTCCATCAAGTTGCCTCATAACCTTTAGAATGGTGTAGCTCTCGAGTTGAATTCTTGAGTTCATGGACTACCACCTCCCTAAACTTTTGAATCACAAATCCCTTAAACTATTGGATAATAATCCATTGCTCCATTAAGTTGTCTCATGACCCTTGGTAGGGTATAATTCCCTAGACCCACACAATCTCAAACTATCTGGGCAACAATACATATTGAGTTCACCAAATTCCTATCTATTTTCAAAAAATAAACTTCACAACATATGATTCTTCAATTATTTCAACATAAAAAAGGAAAGAAAAACTAAAATATTCTTCTCATACAAAGAACCAACTATGAGTGAGAAGCTGACTCAAGATGATGAAAAATTTCCACCTCTAATAATGAAGGCTCAAATAAGTATCAATCCAGGTTGTATATTTAAAATAATAATCTTCAACAAAAGGATTATCTAGGAGGTCCTCATCCACAACATAATCCTCAACATAGGCTAAGCTAACATCATTTGATTTTTCTTTAAGTTCTCCCTCATGAACATCATTGGCTCGAGTTCTATAAGTCCACACTGTGTGATCCTTTTTATTACAATAATAACATTCATTTTTATTTTTTAATTATTATTACCTCATGAATATAATACATTCTCATGTTGAGAATCAACTTTTAAATCTTTTCCATTGTTCTTTTTTCTTCTCCTAATAGGGCCAAAATCACATCTTCTTGTGTTTGAGAAGTTATTGGACTAAGCATAGAAATAACATTGTTGCATTTCCAAAATATTTAGCAAAATATCCTTAGAATCTTTATCATCTAATAGAGCCTTGAATTCTACCAATTTTCTAATGAGAGATCTCAAATTTATTATGTGATTTGACAGAGTGATTATATCTCTCATTTTGAATCTAAATAGTTGAAGTTTTAGGAAAAAATTCACATTAACTATTTTTTCTCCAAATAATGTTCTTTGCTTTAACCAATAGTAGGTTATGCATGATATTTTTATTTTCCTTAATCTGAAAATATTGATGTAATATTTTACTATTGACAATCCAATGTTGCATTTGAAGAAAAAACATAGAAAATTATATATTTACATCTAATGCAACATCCATTGAAATCTTGTATAGTGTGTATATTTATAAATTTTGTTAATTTTAGGTTTAATTGACTACTACATAATAGTTTATGTATTGAAAGAATTTTTTTCATTCTTTGTAGTTTTTACATTGGAATACAAATAATATTTAATTTCATTCCAATATACTTCTTTCATAAAGATATTTGTTTGATTTTTCCTTGCTGTTTTCATCTTAAAATTTTAAAAAATGTATTCTATAATATAGAATAATTTTCAAATTGGGACAAAAAGGATTCTAAAAGATACATTTAATCATAAATTTTACAATCATAAATATCATTTAATTTGTATGTTGTAACTTCAATACTTTTAGTTAAAATAAAAATAACTTAAAGTTATATATACATATAGTTAAATTGGCAAAGTTGTTTGTCCATTTTATTTTTTACATCTGCTAACTGAACATATTCTAATATTACACTTACACTTTATTAGGATTATATATATTCACTATAAGATTTCCATTGTGAACAGATTGTTGTAAACAAAATCACATCACTTTAGTCTACTAAGTTCGCAAAGGTAGACCCATCTAGGTTTGGCAACACCTGAAGATAAGAAGATTCAAATAATTTGGCCTTGTTTGTTACCCTACAATGTATCAAGATATTGGAAACCTCTTTAGCTATTCTTACCTACGTTCTGGAGAGCTAATAGCCTCCAAACCTCCAAATCCACAAAAAAATTCCACTTGTATGACCAAATTCTTGCCAAACCCAAAAACCCTTGTTTTAGGCCAAAATCATGAGGGTTTATTGAATCTCCTACTTCCACAACCTCCTAGACCTCAAAACCAGCTCAGACACAACCCATTAGGTCTGTAAATGGATAAAAATTCATTAAATCATATCTCCCATACATATTTTGTTGAAACCTAGGCTTGAACCTCTCGTTTCACATGCTTTTCTTCACAAAACTCTTGAGGACAATAGATATACCTTCTTTATTTATCATCATATGCCCTATTCATACATCCTACAATTAAAAAAGTATTCATGGGGCCTTTTACACAAGCTAAAGTAATCACAAAAAGTGTAAGAGCCCCTTTATATCATGTTTGAACTACAAAATCCTCAAAAATAGGGTAATCGGGTTGTATGCAAAGAAATGAAGCTTTCTAACTCAAATCAATTCCTTAAGCCCTCAAATCAGATTAAAATCAAAGACAACACATATCTTCACGACATGGAATTGATTTCACAACAAAATATGGCTGTATGTGACCATACAGTGCTGCAAAACAGGAAAAATACAGAAATTTTGAAGAAAAACATAGATTTTGGAATGCCAAGAGCTTGTATTTTAAATCCTCAACCATCAACAACCTTTGCAATGATAAATTTATAAATTTTAAAGGCCTTTACACTTCAACCACTGAACAAACACCTCTACAACTAACTTTTTAATCTTTTATGATCACATCAAGCACAAAATAGACTAATTTCAAGGTTGTTAACATCACTATTAAAATGTTTTAATTTTTTGACCTTTCAAATGTATTGAAACTCCTAGGATACCTCTAATACCATGATAGTGGCTTGATAATAGTCTTATTATTGAAATGACACTAATCTTGCACCCTTATACATGTAAATTCTCCAATTTGACTTAAAAAGGCTACAAAACCCTTTAGTACAAGACTCAAACTCCTAACTCAAAAATTCACCTAGAAAATGACTAATGGTATTGAGTGACCTTATTCACAATGAAAAATTCTTGAAATTCATAAACCAACATATTGACCTCCCTAATTATCATCACATGATTAAACATAAAAGATGAGGTGTAGGTGCTCCTACACCACTACCTCATCCAAAATTTGCTCACATTACACAAAGCCACAATGTTCATCCAAGATAATCCAATCAAATCCTACCTTATGTGTTCTAGTAATAAAATTTGAGATGATCTAAAAAATTATATTGCAAAGGGTGATTGGTCTAAAAAATCTAAATGAATTTGCAATTATTTCACTACTACAATCAATGTCTCATCTTTCATAAATTTTCCCAAAACACTATTCATTATGTTCATATGGAAATTTTTAGGAGAGCTACAATAGTTGTAACATCATGAACTAAAATTGAACATTAAAAAGTACATCATGAATTAATTATGTAATGGCATAACAATTAAAAACATCATGAATTAATTATGTAACCACATAAGTCAAATATAATTCTATCAAGAAATTAATATCAAATAATACAATCACATAACTCATACATTTTAATGTCATTGATCTTCTTCTTCATCCAACTCTTTGTCTATATCATCTAATCCAGATTCAACATTGTAAGGATTGGTCATATCATATCATCATCATTGATATCAGTTTCAATAATGTCATCATCCACACAGGTATAATCTTCATGAACATTAACTCCTACATCATCATGATCTAGTTCTTCCTCTTTGACATCTTTGTCAAGCACATCATCAAATAACTATTGATCCTAATCATCATCTACGTCATCTTCTAGTTGGTCGGTATCTTCTTCTTCCACTACATTATACTTTACCGACCTTCCTCTTAGATCATGTCTAACAACAAATGACCAAACCGGTTTACTTGGAACCTCTGAATAAAATACCTACTCACATTGACTTGGAAGAACATAGGACTCATTTCTAGCTTGCTCGATCGAACTTGTATTAACCATGGTAAATCCATTATCATGTTCAATAACAGTTTTCTCAGGATCATTTTCATTCAATCGTATCTTGTACCGTAGGACGACGAACAAAACTATTTTGAAGGACTTAAAGTCACACTCAAGTATATCAACCAAAATTCCATAGTATCGATTTTCTCAGACTTCTAGATGTATGCAACTTCTAGACGAAACATTAGTCACCTAAAATACTGCAATTATCCCAAAATCAAAAGTTCTCTTCATGTCATCCAACTTTTTTATTCAAAATTTATGAGCATTGCACCACATATCCTTGTGGTGTTTCACTTGTAATATGTCAAACATGTAAAAATTATTGCAATATCATCAGTTGATAAACATATTTATTCTTGGCTGAATGTATGGAAAGAAAAAATCTCAACATATATATACATCAATATAATTGAAAATAATTAAATAATATAGGTGTTTAATATATTTATATGTACCTATTTATCTCTTAAAACATATGCTAAATCAATTCCCTTGGTGTAACATTGTAAGCTCTATTACAATGAGCTTTTTTAACCAATGAAGCCACACCTTCCCATGTTAATGTGTGACCAAATTTTTGACATCGTTTAATCTACACTGTCATCCAATCAAGATTTTTTGTGGCGTACAAATGTAGTGCATCCCACTTTTGACCAACTGTTAAAAAAAATTGAAATTCAAAAATGACGTATAATTAGTTAATTACCTATCACTTTCCCCATCAGGTAATCCCCTTAGAATTTGCTAATGGATTTGGGATCCCAAATGCGATCTAGATGGATCTTTGCTGCAAACTTAGGAATATATTTAGTAATGTACATCTTGGTCTAATATAACATATATCCCTCCACCATAGAACCCTTAGGATGTTCTCTTTTTCTAACCAAATCCTTCAAAAATTTCAAGTGCCTCTCAACCATCTACATTGAACTTGTGTGTATAGGTCCACGCAATTCAATCTCCTCAACTTGGTGTATGAGGTAGTGTTCTTGTGCATTGAAAAATGTCAAAGGTAAACACTTTTTCATTTCACACATTAGATGAGGAATTTTTCTCTTCCAATAATTTATATATTCTTTATGGATTACTTTAGATGACAACCATCTACAAGTGATTCAAGTCACAAATATATTAATGAGATTTAACAAAAATATACAGTATATTACATAACAAGTAAAAAAAATGGCAATTATAATATCTATACAATGAATTAAACAAGTATTTCTACTTACCTCATGTATTTTCCAAGATCATATATAAATTTCTTGATATTGTTGTCGAAGTTTTCTAAAAGAGATAGAGGTAGAACGTACTGCAACAATTATAAAATGATCTTTTCATTATTTTTCCAAAATTAGTAAACATAATACACTAAAAAGTACATGTAGTATACAAATATATATGTAATATACCAAAATAATTACCTTAATGAAGGTATGCCAGTCATGCGTTTTCATCCCTGACCCAAATTCATCTTTCTTTGTTATGATATTGTTTATGTTTGCATAAAATCCTATGAGAAATCAAATTTTTCATATGACTTATTTTATAGCATTGCTTTGCTGGTCCGTTAATAACCAAGGAAGGGCACTTATATTAATTTGGTCTTCATCGCTATTTAATTGGATGACATTTTTCATTGCATGATTGACTTCCTGAATGTCACTACAAATTTTGATAGCTTTTTCTTTGTCATTCCTTCCATCCAATATTTTTCATAACATTTTTGTTATATTCTTTTTGATATGCACTGTATCAAACAAATGAACAATTTTTAGTTTATCATAGTAGGGCAACCTACTAAATTTTTTGGGATAAATTTTTAGTCCCTATGGAAGCCAACCATTAATGCCTTGATGACCTTCATGAAGCATATAAGTTAAACAAATTAACAACGAAAATCACTGTCAATTACAACATGAGTACACGCAACACAATATGAAAATATAAATTCCAAACATATCATATATGATAGATAAAAAATTTGATCGCTGTATAACCTTGATGATTAATTTTATTATATTCCAACTTCCATAGGTGAGGTGTCATTATTTATGGTTTTTATGTAGTCTCTTCTTTCACATTGAAAATATATTTTTCAGTAGTTCGATACTTATGATTTCTGTGGAGGAAGTGCCTATACTCATCAAACACCTATTTTCCTAAACTTATTGAATGACAAGATTTCATCTTTAGACCACAAATTGGACATGAAAAATTTTCCTTTGTTTGAAGACCTACAAGATCATATATAATTGGATTAAATATGTTAATTTTTATAATTATATATAATGAATAGATTATTTAAAAAAAATGCATGATATCTACTTCATAAAATTAAATATCATTAAAGTGTAGTCAAATGTTATAACATACCACAGAAATGTGTTAGCTTTGGGGCATCATGAATTTTCCATACAATCATTGCATGGAATTAAAATTGTCTTTGTCCTATTGGTCTAGATATGTCATACATAGTGATGTCATTCCATAAGTTTAGTAACTCATCGATAAGAGGCTTGATATATACATAAATATCTTTAACTTGGTACTTACCTAGTTGAATGAACATAAACATTACATAATTATTATAACAATTTTACTACAATATATATAAATTAATGTACATGACTATTAAATGAAAAAAATATAAGTCATTATGCAACAAATAAGACAAATGAGATGCTACTACATTAAAGAAAATTGATGTAAACAAATACCTACAACAATCATTTCCAACATTATGTGCTCCCTCCTTATTGACATCCATAGAGGAATGTTATTGTTGATAGCAAAAACATGCCACACTGAGTAAATAGATCTCAGCTCTCCAAATGGATTCACACCATCCGTTGCCAATGAAAGCCTGAGATTATGAGGTTCCTCTTTAAAGTGTGGTCATTTTTCCTCCATGTCCCTAAATTAAGAACCATCCATAGGCATTCGAAGAATGTCATCTCCACTTATATTTTGTGCTTGGTAATCCATAAATTGCGCTAAGCTTTCACAGCTAAATAATTGTTGCATACATGGAATAATGGGAATATAACGAAGAACCTTGTGAGACACCTTTTTTGTTAGTTGATTTGTTTGATATCTACTGATATGGCATTCTGGGCATTCTGTTGCAAATTCATGTTGTTTATGATATATAATATCATCATTGGGACCTGCATCTATTTTTTGATACTCCATTCCAATATCTTTCATAATGCCAGATAAATCTCGGTATGAGCGAGGTAAAATATTTAATAGTGGTAACAAAAATTCACCAATCAATCTACAACAAAAAAATAATTTGTTAATATAAAGAATATTAATGGTACATATTTCATCCTTTAGTTACTAGTGATGAACTAACAACAATTAAAATAGATGAAAAAAAATGGCATATATGACATACCTTAACATCCATGAGATTGCTATGTTGGATAAACCATTCATAACCTTCAAGTTCACCAACAACAATACAATAGAGAGAAGAGTTGTTTGGGAGCCTTCATAAATGGGCTCATATGCCTTCTCAAGTACAGGTAAATCATGAACATCATCAAAGTCAACTCAATCATCATGTCGCCCTTCAATGTGACCATGTTGCCTACAATGTTTCTTAGTTGTTGCAATTAAAATTCTTCTCATCTTTAAGCCCTTGCAATTATTGCAAGGACAATAACATTTACCATCACCCTTTCTTTTCAATCTAGCTCACAATCTAACAACTGTCTCTTAATTTTTTTATGGACTAATATTATCTAACATGATCTTTCTTTACCAAGCTTGAATATTTAGATCTTCAAAAAATATCAAACTCACACTCCAATAATTTTTACTCATAGATAGGTAACAAAATCTAATAACTCTAATATTTTATACGAAAAAAAATCAACATGCAACCACCCCTATAAAAGAGAAGATAGTTTGAAGTTAATAACCCCCAAAAACACATTAAAATGATAATTCCAAAAATTATTAAATTTTGATTTTACTATGATTTCCAACTATTAGACTCCTAAAATTAGGATATTGAACTTGCACAACAAAATCTGGAAATGAAATATGATGAGATGTTTCTTTAAAAATATGATTTTCAAACCTAGCAGTAGAAATCTAACTTCACAAATGAACTATGGAAATAAAATTGTATGGCATAATAAAGAGTTTCATTTGAAGTGGACCACCCTATTATATGCTTTGATAAAGTTAAAAGATCTATGAATTTTTTCTACAATATAACATGCATAGTCATCAGTCTTATTCACATCCCTATTTGGATATCAATAGGAAACACCATTAGATGGCCTCCTTGAAAGTTCAATCCATTAAGGGAATAATGAAAGGGTCTTCCTTAATGATTACATCCATCTGAAAAAAATTAGTGTATGGCTGAATAAGGATGATATCATTTTGAAAGGCTAAAATGATTGCTGAGATCGATCCTAACATATTTATGTTGAATACAATACATAAAAAGAATCTTGTATAGAACTTCACTTCCACACTCTCGAAATAATTGTTTTGTAAGGAAAATAGTTCATTTTCCTAGTTTTGTAGGTTAAGCTAAATCTTGTTCTCACAAGCAACTTCAAATGTCTCATCCACTTCCACCTACTTATGAAGCAAGCCTCTATCTAAATTGACTTCACCATTACAATAGTGCTCCAAAAGATCATAGGGCCATCCTCTCGTTTTATATGTCAAATCTATTGCCATTTGTATTGAATTTTCTTCCATCCATGTAATTCATTTCTTTGGTCACAATGTTTATTCCAAAATCCATATTCAACTTCCTCCCTCCTATTGACATATAATTAGTATGGAATACTATCTTGACTTTTAAGCTAAATAGTAAAAACTGGTTAGAGCTTATACTATGAAAAGGAAAATAATAATAAACCATAACCTTATCAGCAATTGAAATAGATAAACAGTCACTTTATTCCACACATATTCACATAGACAATGAACATGATATTTGGGGTTCCTACTCTTACTATTTTTCTATTTATTTATATAATAATAAGGTTACACTACAATATTTTTGTTCTCTTTTTATCTGCTCTAACTCCTATTTCCTCTAATACATTCAATCATACTAGTATTGTGCTTCCTATAAGAACATTATATCATGGTTGAATGAAAACAATTTTCAATGCCATGAGGCCCAAATGATATTCATGCATTGGTCTTGAAATGACATCAAACTGAGACTAGTCATTGTTATATAGTATCAAAGTTTCATTGATACTATTGGTCAATATGATTTCTCATTTGAATTGATTAAATATTGATAACCTATATATTCATAGGGTCCAATCATTGTCTTTGACAGTGTATTGGTCAGCTTACTATCCAATTCTATTTGCAAAATAAAATATAGTAAAATATAAAACAATGATCTTTTCTATCTACTCCACTATAAATAATAAAGACTATAGAAATTTACTTCCAATTTAAGTGTTGGAAGTCTTTATTATTTATAGTGAATTAGATAGAAAATATCAATGTTTAATATTTTAATATATTTTATTTTCCATTGTATTTGATCAACAAATATAGTTTGATGATGATTCTTTGACTAGTGCTACAATATTACTATCTCGGGGTATTATATATGTAGATATAAACTACATTTGTATGATTCTTGATGTTATACCCATGTCCACTAGTTATCACCATAATTTGTATTTATGTATATGCAATATAGGGATACTATCAAGGTAAGGAGCAACAAGCAAAGAGAAAAGATTTAAGGAAATGGACTTTAAAGTAAGGCGTGCCACTTTCCTATAGATTCCCAAAAGGAGATCACAGTCATGACTGTTCAAATAAACAATGATTATTCCATGTTATAACCATCAAGGGGGCATTGAAATTAATAATAACAGCGATAAGGTAGTATGAAAAACTTTAAAAGATACATAAAGAAAAGTAACTAAGCAGTCAAGAGGGCTTTTAAAACATCATAAATCTTGTCAAGGGTTCATTTTATTTATAGCAGTATGGTAAACTAATAAATATTTCCATCTCACAAAGTTTCAAAAGAGGACAACCTACAAGTGTATTAAGGAGTGCATGGACAATATCTCAAGGAGCTACCACAATTAATTTCTTCAATTGTTATGCAAGGCCATTGAAATCAAATGGATAAACTCATGCATAAGCTAAAAGAGAAAGGATAGTAAAGTTTCTAGAGGGTAGGTATCACAAAGGATATGGGATCACTTTCAATAGAGATGATGATGTTTCTAAAGGATCTCCCATTATGTCTATTAAAGACTTACAAAGATATGACAGTCATATATCATTATCAAAAAGTAGCAGAGGTTTTGGATGATCTTCCATAATAGGAAGGAGAGGAAAAAATTTACACAAAAGGAGTTTATAAAGTCCATAGAAGAAGGTAATATGATTTCCATGAGAAAATATTGAAATAAGTTGCATAATTTACAATGAAAACCAAAAAAAAATCCTATGATGCACTTTTACGCTTTTTTATTTCATTTTTCCTAATAAGGTCAAATAATTTCTTTTAGTGTCTGAATCTACCACATAGAGATTAAATATGCTTACTCTCAAATAAAGTTGAATTATATAAACAATAGTCAGATGCCTCCCTTAACATAAATGACAATCTAAAGTACTAAGGAATTTAATATCCTTTATAAGAGATTGTTTTTAACCCATTAAAAATTTGAGAGGGTAATACACAGGTTGCAAGGAAGCTTAAAAGTTTATCATAATTAGCTCAATCAAAAAGGAAAAAATTAAGCATGGAAAAGCATGAGTAGGTTGACCAGCTTCATTAAAAGCACAAGCTATTTTTTATAGCATATTACCTAGATATTACTTCATAAGGTAAGGAGTGCTCTTTTCCACTTAGTTTCATATGGTGGCATATCTACACATAAATCACCAAATTGTCAAATAATTAAATAAATTTTATTACTTAATAAAGTTGTTACAACATGCCATTCATGTCAAAATCAACTCTTCTTACCACAAAAAGGTTTGGTTTCCAATTTGACAAGTTCATCTTTTGATTCTTGTATCAACTTCTAAAGGAATGTAATGCCCCGCCAAGTAACCCTAAAGGAAGTTGTAATTAACGACTTAAGTGAACCAATTTTTTTTTTTATAAAGTGTAATAACATACACATTCACTTACTAATTAACAACAACCTCTAAGGCTACAAGGTTAGGATTACTTAAACCCACACATACATCTTACATAAACCATAGCAATAAATACTTTATGAAATAAACATCATACATCATAAGAATACCACATAACATAACAAGATGAACATCCAAGATACAATCTCATAAACATTAACTTAATCAAATAGTTACATCCCTCATTCCTAGAATGAGACAATAGTACAAAAGTATAACAATTACATAATCTCACCTCATAAACATAAGAGGGATAAAATAACTTATACAAATAGAAATATTACAATGCAAGAAAATACAATAGAACCACGAGCTGTCCATCTAGATGTCTTGCCTCCATGAACTGAAGATCAAGGGGAACCCTAATGGTTTTGGTGCATGTTCCACCCAACGATGTGGTACCCGAAGGCCCACCCCCCATGCTAGGAGATAGTAACCACATAACATGGACAAAGATCTACAATCACTAACCCAAGGTAGACTCATACTGACATAACCAAACAAATGAACCAAACGAGTACAACTCAGGTACAACACTAATATCACTAACATAGGTCACTTTGCTTCTAGACATAAAATCAACCAAGTATGTTCAGAGAACAATACACGTATACAAATACCAATCACCAAGGGAATCTCAAGAGCATACAACCTAAGAATCATAACCACTCCATCTCAAGGAGGGAACAAATATAAGAACTCACTCCAAACATTTTGGAGGCAACAAAACACAAAGTCCACTCCTTTTCAGGAGGTACAAAACATCCCCGTTCATGAAAATCGGGTAATAACTAAAAGACACCATACACCACACAAGGAAAAAAACTAGATGGCATAAAGATTCAACAACCCTTATCTTCTAAGTTCTTCTGGAAGACTTATAATTTAGGACTAACACTAAATCCCAAAAACCCACAATGCAACTTGACGACATAGCAACAAAAGCATTCAAGTCATTAATCAAATCTAATATTTGGATTTCCTAAATCCATATTCATTCAATAGGTAACGTTAATAAGGTCAATGACACACTTACAGAGTTAACTCAAATAATCATATACCCATATTTCTATTTCCATTATTGGAAGTCTTAAACAATTTAAACTTACATCCCTTTACGAAATACAGAGAAACTAGAATATTTAAGGCAATCACGAGAAAATTACTATTTTTGGATATACTAAATCCATATCTCTTTCATATTCCATTCACAATAAATTAATTGCTCTAATTGAAATATAATAAACTAAAATAACTATTTTCCTCATCAATATAATCAACTTCTTAATTTACTTTTAAATCGACATGAATCCATGCCAGTAAACTCTTCCCATTTCCTAACCAAATCTTACATCTCATTCAATTTTCTATTTAAAACATTCAATCCCTTTAATATCATAAAATATTGTTTCTCTATCCATTTTCCCATATACACTAATCAAACCATTTTTAAATCTCTATTCAATAATATATCGCATGCATCTTATTAAAATAAAATACGATAATAAATTTACCCTTAATATATATATATATGCTCCATATTATATAGACACCAAATATATATATTAATAAATTTAATTATATATATTCTTTAATATTTCAATCACAACGATTAAAATTGCTCTATGGAAATAAATGAAACAAAACAAATATTTTCCTTTTCTAATATATTCATTTCCTAGACTTTACTTCTAATACCACATAAACTATTGCCATTACTATATTCAATTTCTATCAAAATCTATATCTTTTCAATTCTCTATTCAAAACCTCAACATCTTAGTGTATAAAGTATATTTTGGCTTAACTATTTAACCATGCATTCATATTGTTTCCAGTTAAACAAGCGTTCAAATATAAATATTTCTACAATTCTTCAATATATATTTAAATATATATTTTTTCCTTAACAATTTATCCATGTATACACAACTTATCTTTTAAAAATTCCATGCAAAACTAAGTTACATGCATCTAAATAAAACCAAATAATTATTGCAAATACTCCTAATTGGAAACACTCATGTAATATATACATCTCACTATATTCTACAATTATGTTTAATAAAAATTTCATTCTCATAATCCAATATGTTCAATTCTTCAAATAAATATTCCCTCTTATATTCTTTATTACATGCAAATCATTATTTAATGATTTATATTAAATTTACAATTTTATCTGCAAGGTCAATTGAGCATGTAAACCATAATAAAATTACATATATATAAATAATCTATTCATCCAATTTGATTATATTAAAAATGACATCAAATATTACATATATTCTCAAATAGAAATTACTCATGTAATATATTCATTAAATAAATAACCATATATTTATTATATATATATTACATTCTTTATAACATTCACTATCTTTTACATCTTATCCTTTCGATATTTTCAAAATGATAAAACTTCTATTATTAATATTCCATAAAATATATATAAATATACATATATACATTATATATATTACATCTTGTATATATAAATGTATATATATATATATATTTAAAAATATATTTAATATTCATTATATTTAATATAAAATCCAAATTTCATTTGGAGGCGGCGGGTTCGAAGTTCGCAACTGATTTAAAAATAAAAATTTAATAATAAAATTTTAAAACAAAATCTAAAGAGATAGGGGAGAAATTACACTAATATTTAATTCTCTAATTGCTCTTAACAAAATAAGTATTTTCAACTATAACTCAAAACATTCCGCTTTAAATTAAATAACCAATTGCCCTTGCAAATTAAATCATTATAAAATTAATCAAATTAACATTTGGTCTCTTCCATAACTTATTGTGTTAAAATAAGATTAATATTTGAACTATAACCCAATATCATATATATATTTTTCCAATTAAATCAAATTAATAATTGGACCTTTTACACATGAATTTAAATTTCAAAAATTAAATCTTGAACTATGCATTCTTTAAATCAGATATTTAACTCCTTCAATTAAACTTTAACATGCCATTTTAGAATAAACAATAATTTTCCCATACATTTATAATTTTATTTCCACTAATCTAATATACAAATTTTATTTAAAATAATATAAATAAATATAATACTTTAATATTATAGATTATAATATAAAATATTATTAAATAATATTTTAATATTATAATAACAATACATAAAATATTAATATTTATAAATATCAATTTATTATTATTTTATTATCAGAACAACCATGGGAAAATAACTTAACAACAGTCTTGTGTTTCAAGCATAACTCAAAACTACGATCTCGGTATTTGCAATTTTTATAGGGGTAAGAAAATTCCAAGGTGCAAAAACCCTTTAAATTTCCTGACAACTTAGTTTGTGTAAGTGGAGTTATACGTGACACAACCAGACCATTTTACCATGAAAAATATAACTACCTTCCGGATTTTAAAATCCAATTTTTAATAATAAAAGAAGGTTTCATTTTCTAAAAAACATTCTAAAAGCATTGCTCAATTTCTATGTTTGAATTCAAAACAAAATAATCGTTTTCCTCAAACAAATTAAATTCAACTGAGGTTTTCACAATTTTCACAAAACAAAAACTGCAAATTTATTTGATTCTTTTCTTCTAACAACAAATTTATTTTCTAAAACAGATTTAACAAACAAATCTTTAATCACTACTATTTTAAAAACAATCAAGAACAATAAAAAAAACACAGAAGAAAACCTGGCTCAAGAAGCTACAGGAAAGATGAATTTCTGATGCAAACCTCTTCCAAAGATTTTCTGAATTTCCTTCAATCCTCCAATGAATCCAATGCAAACAATATTTCCTCTAATCAATTCTACAATCAAAACTCTCTTCAAACCCTTCTTGGTGCAAACCTTCCAAAATTTTTTCTCTACTGTAAAAATGCATTTTTTTCTAAAAACTTTTCTCCCCTAAAATTAAAACATGTATTCTTTATAAATCAAAAATACCTAATACAACCCTAATTCACATTACATGCAAATTAGATATTAATTTCAATTTCAATTTCAATTTCAATTTTTGAAAACCCACTTTCAATTTAAAATGCAATTTCAAATAACAAATTAATTTCCAAAGTTGAAACTCATTTCCCAAATAAACATTTAATTACACTTTCTAATTTAATTCTCACACGTTGAAATTAAATTCCAAAATTAATTTTAATTCTTTTATTTCCTTTCATTTTCTTGCATCACATTTAATTAATTAATTTAATTATTTAATCACTAAATTCAACCCCCTTGGATTAAATTTAATTGATTAAATAAATTAAATATAATTAATTAATTTTAAATATAAACATTTATGCACATTGCATTATTTAAATTAAACAATCATCAACATGATTTAAATGCAATTATTCTAAATATCTATTTCCAAATCAAGAATCCTTCATAATTAAATAAGATTAAAGCAAGGCAATGAACAACTCGACACACACAACTGACGACACACTATGGCTAGGGTGTAGAATTGACACAAGTTACCTAGCTACTATCTCTCGTTCAACTTAACCGTTGGATCGACACGCTCAAACTTGTGAATCCAGGTGGAGTCGATGTCATGTACCTACAATCCTAAAACCAAGTAAACAACATCATACAATATATCCAACATATAATACACACTGTGAAGGAGAAATTACGGATTCGTAGGGCATTCACAAACGAGTGATGCAAACCCGTTTTCTTCACCAATACACTCATTGAAACTATCACTTCTATCATAATTCCAATAGTCTCATAGTAACATCTCATGCTAACTCTACAACATCATTAATCCATAATGCATGTGAAACAATAATTAGATCAACACATCACACAATAATAGTTGTCGTTCAATAGTAGCGAACAAAACATCATAACAAAATGTATCTAGTATCAAAGTAACTACAACCAAACATAACATAAAACAAACCGAATAAGGAGCAAAACAGAGCGGTATTACAAGGAATTTGATAGCTTATACTTCTACATGAGGAGACAATTTAATCTTGTAAATTGTTCCAAAGTATAAAACAAATAGAAATCATATAATTTGTATGATAGTTATATCTTGCTAAATTTTTGGTAGCATCTAAAAATTTTAACTGAACTGAGAAAAATACAGAGGCCTTGACCTTCATTTTTTCATTTTTTCATTTTTTTCTCTAAATATCTCACAATATTTAGAAATTGGTTGCTTTCTTTATTTCTTATTCAAATAAAAAATAGATACATTTGTATACAGTCAAGATGAATTCAAGAACTCTAGGTAATAGATTACCATAACTGCTTTTATAAGACCCTGGCATCTAAGGTCTAAAATCTTTTTCTAAAACTTGGCAAAGGGAAAAATACATCTATATGAAATAGTCTTCAAAAATATCATAGCTAAATGGCTCTAACTATCCACTATCAAACATTCCCAATTCTTTGTTCAAACCTCTCGGCTTGAATCTTGACAACCATTTCACTCTATAGCTATCCCTATGCCTTTGATATTAAATCTATTTATGGCTCCCAAATCTATTGAAAATTGATCATTAGGGTTAAAATTGAAACCTTGCAAATATAATCTTTGTCCAAATCCATCAAGAATTTTCCTCCAGTTATAAATGATTCCCTTATAAAGAGTTTGTGAAGTCAGGTCTAAAATTTGGAAATGAAATTATGAAAATGCACAAGACTAAAAATGAAATCTGATGAGATGTTGCTTTAAAATATGATTTTCAAACTTGGAAGTACAAATGTGAATTCACAAATGAATTCTAGAAAAATACAATGACTACCCTCAACCTGGTGATATCTTCTTGATTTTTTAATTTTTTTTCCCAAGAAAATTGTTGAGAAAAACACTATCGCAATAAATAGTCGAGTTAAGTTTTATTTATGTTGGCCACAATTTAACTTCACAAGTCCGTCAAAATTTTGGCCAAACATTTTCATCAAAACTTCAACACAAAATAAGGTTTTTCAAAATTATGACGAATTTCGGGGTTAAAATTTTAAAACAATTAAGATTTCACATTGAATATCAGAAGTACTTGATGATACATCTGATTATACAACTTTCGTTGGAAATTTTCATTGGATGTTGCAATCAAATGAGCTAGTGACTAGAAGAAAATCTTACAAATTTTTTAATAAAAGATTGAGAAAGATTTTAGAAAGCATAAATGTCAAGGTTGATGAAGCAATGAATGATTCTATTGAAATTGATGGATATGTATCTAATGAACTTGATTGCATAAGTATTGAAGAAGTTCTAGAAGAGTAGGAGAATAATGAGAAAAAGAAGAAGAATGAAGAAGAGGAAGCTCTGGTGGTGTCCCTTAAGACACCTAAATATGTGCAAAAAAATCATTCAGATAATCAGATCATTGGAGATAGGACAAAAGGAGTATTCACAAGAAGTTGAATTGTTGTTGGTGAAGTAAATCTATGTTTAATTTATGAGATTGAAGTGAAGACTAAGTGAAGCATGTAAATATGAGAATTGGATGGAAGCTATGAAAGAAGAAATTATGTAGATTGAGAAGAATCAAACTTGGGAATTGGTCCCTAGACTGACAGATAAAAACATAATTGGATGAAAATGGATATTCAAAAAAAAGTTGAATGAGAATGGAAAAGTGGTCAAAAAAAGAGAAAGGATTGTAAGGGATACTCTCAAGTAGAAGGCATGGATTTTTAGGATAATTTTTCTCTAGTGGCAAGAATGGAAGCTATCATGTTGTTTCTAGCATTTTTTGCTCATAAAATTTTTAAGGTCTATCAGATGGATGTTAAGTCTACATTTTTTAATGGTGAGCCAGAGGAAGAGGTCTACATGGAACAATTGGAAGAATTTCAGTTTTTAGATCAACTGAATATGGTCTATATATTGAAGAAAGGTTTACATGGATTGAAGCAAGCTCCTAGATCTTGCTATGCAAGGTTAGACAAGTATTTGTGTACTGTAGAAAAATGTCATTGCTTATATTTTCACACTTAATTTGGGAATGATTAACATTAAAATGGACTTAATGTTACCTTAATCTAGGGTTGTAATTTATTTTACACATTCACATTATATTTAGGGCCCTTTTAAGCTAAATAAACCTAATTTTTCCTTAATTTGATGTTGTAAAGTGTTGATGTGTTTTTTGTGCAGTTCTCAACACAGGTAATTGGTAAGTGCATCACCTCTCTTGAAAGGAAATATCCAACAAGAAGTTGCTGAAAATTACCCCAAGGTCTCTTGGGTGTCAAGTTGTGACTTGCATGGAATATCTTTGTTGATGTTTAATGTGATTTTACTGGTGTAGACACATAAAAATGACCAAATTCTGCAAGCAACATTTTACCACCTTTCGTATTAGCATTATTATGACATTTTAATTATGCTTCTAACCCACCTTGAATTGTTAATTAAATAATTCATAATTATTTAATTAATTCATGATCTTTCATTCTTCATATTATTAAATAAATAAATCTTATTTATTTATTTAATGTGTCACTAATTATCAAAATCTTCTCATAATTAAATAAAGTCATCAATTTATTTAATTAGTCTTTATCATTAATGTCCTCCTGATTATTAAATAAATATATTTTAATATATTGATTTAATATGTCACTAATTCCTCAATCCTCTCTTAATTAAATGAGTTCATTAATTTATTTAATTAATTAACTACCTTTTCTAAATTAAATAATTATTCATAATTATTTAATTACTTTATGTGACATTTCCTTATTTTTAAATCAAGTAATTTATTTAAAAATGACTTCACATAGTTAATTGATTCTTCTTTTGGTAATTAATTTCAAAAATCAATTACTCATTATCTCACAAATCCATATTTTGAATTAATTTAACTCAAAATAGGAAACATTCTTCTACAAATCAAGTAATTGCTAAAATTACTGATTCTCTAAAAATCTCATCCTCTTATCTCTTGATTTTCATTAATTTCATCTTAGTGTCACATTTATTCTCCACCATTGATTTATTTTCTTAAATTAAATCTTGTCCACACATTTGGGATTTTTTCCCTAACCCTAATTGAGAGTTGTCACCTTGAATCTTAACCTTCGATTCTAGGGCATTTCTCAATCTCTCATCTCATTCGTCCATTCAAGATTGCATTTTCTATAAAATGACAATCTTGATCTCATTTTTGGGACCTCTTATCATTTTTAGTAGTTTGATTATTGTCATCTCTTACTATCATCTTAAGGCTTATTAATTTATGCAACTAGGATTCATTTCTTTTGCATAGAGTTTTATTCAAATCCTTCAAAGCTTTGTCTATGGCTAGATATTTTAGAGTTTGCTCACATACACAATTTGAGGGCATTCATTATCGTATCAAAGTTAGAAGGTACAATAGAAATGAGCCATGGAGAAGAAAGGATTGGGTGAGATATTTCTTATTCGTTCTTTTATTTTGTTTTCCTATGCATTATATTGATTTGTTGGATTTAGATTTAATATTGCATGCTTTATTAGACTAACAATTTGTTTTGTAGAATTCCATCATTACATTGGTGAACCCAACCCACTCACACATTTTTGTTGGTTCTCGTACATCCTCAAATTTTGTTTTAGAGGTATAGGAGTACGAAACGACGCAACCGCGGGCCCACATGACACAACTGCTTTGTCGCACCGCATTTGCACTCGTGAATGACACATTCAACCTGTCGCAACACATGCGACCTCGTGAACAATGCATTCGAAATACTACAACACATTTGATAAAACCTAAACCACATACACTCTACTGAGTTGGATCTGCCATTTCATGCTGCAAATGACTGGTAATTTTCATTATTGAATTGTAATCTGGATCCAACGCAACTGTAGCCAATAGTTGATTAATTTATCTGGTTTAAAATGAACCAATCTTAGGATAGACACCTTAAGTTGGAATTTATCAATCCTAGGATAGTCACCAAATTTTATTTCATGTTGGTTAAAATGAATCCCATGCTTGTTATGAAGCAACATCTTCACTTAGTGTGGAAAATCATCTTTTGGATTTAAAATTGAACAACTTGTTTACTGTGCTTGATTGGGTAATAGGTATATGCTCTCCCCTTTATTGGGTGATCAAAAAACTAGACTTACCCATTTTTCTTTATGTGTTTTATGTTTTTCTTAAATCCTTTAGAAGGCCTACCATAGTGGAAAAAAGTACTCACCCTACAGGAATGACCTAAGTGGGAACAACCAAAGCCAGGTTTTCCAACCCACTATAATCAAAAGTGAATTTTGGAGAAACCCATATTCAATGGAAGTGGCAAGATAACCATCCCCAAAATCTTTGTTCTAAAGATTGGGAGGTCTCCTGAGGGATTTTATCTATTGCCACGCCGAACGGACACCTTGACTATGAACCATAGTGTAGAAGCTAGCCATGTCAGTATCCAGACATTATTTCAATCACGGTGTAAGGGGAGAGAAGAATATACCCCCAAGACACTCACCATATAATCACCACAGATTGTTTGCTTAGGGGATTTGGTATCGACTTCCGTCACCTTGAGTACGCACCTAGAAAAGACAAAAACATGGGTGTCCTCTAGGGGGTGACATGGCTGTGTGAGTTGATGCAATTTTAAGATGTGGGTTGTGATTGCTATGATGACCTTTTGACTAGTAAGAGTGAGTCTTCTTGAAGTATCTTTTTTGTTCAAAATACTAGTGAAAAAAAAAAGGGTCATGCTTGACCCTTGAACATACACTCAATGTTTTAAATTCTACATGTTTTCCAACTATTTTCAAACAAACTTCAACAAACTGAACATCAACAATCTGGGTCCAAACTTGTCAAATTGGCCAAACTATTTTCTTTTTTCCAAAGTTTTCTTCATGCAATGAAATCGCTCTGTTAAACTGCAAACGCCTTATTTTGAGCCACAATTGCTCTGATGGGTCTTGTTTGAAATATCCTGAGCTGCATTCTCTCTGATTGGCCACAATTGATGAAACCTGAATCACATTCGTTGTACTACACTGCATTTGCTAGTATCAAACTGCATTCGGTATATTGAGCCACATTTGCAAAATATGAACCTACATTCACCACATTGTGTCACAATCGACACTTTCTAAACTGCATTTTCCTCTATGAGCCACATTCGCTCTATCATACCGCATTTGCTGTGACACATTTGCAAAAAAAATAAAATTATCTTCTCACTATCAAAATTGAAAGTCCATAGCCTATCTTAAATTCAATCCAGTCTTCCTTCACTATTACAGTTCAAAAACTAGACACTGAATTGCTCAACTTCCCTTCAAACATTGCATTTTAGTTACCATTTTTAGGATCACAATAGTGTTTCCTTTCTAGTCCATTAGATTGCATTAGTAACTTCACTATCTCCTTAGACACTTACTTTTGCAAATTTTAGGAGTTGACACTTACCATCCATTGTCAAAATTTTCATTCAATAGTAGGTTATCATTGGACCCAATTACCTTTTTGTCATTTAGTCAAAATTTTTGTGAATTATTTCCCACTCAATAGTCTAGTGTGGAAACTTTACTTTGTCCTTTTTTAGTCCTCTTATGGTCCATTGGTCTGCCAAACTTCAATCATTGCAAAAAAAATGTTTGCTTAAGTTGTCCTCTTTATATCCCTCAATAGTAAAGTAAATCTTAGGCTCCTTTAGTTGCATATTATTTAGCATCTCCATTTTTAGTATCACACCATTTGCATTCACAAGTCTTTAGCCTCATTTTGGTCTCACTTGCATTCCATAGCATTCCTAAAAAATTCCAAAACAAAACCAAAAAAATAGTATCATACTTAGATCATTCACCCCATCATCCCAAAGTTGAGAAAAAATTTTATGGTTGAAACTAGACTACAGAAAAAGAAAAGACTAATGGATTCCTTTAGACAAGACACCAACTTTATTGATTTCACAACTAGCATGGATTCCTTCCCTAATGCCATGAACAATCCTTGTTATGACATGGGAAATTACAACATCAATCCTTTCAGTGAGATAAACATTCCACCATCTCCATCACATCTTCTTGAACAATTTTTCCGCAAAGATCAAAATGGGGAAGTTTTTGAAGAAGATTTATGAGTTGTTGCCCAACACCCAGAAGTTGTTGCTTTTGTGGAAGAGGTAGCCTTAAATGACTCTTCCAGATTCATAGCTATGCTCCTTGACCAAGGGGCTAAGTTACCAAAGGGATTTGACCTTAACACTCTTAGATCAACATCTCCCAATTACTCATCACAAAATCCTTCCATGGGAGCCTCTTCACAAAATTTCATCAACACCATCAATGCTACCTCCCTTAGTCACACTAACACCACAACCAATACAACATCTATTGTGAGATCATCTACCCAAACCAACACTACATCACAATCCATCCCCCAAAAAACATCCACCATCCCTTCACAAACAATGGGTGCAACCACCTCAAACCTCTCTGGAACTTCATCTAGTTCCATGAGTACATCAGAAAACCTATTATTAGGTTCTTCAAATGCTATGGCAACCAAGTCATCCAACCCTTTTGGGAGAAATAAATGAAGAGTTGTCATACAAGGCACCCAACCTAATTCCTCACAGGTTAATACCAACATTCCTATGGGCCAAAACACCAACATTCCTATGGGCCAAAATACCAACATTCCTCATGGCCACAATTTATCATTTGGGAAAGGTAATCAAGGCCCTCAATTCTTCACTCCATTTTGGCATCAACAAGCTCAAAATCAACAAGGCCCTCCATCCTTCACGCCATTTGGGCATCAACCAGCTCAAAATCAACAAGGCCCTCAAATTTAATCCAACATGGCAGGATCTCACATCCCCACTTATGCCTCTCAAGTTCATACACAACAACACGTCCCTCATCAAAATACTCATTTCAAACAACCACATAATCAAAACGCTCATTTTTCTCACTGACAACCAATTCCAAATCAACATATCTCATCACAACAAGTGGGCAATCAAGCTATCCCTATCACCAACATGTGTGATGCTACCAACAACCCCATGGTGGAATCATTTGGGCAAGGTAATCAAGGCCCTAAATCCTTCCCTCCATTTGGGCATCAAAAAGCTCAAAATCAACAAGGCCCTCCATCCTTCATGCCATTTGGGCATCAACAAGCTCAAAACCAACAAGGCCCTCAAATTCAATCCAACATGGTAGGATCTCACATCCCCACTTATGCCTCTCAAGTTCATACACAACAGCATGTCCCTCATCAAAACACTCATTTCAAACAACTGCATAATCAAAACGCTCATTTTTCTCAACGACAACCAATTCCAAATCAACACATCTCATCACAACAAGTGGGAAATCAAGCTATCCCTACCACCAACATGTGTGATGCTACCAACAACCCCATGGTGGAAGCAGTCACACTCCAACTCAATGCTCTTCAAACATAAGTGGAGACCTTGCAACAATCCAACAAAATGTCATACATGTCACATGACTTGTGTCCATATCCATTTGACACAACCTTGTATATGCCACCCTTTCCTCATGGATATGTGGTACCTCATTTTCCTAAATACAAAGGAAAAACAAACCCTATCGAACACATAAGAGAATTCACCACTAGTTGCATGGACATTGCATATGAGAAAACATACCTCATGAGACTGTTTTCTAAAAGTCTCATAGGTCATGCATTGGAATGGTTCTCACTTTTTCCTAAAGGAATCAAAACATGGGATGAATTGGCAAACAATTTTGTTGAAAAATATGCCTATAACATCAACATGGATATCGACATTTCCTCCTTATGCAGACTTACCCAAGAGGATGCAGGAGAGACTTTTATCCCATTCTTTCAAAGATGGAGAACCTTAGCAAGCAGATTTCTAATAGAAATACCTGAAAAGTAGAAAGTCACCATGTTTGTACAAACTCTCCTAGGACCACTAAGGTATGGCTTACAAGTCCATTGTTGCACCACCTTTGTTGGCCTTGTGGTAAAGGGTGTTCAACTTGAGAAAGCCTTGATCACTAAAGGCGAATTAAAATATGGTGGAAAAACCATCAACACAACCACAAATAGTAACCCAAGTAGATCAAATGACAAAACCAAATACTGGGTTAAGAACAAGCATATCACCAATGATGTTGTGGTTGATGCAAAAACTATAAATACAATAGGTCATGTACTCACAATCAAAGGAGTAAAAAATCAAAACGCACCTGTAACTACACCGACACCAACTACCAATGCTATCCAAAACAATCCTACTCAAACTAATCAAAGGTAGTTGTGCCAACCCTGACAATTCCAAAAATGCACATACACCCCTTTAGGTGAACCTATTGAAATTGTCTTGAAGAAACTTCTTCAAAATGGTGTCATAACACTGGAAGAGCCTAAACTATATGACCCTAGTCAATTCAAGCCATCATGGTGGGATGAAAATGCATTTTGTGATTACCACTGTGTTAAAGGGCACAAAAATTCCTCTTGTCATCAATTGTGCAATTTGGTACAAGACCTCATTGAGAACCATGCCATCAAGCTAGGTGGTCAATCATTTACGTCTAATGAGGATCATACTATCCACAAAAACCCACTGTAGAATCATGGTAAAGCTTCCTCATTTGGCACAAAGAATACTAATAATCAAACCAACAACATCCATCCATCCTACAATAATGTCCATCCTTCATACAATTATCCTAGTGGTACCATTATTAACAATCTTTGCGCTGCTAAGGAAGATAAATGTGTAATACCATTACCATTAAAAATGCCCCGGAATGCAATGTCACCATGTGTAAAGGCAAGGTCACTATCCTAGGTCCTTCGGCATCTCAACCTAAGATCACCATACTCGGTCCGTCTACTAGACAATGAAACCCAAAATCAGAGTTCAACCTCATTGAGCAACTGGATAAAACACCTGCTCAAATATCTATTCTCAAACTACTCCCTATTTCACCCGCACATAAGGCCATCTTGGATAAATTCCTCCAAGATTCATCCATCCCAACCAATATTGATGTCAACCACTTTGAGACTATGGTCAGATATCTGAATTTGCCTCATCACATCACCTTTTCGGACAGTGACTATTCATCGCCCAAACCATCTCATAATGATGCCCTTCACATCAAGGTTTTTGTCCACAAACATAAGGTTAGATGAGTCTTAGTAGATGGCAGAGCAAGATTAAACATCTTCTTGTTAAAATTGGTCAAAGCTCTTGGTTTCTTTGATGCATGTGTAGATGCTAGCAAGAGCATTGTCATCAAGGCATAGGATGATGAAGAATTCACTTCTAGATGCCTCATCAGAATTCCCCTTCGAGTGGGACCAGTTATCATAGATACAACATGCCAGGTCCTGGATTGTGATATACACTACAACATCTTACTTGGTCGACCCTAGATTCATGGTCTAAAGGCTATTTCATCCACATACTACCAATGCCTAAAATTCCCTTTTGATGGTACTGAGATCACTATCCCAAGAGATCCTAATCCATTTCAATACTGTACCAACCTCCGAGCCACTGCTGTGCACCAAGTATCTATCAATCGAGAGGCCTCAACTTCATCCAAATATATTGATCCATGCAAACTTACAAAATCATCCATTCCATCAACTTCTACCACACCATCTTCCCCAGCCTCCATCCCAAGTAAAGACCTTCAGATCTAGGACCTTGGCTGTGGAGAGTTTAAATTGAATACGGCTTACTGTATCACCACAATACTGAAGCCACCTAAAGTCTATGGTAGACCATGTTTTGCAGTTGAGCCCAAAAAAACTTTCAAGGTTCCACCAAAAAGTGTTTTCATATTGTGGGGTGATATGGGTAATGAAGTCATTGACGACATAGCTAACTAGATCTACAAAGAGCTAGAAGAGTTACTCCCACTACCAGTGCATCTCTATGGAAAAGGCTATGAGATATGCAAGGAACTAGGGATTGATGACACAAGCAATCTTGGAAAGGACAACAATGGAAGGAGGGAACCTTTCATAATAAAAGAAAGACCAAAGTACATAGGGCTAGGGTTCGACCAACTCGGAACTGTCGATCAATGTACCTATGAATTTTCAAGTAAAGATGTAACGGTGACAGAAAGTGTCGAGACAAGCAAAGAATCCCTTACCAAAACTAACTCAAATGAATGGGAATGGGGATCTGAAAAAACCCTAAGTGACTATGACATTGATGAACTATTCCTGGAACCTGGCCAACTCTCATTTGAAGAAAGATTCTGATAGGACTATAACATTGACCCTATTGACTGACATTCCAAAAAGAAGGAATGGGTAAGCATTCCTTGGAACCCAGAAGAACATAAGGTGTCGTCGGCAACACCTAAATCATCCCATCCCATTCTTGAGCCCACCCAAGAGCCTAACATGTCTGAACCTATTGTGCATACTACTGAAATGCCAACCACTAGTCATGATGTTGATAGTTGTATCCCCTGTTATGACTTTGAATTTGACTCATCTAACTCTGAGTATGGTTCATCCATTGCATCTGACACGAAAGTTGAAATTGACAACTTTGCCTTCACAATTGAGGCTTCAATTTGCACACTTTCCACATCTTCCCCATCCTTTACCAATAGTGACAATAGGATTCCCCTTGTTTACCCACAACTGATTGACTGGGACCAACAAGAACCACCAGTAATGTACATATTTCAGAATGATGAGGCAATTGCAGAATTCATGGGGCTCCAAGAAGGCATACCATGGGGTGATCACATAATAGAGTTTTCCATTGATCTAGATTTTGCAACTTACTTAGGGGAGACCTTGCAATCCTCCAGTCACAAAAATACAAAGAATAAAACAAAAAAAGAAATGTCTTTAGGTGAAAACCACAAGGCACCTTCTGACAGCAAAATAATAAAAACAAAAGACATATCCGAAGGTGAAAACCTCTCTGAGGTGCCTCGGGATGGAGGATTGGAATTTCTTCCCGTGACATAGGAAAAATCAGCTATGCTTATTGAAGACACAATGGAAGTTAGCATAGCCACACCAGAGAATCCCAAAATGATTCTCTTGGCAACATCATTGTTAGAAGAAGAAAAACTTGAATTTCAACAATTCTTCATAGATAGGAAAGTTAACTTCACATGGTCCTATGCTAACATGCTAGGCCTTGATCCATAATTGGTCTTACATCATCTTCCTTTAATCCCGGGAATCAAGCCAGTCAAACAAAATTTGCGCAAAATGTATCCATAGATTGCACTACTAGTAAAAGTTGAACTAAAGAAGTTTCTAGATGTTGGGTTCATAAGGTCAATAGACTATGCTGATTGGATATCTAACATTGTTCCTGTCACAAAGCTAAATGGACAAATCCATATTTGCATGGATTTCAAAGATTTGAATAAAGCTTGGCCAAAGGATGAATTCCCCTTACCAAATATAGACATGATTGTTGATCTCACAGCAAGTTACAAGATGCTATCCCTCATGGATGGTTTCTGAGGATATAACCAAATCCGAATTGTAACAAAGGATCAGCACAAAACAAAATTCACTTGCCCTTGGGGAACATACTATTGGAATGTCATGCCTTCTGTCTTAAAGAATGCAGGTGCCACATACCAAAGAGCTATGACAACAATCTTTCATGACATGATGCATATCCTAATGGAAGATTATGTGGATGATCTATTGGAAAAATATTTGACATAGAAAGAACATCTCAAAGTCTTGGACAAAATTTTTAGACACCTCAAAGATTACAAGGTTCATTTGAACCCAAGAAAATATTTCTTTGGAGTCACTTTAGGAAAATTTTTGGGATACATAGTTTCATGACGAGGCATTGAGGTTGATCCCAAAAAATTCAAAGCAATTCTGGACATGCCTCCACCAAAAGGAATCAGTGAGCTGAGAATTCTCCAGGGCAAATTGTAGTCCATCCACCGCTTCATTACACAATTGGCAGACAAGTGTCAACCATTTCAATATTTGTTACGCAAAAGTATTCCATTTGTATGGATAGACAAATGCCACACAACCTTTAAAAAAATTAAAGAATATCTATTGACACCACCAGTGTTGATGCCGCCTATTGAGGGTAAGCCATTTATCTTGTATGTCTCTACAACTACAAATGCACTTGGGGCATTATTGGCACAAAATGACCATGAAGAAAAAGAAAGACCCATATACTATGTATCAGTAGCACACTGATAGGATATGAGTTGAACTATACAACCATAGAATGTGCATTCCTTATAGTTGTCTTTGTGGCACAAAAACTAATACATTACATGTTGAGCCACCAAACACACCTAGTAGCCAAGATTGATCCACTAAAGTATCTTCTGAGTCGAGCGGCATTGACAAGCCATTTGGCAAAATGGGTCATGATATTGAGCGAGTATGACATACAATATGTTGAGCACAAGCAAATAAAAGGTCAATTCATAGCAAATCAACTTGCAGATGCACCCATCCAAGCTACCCATCCACTAGTAGTGGATTTTCCTAATGAGTCTATCTTTCACGTAGAACCTGCATTACCATGGAAGCTATATTTTGACGGGTCCCACACTGGTCATGGTTTGGGAGCTGGTATCTTATTCATCACACCACAAGGGGATTAAATTCCAAAATCATTTTGGATTGCCTTCCCTTGTACAAATAATATTGTAGAATATGAAGCACTAGTCACAAGTCTCAAGATAGCAATTAAATGGAAAATTCAGACATTGCTCGTATTCGGGTATTCTCAGTTGGTCATCAACCAAGTGAATGAAGATTATGACACAAAGGATGAAAATTTTCTTCCTTACAAATGAATGGTGGATAGTCTCCTAAGATACTTCACAATGATTACTTTTGAACAAATCCAAAGGATGTAAAATAAGGCAGCCAATGCAATGGCTACTATTGGCTCTCTATTGGACATCCCTAAAAATGTGTCGCAATTAGAGTTTTTAGTGGAACAACTACTGATGCTGGCATATGACATCCCAGAGTCAAAAATTGTTTGTGAGATTGTTGGTCCCAGTTCACCTTGGTACCAAGACATCAACGATTATCTTAAATCCTAGACCCTACCACCTAACCTTTCCAACAACCAAAGACAATCCTTTATCTGAAAAGCTACTAGACATACCACCGTTAGTGACACCCTATACTGCCATGGCTTTGATAACACCATTCTTCACTGTCTCAACACTGATGAAGCCCAAACAACTTTATGAGAAGTACATGAGGGCGTATGCGGATCTCATTTGAGTGGTCCAACACTAGCTAGGAAAGTCACCAAACTTGGGTACTACTGGCTAACATTAGAAAAAGATGCTCTTTAGTTTTTCAGGACATGTCAGAAATGCCAAGTGAATAGTGACCTAATTCATGCACTCGCATAGTAACTGAGACCAATTACTTCTCCATGGCCTTTTACACAATTCGGACTCGACCTCGTGGGAAAGATCCATCCATCCTCTTCTAACGACCACAAATTCATAATCACTACCACTGAGTACTTTACTAAGTGGATTGAAGCCATCCCTCTCACTTACATCACTGGTAAGAAAATATCCTACTTTATTCTAAATTAAATCATCTGCTGGTATGGTGTCCCACAATCCATCATCACAGATAATGAGAGTCCATTCAAAAATCAAGATGTTCATGAACGCTATGCACAATTCCACATCCAACACCATTTTTTCACCCCATATTACCCAAAAGGTAACAACCAAGCTAAGGCATCAAATAAAACAATTCTTCGCATTCTGAAGAAGACCGTCAATGATGCTGCTGAGATTGGCACCTGCAACTTAATCCTGCTTTATGGGCCTATCGTACCAGCATTCATACCGCCACTGGAGCCACTCCATTTTTCCTGGTTTACGGATCTGAAGCCATACTACCCATCGAGGTCAAAATTCCTTCTCTCTGAGTCTCTTTGAAAGGAATGATCGATGATGAAGAGTACAGACAGTCTCGCTTACATGAGCTAGAAATTTTACAAGAAAGATGACAAAATGCCTTAAATCATTTGCAGACATATCAAAATCATCTCTGCCGAAGTTATAACAAAAGAGTAATGGTGTGAAAAATTGAAATTGGTGGCTTAGTCCTAATGCAGAACCCAAGAAATCAAGTGGACCGTGAAAAGCCTAGCATGTTTCAGGCTAATTGGCTTAGTCCTTACATTATTATTGTTGCATTCGTTTCTAGAGCTTATCAGTTAGCCACACCTGATGGAGAATAGTTGACATAACCTATCAACAGCTTACATTTGAAAAATTTCTACACATAGCATCAGAGAGCTTGTCTTAAAAACCTAAAAATACAAAAAAAATTGAAACATAAAGAAAAAATCATCCCTTGATGAAAACCTGGCAAATAGGTGTCTTGGTGACACAAAAAAAATAAAAAAATAACAAAAATAGTAAAAAGAAATGATTCGTCCAATAATGAAAACCTAGCAAATAGGCGCTTTGGATAAGTACCATGGTGAAAACCTGAAAAATAGGTGCCATGTGTAGTTGATCAGTGCTTCACCATCTACTCTTTCTCAAATCAATCCTTATCACAAAGGCCTGACACATTCACGACACTTGTCCTAAGTCCTATCGATTCCGACCATGGTTACCATTTGGTTGACATCACCCCTTGCATATCCTTGCCTTTGTCTTGTGTCTGCCTATCTCCATATCATTGGACTCGGATAATCCCTGCTCTGTTTGGGGGAAAGACCTTTGTCATGTAACTGTAGTGGGTATCGCACATGATCCTCCATTCATAAAAAGTCTTGAAAAAATCCTAAAAATCTGAAAAAGTCTTGAAAAAAGTCCTAAAAATTTGAAAAAATACTTTAAAAGTCCTAAAAATTGGAAATATCCTAAGAAAATACAAAAACATCCAAATCAATGTCAAAATCTCAAAACGGAGTCAAATTCAATCTCTGTCTGGTCAGTTCAATCTGTCCCATCATTCAATCTTTGGTCAAAAGTCTGAACTACGTTGTCTCTACGCATTTTCTATGTAGGCAAGATTCATCTCTGAATCCCTGAGACATTAGGTTAGTCCTTTTAGGTTTGTCAAAATAAAATCATGATTTCAAACTTTTGTCCTTTGGGACAATGTCATTGGTCATGTCGAACTATGAGGTCTCTGAGTGCACGATGTAGGCAAGGCCATCAACCGATGAGCCCCTGAGGCTGCACTAGGTCAGTCCATCAGGGTTCTTGGCACTATAAAATCACACACATCAAGCTATCTTCAAATCAAAAAAATCTTCAATCAATCCCAAACTATCAGTCTATCAATAACTTGTTTCATCAAACATTCTTAGTCAAGTCAGCATGCTAGTAGTGACATGTAATCAAATTCAATCAAGACAATTCACCCTGGAAAAACTTTGGGTTCTTCTTCAGATGTGTCCTTCTGAAGAGAAACTCTCATCATTTATTTATGCTTTTGGATGCATCCTTCCTAAGCATTGTCCTCATCATTTCGAATTTTGATCGATTCTCCTAACTCCGAGAATCGATCTCCTAGATATTAACATCATTTAGGATGTGTCCTTCCTAAATTTGATATCGCTCGACATTTGGCTACACTTGACATTAAAAAAACTTGGCAAACACTTGGAAAACTTTTTTTTTCTATCTTTTTGATGATTATCATGTTATTAGTTCCTTATGTCTTAGGATCCATGATGTATCATAGTGATTATCCTTGTCTTTTAATCACTTTGCTATTAGTTTCTCTAGGATGTCATGAGTTTAGGATTTAGAGAAGCAACGATATAGTATGATGATTTTTCCTATTTGTTTTTAACTATCATGTGGCTAGTTTCTCAAGGATGTCCTGATGTCAGGATTTAGAGAAGCAATGATGTCTCATGATTAGTTTGGTTTTTCTGACAGTTGGCTATGACAAAAGGACTAGGGGCAATTATGTTCCTCATATGATTCATGATCATCTTTGTTTGTGACTATTGATCTACGTGATAGTTTGACCTTGCACACTATTGATCTATGTTGTATCATAGTGTTGTCGGCCATCATGAAAATTTTCGCCCAATGATGATTAAGAGCAATAACTAGGATATTACTATAGCAAAGCTTTAAAGGATTTGGTTTCCGCACTAACATGCATATCTTTCTTCACACTAACATCAATCTTCGCCTCCTCTTCTCTCGTTCTCTGATGATATCCTATGACATACAAAAAACAAAGTTGCATACATGATCACATGAGAATTTCATAATTCACATTTCATAATGCTATCATTCACACCCATCTCACATCATAAAATCATCGTTTACATCAACATATAGGCATCATAAATAAATAGTTTCATTAACATATAGGAATTACATCATTATCACATTACACAATGCATACATACATAACCACATCCATAATTGCATTCATAAACATAAGCATAATATCCATACACCTCATAACATCATAAGAACATTTGCATAACATATCATAAAAACATAGAATACCATAACACATACAATCATGTAGACCACATCAAAACTACATCACATATATATAACTCTCAAAAATAAATGTCACAGGATAGAGTCATATTAAATCCCAAAAATGGAGCTTGCAAGGTCGAATATCAAAATATACAAGTGTTTGAAAACAAGTCCTATGATGTCTCACCTTCGTCCCATGGAGGTGAACTACAAGGTGGTTGTGACTGCCCCATCAAGTCAAAAGTGAACTGAATAGGAGTGGTATCATCGGTCTGACTCTGAGAGCCTGAGGCCTTGATAACATGAGGTTGGCTCTGCTCTGCTTGGTGTCTTGATGACACTGATTTGTGCCCATGATCTAACCTATGGCTATGGCCTGAAGAATTCCTATGAGAGCTGTGTGACCTATGGCTTGATGACTGACTTGATGTAGTGGACCCCCCAGCACTGGTATGACTACTGCTATGTGACTTGTTGCTACTATGTGTCTGACTGCCACTGTCTATGCTGTTGTAGGATTGGGACGATCTTGGGTCCCGTCTCTTTGGGGGAATTGCCTACTCATATAATAACTTGTACCGCCCCTTGCTCTTTTCCATCCTGGCCATCTCTCTAGCAGTGTCCCTTGTCGGCCCTAAGCATAACTCTGCAAACTTAGTGACCCATCGGTCTGAATCCTGTCATCGAAGGATGGCCTGATCTCTCTCTACTTGGGTGACCTCCAGCTCCACCGCCAAGGCCTTGTTCTAAGACAAGGCCGTATCAAGTCTTCTCTAAAGATCCACAATCCTTTGATCAATGGTAGCATCAGTAGGAAAAATGGGTGATCTGTCACCCTCCTCATCCCTGACTATCATCCACTCCCATAGTCTTCGATCAATCTCATCCTCCTCCTCCTCCTCATCCCTCTCCTCCTCTACCTAGATCTCCTCCACATCTATATCAAGAGGATGTCCCCCAATAAATGGATCCTCCTCTGCCTCCGTCGTCCATCATCCCTCCTCCTCTTAACACCCCTCCCATCTCCTCCATCATCTACTGGACCTCCCCTCGACATCCATGGCACTATAACTAAACTATCGATCTGCTACTCAGCGACTGTCACTACTATTGGTGGCCCCCACATGGTCTCCTTGGAAGACCGTGCATACTCTGTCATTCCTATTGGCACATTTTGCTACTCTTCGAACTACCATAGTACCAGCTAGGGTAGGTACATCTCTATGATCCACTGGCTTTGAACCGTGTGGCCAGTAAAATACTGAAACTATCTACATAATGACAAATGGCCATCCTCATATGGCCACTAGGTGCTATCTCTAGAAGGCCTCCAAAAAAATCTAATCATGATGTCAATCCTCTGATGCCAATAACCAGTATCTCCCATGCAAGTCTGACTGACTAAACCCACATACAAGTAGACATACGACATCCCATTGCCTAGCTGCTGCATCTGTACTAGTTTTTGAAAGATGGGAATGCACTCCCATGCCCAGATCATCAGAAGGGTAGTCCCGCAACTAATACTATGGCCCAAATGATAGACGACCTCATGTAGCTGGTGATATAACATGGCCAGCAAACAAGGCTCCCAAGAAAAAATGGTCTTTGTCCTCGCATACGGACAAGTACATCTCCCCATCCAATGGGAAATCCATGACCACAACGATCTGGAATCAGCAACCTGACAATCAGTGTCATCAACATAGCATCCCACCTAGGAAACTAGTCAACTACAACATCCTACGCAATCTCATACCCATCCATACCCAACTAGGCACCACCGACATCCTCATACATATCTAATAGGGTCTATTGCCCTCAGTGCGGGTCGTAGACAACTCTCTCTCTGTGGATCAAAATGTGAAGTATGCAGTACACATCCTCTAAGATGACCATCGCCTCTCCTATAGGCATATGAAACAAGCAGGTCTCTGAATGCCACCTCTCGCATAGAGCTGTCATCAAACCCCTGTTTGCCCGAATAATGGGCATGTAGGTAACATAGTACAACCCCAGTGACATCAGGTGCTATCTCTCCCAGTCACTCATAAATCTCTAAAGGTGTAGGTCGCCAGCCTAAACTCGCATGTGTAAATTAGCACCAATTGCATTTGCACATACAGAAACATGAGTTAGCACCCATGGGCCAACATTACCGAAATCAAAATGCATCTAAAATTGAAGTCAACAAAAGTTCACTTCGGTCAATGTCAATTGTGTCACATTGACCACAAATGTGTCGCAATATGTCAAATACGGCTCTGAACATGGAAATTGTGTTGCACTTTATCAAATGCATCGCTCTATCTAGCAATTGTGTGAGTTAACAACATTTGCGTCATGCATCCATGTAATCGTGTTGCAGTTTATCATTTTCCTTGTTCAAAATTGGCAATTGCGGCACAACAGTGCAGATGCATCACAAATTGCCTTAATTGCATTGCAATATGGCGATTGCATCATTTACCCTCACAAATGCGCAAGTGAACAAGAAAACCTAGCTACCCGGTACACTTGCATTGTGACACAAGAAAATGCATCGAACACAAAGGCATTTGTGGCTTACGTGACATCATTTGTGTCACAACGCATTTGTTTAAACCCCCTTTAACCCTCATAAATTCATTAAATTTAAAAAATTGACAAGTTGGATAGGGTACTTACCAGTGCCTCTGCACCCTTGAGTCATCGAAAAGTCCGCACGTAGTATCCAAGGTGGGTAGTCACTGGAATCACCATCGTTGCTCTCAGCTCTGATTTCTGAAATTTCTATTTAGAAAATGACGAAAGGCACTTGGTTTTTCCTTTTCAACCTATTTATAGGCTAAAAATTAGGGTTTTGACCTGGTAGGTTATAGTAGAGGCTCATTTGACTGCCTTTGACTAGCATTTTTGTTGATTCAACATCCTCCGTTCTCGAAACCGGTCGTGTCATTGCTTAACTGGTCATTAATTTGACTAGTCGGGATATCTTCCAAATTTTTCTGATGCTGAGTCAAAATTCAAAAAATTTCCCGAGGGGGCATAGGCACTCTATACCTTCACTAGGGCATATTCTAGACTTGGTTTCTTTTCCATGACATGATAAACCGCATTATGACAAAGAGGGGAAAATGTAGACACATAAAAAATGACCAAGGCCTGCAAGCAACATTTTACCACCTTTTGTCCTAGCATAATTATGACATTTTAATTATACTTCTAACCCACCTTCAACTATTAATTAAATAATTCATAATTATTTAATTAATTCATGATCTTTCATTCTTCATGATTATTAAATAAATAAATCTTATTTATTTATTTAATGTGTCACTAATTGTCAAAATATTCTCATAATTAAATAAAATCATCAATTTATTTAATTAGTCTCTATCATTAATGTCCTCCTGATTATTAAATAAATATATTTTAATATATTGATTTAATATGTCACTAATTCCTAAATCCTCTCTTAATTAAATAATTATTCTTAATTATTTAATTACCTTATGTGACATTTCCTTATTTTTAAATAAAGTAATCTATTTAAAAATGACTTCACATAGTTAACTGATTCTTCATTTGGTAAATAATTTCAAAAATCAATTACTCATTATCTCACAAATCTGTATTTTGAATTAATTTAGTTCAAAATAGGAAACATTCTTCTACAAATCAAGTATTGCTAAAATTATTGATTTTCTAAAAATATCATCCTCTTATCTCTTGATTTTTACTAATTTCATCTCAGTGTCACATTTATTCTCCACCATTGATTTAATTTCTTAAATTAAATTTTGTCCACACATTTGGGATTTTTTCCCTAACCCTAATTGAGAGTTGTCACCTTGAATCTTAACCTTCGATTCTAGGGCATTTCTCAATCTCTCATCTCATTTGTTCGTCCAAGATTGCATTTTCTATAAAATGACAATCTTGATCTCATTTTTGGGATCTCTTATTATGTTTAGTAATCTAATTATTGTCATCTCTTACTATCATCTTTAGGCTTATTAATTTATGCAATTAGGATTCATTTCTTTTGCATAGATTTTTATTCAAATCCTTCAAAGCTTTGTCTAGGGCTAGATATTTTAGAGTTTTCTCACATACACAATCTGAGGGAATTCATTATCACAGAAAAGTTAGCAGGTACAATAGAAATGGGCCATGGAGAAGAAAGGATTGTGTGAGAGCTTTCTTATTCATTATTTTATTTTATTTTCCTATGCATTCTATTGATTTATTGGATTTAGATTTAATATTGCATGCTTTACTAGACTAACAATCTATTTTTCAGAAATCCATCATTACAACTGGTAATCATAGGGCGGACTTATGAAAGTTAGGCTAAAAGGAAGTTTAGTATTTGAATAGATTTGTTGAAATGGGAAGTGGATGCACACTTTGATGTAGGTTCGAACAACGATCTTGAACTCCTATTTTGATTTAAGATTTGGCTTTCCAATGTGCAATGAACCTTAGCATAGGTTACTTTTTTTTTTAAGGAAAAAGGGTAGGGAAGAGAATAGGTTCTTGGACTTGCAACTACGAATGAACAATGATCATGGAGGTTTCTATTGTGGATAGCTTCCTAAAACAAAATTTCACTTAACCAAAAATTTCACAGCGTCATGAAATTTGTGCTATCTTCTAAGGTCTGCAAATGTTTCATCATTCATTCACCATGTACATGAATGAAAAAAGACAAAATTTTAAAGAAGCTTTGAATTTAAGTCTAGACTTACTTTACATATCCATTTACCAGCAGCAAACAACCAAAAGTATGGACTAAGAAGGCATCTACATAGCAAAAATATTCACAACCATAGAAAAAAATTACTAAATCTACCAAAGCTAACTAAAAGGTAACTGAAACAACAAAGTAAATCTAACTAAATCATCTAACTATGAGAGAAGAATCATGAAACTTGCAAAGAAACTCAGAAATCAACTAAAGTCAATGTATTTCTATTAAAAAATTTGCAGCATGTAATTACAACTCAACTCTCTCTTGAAAATGAGAGGAGAGCTCCTATTTATAGTGTCCCAAAAGTAGAATGAGTGGCCAAGATTAATTTACATTTGTGTGGCATAGATTCACTATAAAGTAGGGTTCTACCTACCCCCACAATATATTACAATTTAAAATACAATTTTGTCCTTATCCCTATTTTGGCTTCTAGTGGCAGCACTGTAGCATTTTGTTTTCTTGTTGATTGGTCTTTTGCTGCAACTATTCTGTTAGAAACTCTTCACCAATAATAGGGTTTCCCTCCTACTTCTTCAAAGCAATATAGTCCACGAATTTCATAATTACTAGCTGGAGTTTATCAATTTCTATAATTTCAGCTCGCAACACTTGGTAACTCCATTCTTTGGAGTTGTCAATGAGCTTTTCCCAGTCTTCATCATACTTGGCAGTGTGGTCCCTGAATAGCTTAGACTGGGTGAAGGCTTAGGCAACAAAACTAATGAAATCATTAGTAACCTCACCTGACATCCCATCTTCTATACTCGTTTGGAAATGAGGCTTTATCTTATTTGGATTAAATTGGACAACAGACACATCGGAACCTATCATTAGCTTCAAGTATTGACTACAGTCCATCCAAACCTCCTTAGCCCAAGTGATATCTAGGTTTACCTTTTCATGCACCTGCTCCAACCTTTCTTTTGGATTTTCAAAATCACGCTTCCATACATCCATCAGCCAGTGATCATCCTCCTTGATTGCAAACTCCTTTTTCCCGAATCTCACTTGGCAGTTTGAGGATAGCCTCAATCTTTGGGTAGGAAGACTCATATTTCCTTGGGAATTCAGTGCAAAGTTTCCTTGTACACTCAAGAGACTTTTTTTACATCTAAGAACTTCTTTGTTGTCTGAATAGCATGATTGATGCCCATTTTTCCAGTATTCAAGACTTGTCAGAACTATCTCTCCATGGTCTTATCCAATTTCTTTCTCCTTTCTAGCTTATCTATTTTTTTCTTGGAAAAAAAATGCGGTGGGGCTAAAGATGTGGTAGGTTGTTCTTTTGTTGATGACCATTGCTAGATATAGACTGTTAGATCAGCCACCTGTGCCTTGAGCTCTTCCTATGAGACCTTATCTTGCTGAATTAGATGGACCACCATGGCGATGGACTCCTAGAGGTGATCTAATTTCTATTCCATGGTGTATCTTATTCCTTGTTCTCCCACCAATGGCATAGCTATTTGTACTGCTCGAGATCTGGAGGCATCCATTGTTAGCTTTGATCTGATTCTAGGTTTCTTCTCCTTCTTGGTGCTTATCTGAGCTCAAGCCAATATATTCCCCAACCTTTTTTTTGGGTCCTTTGGAGTAGGAGCCTTCTTTTCTAGTTGCTTTTCCAACCAATCGGACATAGAGGACTTTCCCTTGGGTGATTCTTTTTCACCCTCCTTTTCATCTTTTCTGATTTCAATATCTTTACCATTAAGAGCCTCTTGCTTTGTCCTTGTATCCTCCTTTTCTTCATCTGAGTCATGGATGAACACTATGCATTTGATGGGGACCTTGATGAGTAGGTATTCCTTGGGGCTGCCTTCCCCTTCAAAATCTTTTTCTTCTTTTTCTTCATCATGCCCATGCTCCTCAGGCTACTCAATTTTTAGGTTTTCATTAATTTCAACCTCTTTTTCAGGCTTATCTTCTTCTTTCTCTTTGTGATCACCATGAGGGGGCGCTTCCTCATCATTCCTAGGGTTGTGGTCATGTTCCTCTACTAGAGATTTTTTGCCCTCTATTTCTATGGTAATAATCCTTTCTTCAATAATAGGCTAGTTTTTCACCTCCTTCTCTTCAATCTCCTTGAGCTTCTTGGATAGCTCCTCATCAAGTTCAGGGTTGGAGGTATCTTCAATAATTTTTTCATTTAAAACCTTGCCATCATCACTAGAGGATTCATAGATGACTTCATAAATCACTTTATGCTCATATATAGGGTGCTCATGGTAGTCATTTGTCCCTTCTTCCAAGTTCTTAGTTGCCTCCATTTGTTGTTGTCTATCCAACTCCTCATAAATATGCATGGTAGCCTCCATTGTGGTTGGCTCAATAGGATAAGGAGTAATTGGGAGATTGTTTATCACTTGGGCAATGGAAGCCTACACCACTAGGTTTTTGAACATCCCCAAGAGTTCAGATGGTACATTTTTCATATATTTTAAAAAGGAGTCTGGAAGGGTAAGGGTAGGCATTACAATTGTCGTGATGGCAGTTGGAAGAGAAAATGATGGGGAAATGGATGATGAATAAATTGGTGAGGTGTAGGACAAGGAGGATTCTACTGATATGAATTGTGCTAGGGGAGAGGTAGAGACAAGGTGGTCAGAGATGTCCACCATAGTCAAAGAGGTGGCAACTACTGGGAACGGGATAAGTGGCATGGTAACAACAACATCAGTGGTTGCAGTAGTAGATGAGATAGGTAGAGACTGTGGTTGATCATCCTCCATATCTTCTCCCTCATGGAGTACATCTTATTGAATTAAAGGCATTTTGGTGATGTTGCCTGATTTCTTATGTTTCTTGGAACTTTCACCTTTTGAGGCCTTTCTAGCATACTCCTTTGGATTAGACTACTACTCGCTAGTCTCTTTCCTATTCCTTGAACGTGTGAATGGGGGATACTTTGATTTTTCTCTTATTGATGTAGCAGCTACCCCACCATCAGATCCACTTGGCTCACTTTCAATCCCTTTATACGTCAGGATGACCCCTTGTTGCTTCAATCAGGCAACTTTCCCACTAATCCATTCCTTTGTGCAAGCCTCAAAAGGCTTGGTGAGAATGTCAAGGTCATTGACCTCTTTCTCATCCCAATCAATCAGTGGTAATGGCATATTAGCAATTGCATTATATCTGGGGTCTATCACAGTGTTCTCATCCTCTTCCATTTGATCTGACACTGGGAGCAAGTTCACCCTCTTCACAAAGTACGTGGTCATTTGTATATAGTGTCTTATCCATAATTCAAAGTCATCTTTACAATTGGACCAAAAATATTCAATGCTGTGAAGATGGGCATATTCTTGTCTGAGTGCTTTCCTAATGTGGCCATAGAGTTCCATCTATGGCCTAGCCATGTGGAGCTTGAAATGATACTCGACCAACTCCTTCTCTGAGTTTTGGGTAGATTGGGAAGTATAAAGCTCGTACATCCCCTAGCCTAGAGTAAGGGGATAAGGGATCCCTACTAGATGCTTGCTTCTTAGGAGGGAGTGAACATGTTGTAGCTGCCAAGAAAGTTCTAGCAATATTATCTGGTCATTAGGATACTGGGGCAGCTTGTTCAGTTTTTTTGAGAACCCTTGGGCACGAATGTATGTAAACTTAGGATATTGGATGAACAAGAAGGCATATTGTTTGAGGAAATCTCAAACACTATGGGATAATTTCCTCTCAAAGTCACCTCCAAGTAGTCAGATGATGTAACCTATGAAAGAATCATTCACCTTGCAATAGTCTTTCTTGAAATTTCTAAATTGCACCCAAGGGTATTTGTCATAGACTTTGAGCTCCCTACCAAGTTCCTCATCCAAGGCTCTGATCAAACCACTGTAGTGCCTTTGTTCTACTAGTGAGTATACAAGATAGGATGTCATGTAAAATTTGGAGGTCCTCTTGACATTCCTGAATTGTTCATGGAAGTAATAATTGATTATTCCTCTCCAATATAGTGTAGTATCCTCCTATAGTGCCTCCATTCGGCTAGTGAGTATACTAGATAGGATTTGATGTAAAATTTGGAGGTCTTCTTGACATTCATGAATTTTTCATGGAAGCAATCACTAATTATTTCTCCCTAGTAGAATTTATTATCCTCCTCTCCACAGAGAATCTGCTCAAGGAAATAGACCATCCACTATTGAAAATAGGTCAAAGTAGGGAGGCCCATTACCCTGCTTAGTAGGGTCACTAGATCATGATAGTCATCAAAGAAATTGCTATGAAAGATCTCATAAGGAACCCTTGCAGCATTGCCCCTCTTCTCCTTGATCCAATGCTGATTTATAAGCTTTTTTCATTTCATGGGGTCTTTGGTCCACATTTCCTTGCACTCTTTTATAGTTGGTAATTCAATCTCCCCAAAGATAGGGATATGGAAGGTATTTTTTATTCCCTTGGAAAACATGTCGGCCAACACGTTCCCATCTCTATCCACTATTGTTCTAGTTTCAGGTTGATATGCCTCCCTCCAAGCCATCACTAGTTTAGGGGAAACCAAATAGGAGGGAAACCTGTAGACTTAGCTATCCTGTTGCTTCTAATTAGTCTTGCACTTTATGTTTTAGGGTTGACCCTGACCCATTTTTTGAAATCATCAATATCCACATTTCCAATATTAGCATTAGAGATCTCTTTCCATTTGGTGGTGACTCTAAATTGCAATGGTTCCCCTTGGAATTGGTACCTCATTTGGTCTTTCTCCTCTTTCCCAAGAGGGGCCTTGCCTGTTTTCTTTCCTTTATCCTTCTCTATGACTACCCCTGAGGTTTATGCACCTAATTCCATATATTGTGGACATAGAGGCAAGGTAAGAATAATCAAGCATGATGACACAAATGTTAGTCAAATCCCTCCAAGACATAATTGGATTGGATAATTCATCTTTCAAAACTCTATCATTTAATCAAGATTACTATCAGTAGTTTACTAGAGGAATTTTTGATGGTCTAGACCTAAGAGGTCAGACTTCTCTAGTCAGAATGTTGTTTGAAGGGTGAACATGGCAAGGCAATCCTAATGGTTTCTCCTGACCTTAGATTTAGATGATTTGAAGTGTTCATGTGGGAGAGGGTCCAATTTCAGCAAGTGGGTGAATATTTGTTTCCAAATTGGAAGGCATTTGGATCATCATTGGAACACTCAAAGTCATAAGGAGGGAGAGTTGTCCGGTGTTAGCCGTTTGGTAATGACCTTTGAGACAAAATTTTGGGGGTAGAGATATGGAGTTTGGAATCCATGGGGCTGAAGGATGCCTAGTCAATTTTGTAACTCTTTAGTCATTTGGGTGCTTGGACCGCGAAGGCTAGAAAGCTATTGGAGGATGGCTATGAGAAACAACAGCCCATAGATGGAAGTCTAGTGGGAGAAACCTGATAAACTAGACCCGAGTGTGGATTTTGCATCATAATTGTTCATTGAGTTCTGATGGCAATTTGAGCATCAGGGCCCAGGAGCCGAAAGGACGGTCTAAGTTTTTGCTTTGCGATGGCCGAAATGAGATGGATTCCCGATGGTGAAATCTTGACAAGGGAAAGGAATTAAGTTTCTTGCTTTTGACTCACACAATAGAGATATTATTGAGGTTTGGGTCCTGAAAGGCAGTCCTCTGATGGTCATTAGAAACAATGAAATTGTAGCAGTGGTCCGTAGATGGAGGTCCATGAATCAGGACCTAATGGGTTTTTGGATGATGTAGCTTTACTCATCAAGCCTGATAGTGAACAACAGGGCGGGCTACGAGGCTTGGATAGGTGAGGCAGAAATGTCATTTGAAATGACCATAAGGAGATGGCACTCCAAAGGTGGAGTTCTAGGGTCCAAAACCCATGAGGCATCCTACTTTTTGAATTTGTGTTTTGTTTGTTTATGTCAATCAATGAAGGTAACCCTTGGACCTGGAGGGTGTGAGCGCCCTATTTGAAGAACCGCATTAGGGCGAAGAAGTTCCATGTTTAATTTTTCAGTGCTTTGAGGGACTTTCTTAACATTCTATTACATGGGTTTTGTATCACAACCCTTCCTCTATTAAAAAAATTCAACTTTATTCCTTTATATTCGCTATTTAAACATGAAATCACAAAATCTTAAGAGGATGGCGGATGAAAAACTAACCTCGAGAACTCAATGAATGCAGTTGGCGAATCCATGAAGAACGATGAAGAGAGGCACCAGGCATGAAGGCGGTGAAGGCTGGGAAGTCTCTCCACTACTATAAAATTCTTGACATGTGAAAATGATAGGTTTGACATGTTTATTTATACCCTGAAGTGCATTAAATGCACCTAATTAATTCAAGTATAGTGGGTGAAAAGTTGGTGAGTTTGAATTTCAGGATAGCAGTGGGAGGTCCAAAACCGAAAGGGCAGAAAGATGTGAGCTCATGGCCATCTGAAATGCCAAGTGGAAAATCAATAGCCAAGGAGGGTCTAGGGTCCAATGGCTAGGAAGACATGGGCCATCGGTCATTTAAAACAACAAATGAATGGAGGAATCCTGGGCAAGGAACTCTGGAAAATTGGGCTTGATAGTAGCAAAGGTTGTTCAGTTGCAACACAAGTTTATGAAATGGAAACAGGGAGCCAGGCCTCAAAAACTAGAAGGACATAGGCCAAAGGTCATTCGAAAGAGCAGATTTGACAAGGAAATCTGACAAGGGAAACTTGGCAAGCCTAACTTGGAAGGTCCTATGGCTACTTGTAAAATTCAAAGTGCCAAAGGAACTCCGAGAGGACTCACAACTTAGAAAATTTTGAGGGGGTGAAACATGGTCAAATTATGATGAGACTTAAGAGGCATGCTGACTATCTAGGACACCAAAATAGGGGCACCCAAAATGAGACAGTAAAAAAATGACATGGCAAAGCGAAGGAAAGAGAGGGTCCCCATTCTGAATGGGGCGTGTGTGCTGAGTGCACAAAAAATGGTGACTCTGCTGGGAAACACTCTAGAGCGTTTGAAGGATAAGTATTCATTTAGGACCCAAAATCTCTAGTTTCATAGACTAGGGGATGACATCCAAAATTGAACTAGGAGAATAGGATCTTTTGTCGAGTCAACCTACAAAACATCCTAGAATTGTGTGTGTAGTGAATTCATTCCTTCCCTTAGGAAATGTGACAAGAAGCGGCTAATCAAACAAGGAAGCTACATGAATCACCCAACACCAAAAGTAACCTGTGCATTGCCCCGCTACTAGTCAGGTGTCCATAGCCCCAACCAAGTTGTCATTGTGACCCCATGGATATTGCTCTACTATCCACCGGGAGTCCATAGCCCCGATAGAGTTACCTGCATACCCATATGGTTGCTTGATTTCAAAAATTTCTTTCTTTCTTTCTTTTAGATTTTTCTTTCGGAACTTTATTTTTTCTCAACCATGTAAGCACTTAATCCTATGATGGGTTTGAGAACCACATCGGTCATAGGAGAGGACTTAAGATTTTTCACTTACCATGTTATCATAGCAACTATAGTACGACCCTTCTAAAATAATTAACATTCATTTTGTGTAGGACTTGAGATGAATGTAAGAAGATTCAACCAAGGGTCATGTTCTCATAACAGAGTTCAAATGAGGAAGTCATTCCCAGGAAGCTATCACAGACAAATAGTTGAGAATGAATATTTAGCCAAAGAACACTAAGAGTGAGCAAAAAAGTGAACTATTAGTTGAACAAGAATGGCCCCCATATTAGGAACAAAAATCCTCTCATCAAAAAAACAAAATAGTCGGGAGACGAGAAAAACAAAGTAGCAGAAAACAACATAACAAAAGAAAACCAAACCAACTTATTCTAGCCTATGTACAAATATTTACAGGAATAGCTCTACACAAGCTCAGACTTTGAAGTAATTCTTTAGGTGCTACCCATTGAGAGGAAATGAGACATCCTCATTAGTTAAGGTTTTTAAGCAGAAAGAATTGTCTCCCATAATTTCAGCTATTTGAAAGGGGCCAAGCCAAAGCTTGTCGAATTTTTTAGTCCCCCTTTCTTTTCATGGGCCTTGTCCCAATACAGGACTAAATCTACAATTCTAAAGGCCTTAATTTTGGCTCGATGATCGAACCACCTCTTGACCACACCCTAATGTTTCAAAAAAAATTCTATTGCATGATCTCATATTCTTCTAAGTGCAAGAGCTCAGCAAATTAAGCTTCTCTACGGTCCCCTCCTTCATAAAAATCATTGATAAACTGGAGGGTGGGAATTTTTTAGGTGTATTAGAAAGATAGGCTCTAATCCATAGGCTAGATGGAATAGAGAATCACTGAGGGAAGACTTGTGATGGGTGTGATCTTCCCAAAGGGTGAAATAGAGCTGAGTATGCCAGTCCTTGGGGTTCCTATCAAGCATTTTTTTAATCATAGTGATCAAGTTTTTGTTGGTAGATTTCATAAGACCATTGCCCTGAGGATAGTAATTGGATGAGAGCTTGAGGGTGATGCCATAATCAAAGGCCCAACTAGAAATTTTAAGTGAGGAGAAGGTGGGTCCATTATCACATACCAATGCATACGGGCAACCAAAGAGGTTTAAAATAAAACTTTCAAGGAAATCAATGACTACCTCTGTGGTACATTGCCTACATGCAATAGGTTTTGTCCACCTAGAACAGTAACTAGAGGAAGTTAGAATGTACCTATGAGCCATAGATGATGGTAGGCTTACTAGACCAATGAAGTCAAGACTCCATTGCATGAACGACCTTACCTCCAGGACCGGTTGTAGCGAGAGAGCAATATTTCTTTCTCTATTCGCCATAGTCTATCAAACATGACATGTGCGGACATGGTTATGAGCATCCCTGAAGATCGTAGGCCAATAGCATCCTCCTCTCAGGATTTTATGTGCATTAGAAAGACCAAAACCATGACCCATGGAAAATTTATCATGATACTCATTCAAGACCCGATTTGCCTCTTTTTTGCCAAGGCATCTCAGATTGATGCCTTCATGGTTCCTCTTGTACACTATGGCTCCCTACAATGTGTAGTTTCTTCTCTAAAGTATAAGGGAATGTTTTTGGACCCCCTACAAGTGGGGAAGACATCTCTGATTCAATAGATAGTAAACTATGTCGTCGTACCACTCTACTGGAGAGACATCCTCCAACTGGTACTGTTGAGTTGTAAGTTCACGTTCAACTTCAACTACTGCTTCAACTATTGTTCTAGTAAGTGATTTTCCTCTAACCAATTTCATTGGTTGAATATCTATATTGTATTCTTACAATAGGGTTACCCATTTGGCTCTACCTTCTCCTAACTCATTTTGCATGAGCAATGTCTTCATTGTGGGGTCGGGCACGTTGGAAAATAATTTATTTCTCAGGATGTAATGCCTAAATCTCTTGAATCCACAGACGAGAATATCCCTTCTTTTCAACATTGTAATATCTTATCTTAGTGTCCTTTAATGGGGCACTCATGATGGAAATAGGGTGCTTATTCCCATCATTGTCATTTTGAGTTAGTATATTGGCACATGAGTGGTCTCAAGTGAATGAATAAATATAAAATGGCTTCAAATAGTCCAGGTTGACCAAAAGAGACTCATCAAAAATTTATTTCTTGATCTCTTCAAAAGAACACTTCACTTCCAAGATCCACTCAATCATGGCATATTGCTTTAACATGGCATTGAGCGGCTTGACAATTTCAACAAAGCCTATGATAAATTTTCGGACAAAGTTTATCTTCTTGAAGAAATATTTTAACTCTTTCTTGTTGCTTGGTAGCTAGATCTTCATTATTGCCTGGATGCATTTAGGGTCAATAGAGATTCTCTTTTCTGGGAGGACATGTCCAAGCAGCTTTCCTTTAGTGACCTCAAAGATGCACTTCTTCAAGTTGAGGGACACCCCAAACTCTCCACACCTTTGAAAAGCTTTGCATAAATCAGCAACATGATCACTTCGTTGCTTTGAGAATACAGTCAAATCATCCATGTAGATGATTATGCATTTTCCTATCAGATCCTTGAAGGTAATGTCCATTGCACGTTGAAAGGTCATTGTGGTGTTGATGAGTCTGAACGACATTTATCTATAGGAAAAGGTGCTCCACTTGGTGGTGAATGTTGTTTTATGTCAATCTTCATACTGCACCATAACTTGATTGTATCCAAAGTACCCATCCCAAAAGGACATCATCTAGGGGCCATTAACTATCTACAATACCTCATCCAATGATAGTACATGATATTTATCATTTCCTAAAGCTCTATCCAGATTGTGGAAATCAACACAACCTGATTTCTCCTTTCTTTTTCCTAATTGAAACCAAATTAGCCACCCACATGGAGTGCCTAACTAGAAAAATAATCCTAGTAGACATCAACTTCTATACTTCCTTGTATATGACTAGTTCTAGTAAAGAATTTACATGGTGTTGCCATTGTCAGAATGGTCTTACATCTGGTCTGAGAGGGATGGTGTGAGTGATGATTGATGTATCATATGTTTTTCAAGTCTTCATAACTCCAAGAAATTACTTTGTGGTACTTCTGCAAAGCACCCACTATTCCCTTTCTTTCTTCTAGTGTGCACACCTTTCCAATAAACATATTATTTGCATCCTTAGTTGTATTGAGGTTATAGGTGTCATAGTGGTCACTAATGGAGTCCCTCTTTGTTTGTTGGTCTTGAACTCTGATCTGATCTAGATCAAATATCCGCTCTAGTTTGACCATTCCTCTTGGGATAGTGTTTGTCTTGAGGTTGATGACCCCTTCTATGTCAAGCTCGGCCTCTTTGAGCTCAATCTCATCAATTATTTTGGTAGCAAACACATCAGAGCTGGTGATAAAATATAGGATGTGTTTTTCATCATTAAACACTTGGAAAATTTCCACATTATCTTGCATAGATGGAAGGGAGGTGAGTTTTATGGTAAACCTTTTGAGGCCAGACAATGATAAGGGCTACAAGGTGCTAGCCACTTGTGCTAGGGCATTGGCAGTTTGATTTTGAGAGCACGGGATCAGCTAGATATTGAATGCATCTAGTCCTTCTAATTGATCCCATACCCTATGTTGATAATTAGTCAGTCTCTGGTCATAGTAGGAATAGAGCTTTCTTACTTGCTTTATGACCAAATCTGAGTCACCAAAGACTTGTAACATTTTGACCCCTTTTCTTAATGCCATGAGGAGTCCTAGGACCAATGTCTCATATTTTGCTATGTTATTTGTGCAATAAAATTGAAGTCTATGAGCAGTGAAGTACAAATTACCTTTGGGACTAATTAGATCAAAACTAGCTTCCGCCCTATGCTTGGATTTGGACCCATCAAAGCATAGTGTCCAGAACCTAGGAGATTTCATGAGCTTGGAATTAACATATCTAAACTTTTCTCTTGAAGGCAACCTCATTTCAGCAACCTTTTGAGGTGAAGTAGATTCCAACTATATCTGATCTAGCAGTGTTAACTTCACCTCCTCTTTTAGAACAACCTATCCCTTGATATGCTCAATTGTTGTTTGAAATAGGCCATGTTTGAACTCTAGATGCATAGCATTGTGCACCCTACACCAACTAGGCAGTAGGAATTCTTGAAAATTCATCCTAGCTCCCAAATTGAGTTGATCTTGTACACATTTTTCCATAAATTCTTGGAATCCATCCAACAATCCAAGGATGCCATCCCTGCAGGATTCTTCGTCATATGACTCGATCAACATTTTTGTGCTCTGAGGGGTACAGGCTAAGTTGGTAGGCAAGCTACAAGACACAAGGAGGAATTCCTCAACCACCACTTTTTCACAATATTCATGTTCATTTGAGTATGCCATAAGGCAATAATTTCCCAATTATGTTTCAACAAACAACACTTCATTTGTGTTGTTGTATTCTATGATCATAAACTTCATGCGTGGATCTTGATCTATTCAAATTTGATTTGGCATCCCTTTCCATGACAACCAAATGTGGGAGTATTCTATTGCAGCGTACCCATTCAATGCTCAGGTCAAATCCCTTCCTAAAATTATTCCATAAGTATCGGGGATATTAGAAACTTGGATGTCAGTGGTTTGTTGTATCCATCGATTAGCAGAAATCTACATGGGTATTCTATTAATCTCACCCACTATGCTGATCTTAGTCTTGTCAAGTTGTGTAACTTTACATCAGGAAGGAGTTGGAACTATCCCCAAAGCCTTGCATACGTTTAGGGGCATGACATTGGGGGAGGCCCTCAAGTCTAACAAGAAATTTTGAAGGTTCTTCCCAAATATTCTAATGGTGGTCAAGAAGGGAGGAGTTTCAAATTTTCCCTAAAACACTCCTCCAGAAACATCTACCTGGAACATCTACCTGGGCCACCTGACCTTTACCCTTATCGCTACCTTTATTTTGAGCTTGTGTTTCATCTATTTCTTTGGCAGGTCTTTTTTTCCTTGCTGATTTGTAGGCAGATCAACTTTCTTTTTAAATACTTGTCGCACAATTAGCTCACTCTGCTGATCCTCAAAGGAAATCCTCCTTGGGGGTGTGTCTTGGGCCAATCTAGATGAATATTTCCCATTGATCATTCTAAAGAAGGCATTCCTAAGAGCACAAAATTTAAGTAGCTCAAAATCGAACACACTTAACATAAATTTCTTAAATTCTTCTACAATATACTCTCCCATTTGTTCAATTTCAACATCATAAGGGGCATTTTGGGAAGAGCTAGTAGGCAGGTTTTTGTTTTGATTCTGCTACCTATTCTTGTTAAAGTACCGATTAGGTATGTGGGGATAGCCTGGGTTGTTACTTGCATTCAGGTCAAGAGGGGTGCTAAAATTGTTAGATGGAGTGGAGGTCATGAAAGGACCTCCAACGTGCCCACCAACCTACCTACTTTTTAAGTCATATGGAGTGGACCATTATCTACTGAATCAAAAATTTGAGCCAAAGGACTTTTGGTACTTACCTCTTCCAATTTTGTCATTGCTTCCTGTAGTGGTATCCTCCTTCTCTAGCATGTTGTTCTCATCCTTTGGGAAGGGATCCTGGTTGACCACCAACACCGAGGAGTCATAGGGTTTTGAAGGAATGATGTCCCTACATCCTGAGCTATCTATGACATTCTGGACTTCAATTTGAAATATTTGAGCAACCGTTAGAAATTTTGGGCAATCCAATTCTGAGCATCGACTTGTTTTATGGATGTGGCATCAGGCAGACAAGGCATCCTCAGCTAAATAGACTCCACTTGTAGTCTTTTCATTGTTATTGGGCTAGTCCAAGGGAGTATGAATGCCACCATTGTTCAACCTTGTATTCCATGTCTGATTTTGTCTCTAGGAGGGCCTTTTGTCAATTTTTTGCCTTGAATTTTGACCCCTATCATAAGTTTGTCCAGAAGATGTGCTAGCATCATGATTGTCACAACTATCATGATTGTCCTAATTGAGGTTGGCATGGATGCTTATTTGTGAAACCTATAACTGATTGTTTTGATTCATCAAGTGGGTCATCTTCATTGACATTTTGTTGATCATTTATCTCATCTCGTCAATTCGATCCTTCTCTATGTTGCTCGGTGGTGAGGCTGAATTCTGAAGGAAAATAGGTTGTGCAGCTAGCTAGTTTTGATGAGCGAGTGGGAATTCAAAGGATTTCTGGTATGCCAACACTTGGGGTGGCTAAGAGTGGACCTATTGTTTTCATGGCAACAAGTATTGCAAAACCAGAGATGCCTAGTTCATTGGTTTTCCCAGGTGAGGCACTATAGGAAAATGCAGTACCAGATTCATGAAGGGCGTGTGATGTTGTAAATCTTGGGTAAGCCTCTAAATCTGCATGGGATGGGTGACCTACCCTAAAGAGGGCAGCAAACCAACAATATTCTATCCCAAGTCTATGCTGGTGATGATGACCTCGACATAAGTGTCTACTAATTTGGCAAGAGGCAGCTGCATCCTTTTTACTAATGTTGTTGTAAGATTGTCCAATGCCACATAGTAAACTAGTACAACAACAAAATCATTGAGTGCATAAGGGTCCTACAATCAAGTATATGCCCTATTGAAGCGATCATTAAAGCAGTTGATTGGTTCATTGAGATCTCTGTGGACAGACATAAAATGTCAATAAAACTCCAAAGGACTGGTTGGGATCTTGAATCTCTATAGGAAATCATTTCTTAAGAGGTCCCATGTGTTGATAGTTCTCACTGGAAAATTGTCATACCAATAAAAGGCCTCTTCCCCCAAGTAGTAAGGAAAGAGCTGGAAAGATACATCCTCATATATAATTTGCATAGTCTTTAAGGCTATCTCAAAAATCTTAACATGTTCCTTCACTATCATCTGCAGATCTTAGGGGTTGATCTTCGTGCAAAATCTCTCTAGATTCTTTGGCATGCCATTATAAAGGTTGAAGGCCATAGGGGACAAATTATTTGCTAGCCATGCAATCGAAGGAGGCAGTGGAGGTGGTTACACTAGACTAACTTGAGGTTGTGGAAGGGAGACAACAGTTAGCGATATAACACTCAGAAGTGGCACTACGTTGGACTTGAAGGCAGTGTTTGGCCCAATGGAAGCAATAGCCTAGAAGGTTGTTTGAAGTAAATGAGTGGGAGAAGGTGTTTCCAAAGATGAGGGAGAAGAAAAAGATGAATGGATAGAAGAAGGAGATGATGGTGAAAGTGAAATGGGCTGGTCATATGTGTTGGAGGCAGATGCTTCCCCTTTCTTGGCTCTCTTATCTCAGGTGGGGGGCGATAACTCTTGAAATTCACCTTTTTTCAGTGTAGACCTTAGTATCCTATAAAATATCTCAGGGGAGAAAGAACCAATTTGATCAAGCTTAGCTCCAAAGATTCCCTCCTTCTAGCACTAGCTTTGTTGATGTGTTTTTTATGCATTTCTCAACATAGGTAATGCATAAGTGCATCACCTCTCTTGAAAGGAAGTATCCAACAACAAGTTGTTTAAAATAACCCCAAGGTCTCTTGGGTGTCAGGTCATGACTTGCATGGAATATGTCAGTTGATGTTTGATGCAATCTTGTTGGTAACCACAGGGCACACTTATGAAACTTAGGCTAAAAGGAAGTTGAGTCTTTGAATGAAGTTCTTGAAATGGGAAGTGGATGCACACTGTGTTGTAGGTTCGAACAATGATCTTGAACTCCTGTTTTTATTTAATATTTGGTTTTACAACATGCAATGAACCTTAGCATAGGTTAATTATTTTAAAAAATGAAAAATGGTAGGGAAGAGAAGAGGTTCCTAGACCTACAACTATGAATGAACACTGATAATGGAGGTTTCTATTGTGGAAAACTTCCTTAAACAAAATTTCACTTAACCAAAAATTTCACAGTGTCATGAAATTTGTGCTATCTTCTAAGGTCTACAAATGTTTCATCATTTATTCACCATGTACACACATGAAAAAAGACAAAAGTTTAAAGCAACATTAAATTTAAGTCCAGACTAATTTTACATAGCCATCTACTAGTAGCAAACAACCAAAAGTATGGACTAAGAAGACATCTACATAGTAGAAATCTTCACAACCATAGAAAAAAATTACTAAATCTACCAAAGCTAACTAAAAGGTAACTGAAACAGAAAATTAAATCTAACTAAATCATCAAACTATGAGAGAAGAATCATAAACATGAAAAGAAACTCAGAAATCCACCAAAGTCAATGTATTTCTATTAAATTTCCTATAGAATGTCATTACAACAACTCAACTCTCTCCTGAAAATGAGAGACCCCCTATTTAAAGTGTCCCAAAAGTAGAATGAGTGGCCAAGATTAATTTACATTTGTGTGGCCAAGATTCACTTTAAACTAGGGTTCTACATTCCCCCACAATATATTACATTTTAAAATATATTTTTGTCCTTATCCCTATTTTAGCTTCTAGTGGCAGCACTATGGTGTTTTTCCTTCTTGTTGATTGCTATTTTCTTGCCGCTATTCTATAAGAAACTCTTCACCAATAATAGGGTTGCCCTCCTGCTTCTTCAAAGCAACATACTCCATGAATTTCAAAATTACAAGCTAGAGTTTATCAATTTCTATAATTTCAGCTCGCAGCACTTGGTAACTCCATTCCTTGAAGTTGTCAATGAGCTTTTCCTAGTCTTCATCATACTTGTTAGCGTGGTCTCTGAACAACTCAGACTGGGTGAAGGCTTAGGCAACAAAACTCATGAAATGAATAGTAACCTCACCAGACATCCCATCTTTTATCCTCTTTTGGAAATGAGGCTTTATCTTCTCTGGATTAACTTGGACAATAGGCACATCATACCATGTCATTAGCTTCAAGTATCGACTGCAATCCATCCAAACCTCCTTGGACCAATCAATATCTGGGTTTACCTTTTCAAGCACCTTCTCCAACCTTTCTTTTTTATTTTCAAAATCTTGCTTCCATACATCCATCAACCAATGATCATCCTCCTTGAATGCCAACTCCTTTTCCCAAATCTCACTTGGTAGTTTGAGGATAGCCTCAGTATTCAGGTAGGTAGACTCATATTTCCTTGGGAAATCAGTGCAAAGTTTCCTTGTACCCTCAAGAGACTTTTGTACATCTAAGAACTTGTTTGTTTTCTAAAAAACATGATTGATGCCCAAGTTTCTAGTATTCAAGACCTACTAGAACTAGCTCATTGTGGTCCTATCTAATTTATCTATCCTTTCTAGCTTATCTATTTATTCCTTGGAGAAAATTTGTGGCAAGACCAAAGATGTGGTAGGTTTTTCTTCTATTGATGACCATTGTTGGATATATGCTATTAGATCAGCCACCTATACCTTGAGATCTTTCTTTGAGACCTTATTTTGTTGAATTAGATGTACCACCGTGGTGCTGAACTCCTGGATGTGATCTACTTTTTCTTCCCAAGTGGCCATTCCCAAAGTGATGGTGGAGATGTTGTAGCTTATTCCTTGTTCTCCCACCACTAGCATAGCTATTTGTACTACTCTAGATCCAAAGGCATCCATTGTTACCTTTGATCTAATTCTAGGTCTCTTCTCCTTTTTGGTGTTGATCTGGGCTCGGGCCAATATAGCCTCCAACCTTGTTTTTGGGTCCTTTAGAGCGGGATCCTTCTTCTGTAGTTGCTTTTCCAACCAATTGAGCGTTGAGGAATTTCCCTTGGAAGATTCCTATTCACCTTCCTTTTCATCTTTTCTGATTTTAATATATTTACCATTAAGAACCTCTTGCTCTATCTTTGTATCCTCCTTTTCTTCATTGGATTCCTAGATGAACATCGTACATTTGATGGGGAACTTTATGAGCAAGTGTTCCTCGGGGCTGCCTTCCCCTTCAATATCTTTTTTTCCTTTTTCTTCATCATGCCCATGCTCATGAGGTTGCTCAGTTTCTGGGTTCTCATGAATTTCAGCCTCTTCTTCAAGCTTATCTTCTTATTTTTCTTCTCGTTCACCATGAAGGAGTAATTCCTCATCATGCCTAGGGTTGTGCTCACATTCCTCTATTGGAGATTTATTACCCTCTATTTCTGTGGCAACAATCCTTTCTTCAACAATAGGCTAGTTTTCAACCTCCTTTTCAATCTCCTTGAGCTTCTTGGCTAGCTCCTCATCAAGTTCAGTGTTGGAGGTCATTTCAATAATATTTTCATTTAAACCCTCACCATCATCACCAAAGGATTCAGATATGATTTCGTCAATCACTCTATGCTCATATACAGGGTGCTCATGGTAGTCATTTGTCCCTTCTTCCAGGTTCTTAGTTGCCTCAATTTGTTGTTTTCTATCCAACTCCTCAAAAATATGCATCGTAGCCTCCAGTGTGGGTAGGTCAATAGGAGGAGGAGGAACTAGGAGATTAGTTATCACTTGGGCAATGGCAACCTACACCATTGGGTTTGTGAACATCCCTGAGAGTTCAAATGGTACATTTTGCATATATTTTATGAAGGACTTTGGAAGGGTAAGGGAAAGCATTACAATTTCCATGGTGGTAGTTGGAAGAGAAAATGAGTGGGACATGGATGATGAGGAAATTGGAAAAGTGGTGTCCGACAAGGAGTCTACTGATATGACTTCTGCTAGGGAGAGGTAGACACAAGGTGGACAAAGATGTCCACCATAGTCAGAGAGGTGGCAACTATTGCGAGCGAGATAAGTGGTGGGGTAACAACAATAGTAGTGGTTGCAGAAGTAGATGAGATAGGTGGAGAATATGACTGATCAACCTCCATATCTTCTCCCTCATGGAGTGGATCTTCTTGAATTATAGGAATTTCAGTGATGCTGCCTAATTTCTTATGTTTGTTGGAACGTTCACCTTCTGAGGCCTTTCTAGTGTACACCTTTGGATTAGACTGTTGCTCATCAATCTCTTTCCTCTTCCTTGAAAGAGTGGATGGGGGGACTTTTATTTTTCTCCTATTGATGTAGTAGCTAACCCAACATCAAATTCACTTGGCTCACTTTCGAGCCCTTTATACGTTAGGAAAACCCCTTGTTGCTTCAATCAAGAAACTTTCCCATCAATCCATTCCTTTATGTGAACCTTAATAGGGTTGGTGAGAATTTTGAGGTCATCAACCTCTTTCTCATCCCAATCAATCAATGGTAACAATAGATTAGCAATTCCATTATATCTGGGGTCTATCATAGTGCTCTCATCCTCTTCCATTTGATCTAACACTGGGAGTAGGTTCACCCTCTTCACAAAGTATGCACTCATTCGCATATAGTGCCTTATCTGCACTTCAAATTCATCTTTACAATTGGCCCAGCAGTCTTTGATTTTGTGAAGATGGGCATATTCTTGTTTGAATGCTTTCCTGATGTGGCCATAGGGATCCATCCATGGCCTAGCCACGTGAGCTTAAAATGATACTCATGCAACTCCTTCTCTGAGTTTTGGGCACAATGGGAAGTATGAAGATCATACATCCCTTGGACTAAAGTAAGGGGATAAGGGATCCCTAATAGATGCTTGCTGCTTAGGAGGGCATGAACATGTCATAGCTGTCGAGAAAGTTCTAACAATATTATTCGATCATTAGGATATCGGGGCAGCTTGTTTAGTTTTTCTAAGAACCCCTAGGTGCAGATGTATGTAAACTTAGGATATTGGATGAACAAGAAGGAATATTGTTTGAGGAAAGCTCGAGCACTATGGGAGACTCTCCTCTTGAAGTCATTCCTGAGAAGCCTAATGATGTAACCTATGAAAGCATCATTCACCCTATAGTAGTCTTTCTTGAAATTTTTTGAATTGTAGCTAAGGGTATTTGTCATAGACTTTGAGCTCCCTGCTAGGTTCCTCATCTAGGGCTCTAAAAAAACCATTGTAGTGCCTTCGTTCAGCCAATGAGTATACCAAATAGGATGTTATGTAAAATTTCAAGGTCTTCTTGACATTCATGAATTGTTCATAGAAGAAATCACTTATTATTCCTCCCCAGTCAAATTTAGTATCCTCCTCTCCACACAAAATATGTTCGATGAAGTAGACCATCTACTCTTGAAAATAGGCTACAGTAGGGAGGCCCATTACCCTTCTTAGTAGGGTCACTAGATCATGATAGTCCTCAAATAAATCACTACAAAAGAGGTTCTAAGGAACCTTTGCAGCATTGCCCCTCTTCTCCTTGAGCCAATGTTGATTTATAATCTTTTTGAATTTCACAGGGTCTTCATCCCACATTTCCTAGCACTCTTTTATAGTTGGTAATTCCATCTCCACAAATATAGGGATATGGAAGGTCTTCGTTATTCCCTAGGAAGACATGTCGGCCAAAATTTTCCCATCTCTATCCACTATTGTTCTAGTTTCAGGCAAATATGCCTCTCACCAAGCCATCACTAGTTTGGGGGCAACAAAGATGGAGGGAAACCTGCAACCTTAGCTATCACGCTGCTTCTAATTAGTCTTGCAATTTTTGTTTTGGGGTTGAACCTGACCCTTTCTATGAAATCATGAATATCCACATGTCCAATATTAGTGTCAGAGATCTCTTTCCATTTGGTGGCGACTCTATATTAAAATGGTTCCCCTAGGAATGGGTACCTCATTTGGTATTTTTCCTCTTTCCCACGATGGGCCTTACCTATTTTCTTTCCTCTATCCTTCTTTGTGATTGCCCCTGAGTTTTTTGCACTGGATTCCATATATTCTACACATAGAGGCAAGGTAAGCATAATCAAGCATGATGACTCAAATGTTAGTCAAATCCCTGCAAGACATCATTAGATTGGATAATTCATCATTCAAAAATCTAACATTTAATCAAGATTGCCATCAGTAGTTCACTAGAGGGAGTTTGGATCATCCATTCCCAAGAGGTCGGACTTCTCTGGTCAAAATAATGTGTGAAGGGTGGACAGGGTAGGGCAATCTAGATGGTTTCTCTTGACCTTAGATTTAGATGATTTGGAGTGTGCATGTGGGAGAGGGTCCAATTTAAGCATGTGGGTCAATGTTTGTTTCCATATTGGAGGGAATTTGGATTATTGGGACACCCAGAGTCATAAGGAAGGAAAGATGTCTGGTGTTAGCCATTTGGGAATGGCCTTGGCAAAAAAACATTACGGGGGCGGAGTTCTGGAGTCTGGAACACGTGGGGTTGAAGGACGGTTGGTCAATTTTGTAACTCTTCAGTCATTTGGGTGCTCAGACCATGAAGACCAAAAATTTATTGGAGGATGGTCATGAGAAATGATAGGCCATGGACGTAGGTCTGGTGGGAGCAACCCAACAAACTAGACCTAAGTGTGGATTTTGCATCATAATTGTTCATTGAGTTCTGATAACAATTTGAGCATCAGGGCCTGGGAACCAGAAGGACAGTCTGATTTTTCCCTTCGGGATGGCTGAAATAGGATAGAGTCCCATGATGGAATCCCAGTGGTTGGGGCTCAATGAGGGAAAGGACTTAATATTCTTTCTTTCGACTCATGCAATAGAGAGATTATTGGCATTTGGGGACTTAAAGGCAGTCCTGTGATGGCTGTTAGAAACAAAAAAATTGTAACAACGACCCATAGATGGAGGTCTGTGAACTAGGAATCTATGGGCATTTGGATGATGTAGCTTTACTTAGCAAGCTCGATGACGAACAACAAGGTGAGTTTCGGGGCTCAGATAGGTGAGGCGGAAACTCTGTTTGAAATGGTGAAAAGGGGATGGCACTTTGGAGGCAGAGTTCTAGGGTTTGGAACCTGTGAGGTATCCCGCCCTTTGAGCTTGTGTTTCATTTGGTTATTTCAATCATCAAAGGTAACCTGCAGACCTAGAGGGTGTGAGAACCATGTCTGGGCAAAGAAGTTTCATGTTTACTTTTTAGGTGCTTTGAGGGATTTTCTTAACATTCTATTACATGGGTTTTGTAGCATAACCTATCCTCTATCAACTAAATGAAACTTTATCCATTTTTATTTGATATTTGAACATGAAATCACAAAATCTTAACAGGATTTCAGACAACAAACAAACCTCAAGAACTCAATGAATGTAGCTGGTGAATCTACGAAGAATGACGAAGAGAGGCACCAGGCACAACGGTGGCGAAGGTTGGGAGGTCTTTACACTGCTTTGAAATTCCTAACATGTGAAAATGATAGGTTGGTGATGTTTATTGATACCCCTAAGTGAATTTAATTCACCTAATTAATGCAAGTACGATGAGCAAAAATTTGGTGAGTTTAAATTTCAGGATGATAGTGGGAGGTCCGAAATCGGGAGGCCGAAAAGACGTGAGCTCACGGCCATCTGAAATAATAAGTGGAAAATAAATATCCAAGGAGGGCCTAGGGTCCAATGGATAGGAATACATGGGTTGTCAGGTGTTTAAAATAGCAAACAAATAGAGGAATCCTAGGTAGGGAACTTCGACAGATTAGGCCTAGCAGTCTCGAAGGATAGTCTGTTGCAACACAAGTTTGTGAAATGCAAATTAGGGAGTCGGGCCCTAGACACCAAAAGGATGTAGGCCAAAGGCCATTTGAAAGAGAAGATTTGACAATGAAATATGGCATGGGAAACCTGACAAACTGAGCCCGGAAGGTCCCACGACCACCTACAAAAGTCAAAGTGCCAGAGGAACTTCGTGAGGACTCGGGACTTAGAAAATTTTGAGGGGGTGAAACATTAGCAACTTAGGATGAAACTTCAAAGGCACACTGACCATATAGAACTATAAAATGGGGGCACAAAAAATGAGGCAATGACAAAACAACCTAGCAAAGCAAAGGAAATAGAGGCTCCCCATTCCGAATAGAGCATGTGTGCTGAGGGCACAACATAAATTATATTTATTCACTTTCACATTGAATTTTGGACACTCTTGCATTTATGACCTTTATGTCATCCTTAATAGGCCCCTAAGACCCTATGTTATGCATCTTGAGGCTTATTTCAACCAAAATCCTGACAAGATCAACAAATAGACTTAATTTCTTAACTCCTTGACACTTTCTCTCTCTAAAAAGGCCTTGTGGGACCCATACACTAGAGGTGGCATATGAGTTCCACTTGGCCCCTTTCTAGGGTTTTGAGTGGGAAATCTGGGTTTTAAATTCAAATTTCTTGACTGTTGGCCTCTAAGATCTAATAAATGATAACTTGGATGGATTTCCTAAAAATACAAGGTCTTAAATCATTATTTCATTAATTATTCATGATATCAAGTTAAGCTCTCAATATTTAACCATTGTAAGACTTCACAAGAGCATCAGGAGAGTTTACAAGAGCATTTTTATGGCATTCAAGGGCAGATTTCTTCATCAATTATTCCAAAAATTCAAGGTCCATCATCATGTTTAAGGTTATCAAGCATCAAGCATGTTGTTGAGTTAGTGTTGTGATTTTTCATTCAAGATCCAATATTAAGCATTATTCCACACTTATTTCGAGATCTAGATTTACATCCTTCATGGCCACTTCATGTTGAGTTGAATATTTACAACAAATCATTAAAGGTATCATTTTCCATGTTTCATGTCCTTATTTTATTATCTCATCATTTGGTTTAATTACCTAAAAGGGGTTTGACCAAGGAAAACCCCTATTCACTAACAATAAAAATTTTTTTATCTTCTTTACATGTGTGATAGAAGATCTAGGTGTCTTGGAGCATGAAGGATATTTGAAGAATATATTACAATCTTGAAGGAAATTTTTGGATTTTTCCCCTCATTTGCAATGTTGTTATCTTCACAAGAAGTCATCTATAGGTTCAAAATCAGGGTTTAAGATTTGGAAACAAAGTGTGGTAGAAAGAGAAGAGATTGGAGAGTAGAACTAGATATTAATCCTTTAAAAAAGAACACTAGGAATGATATGCCACCTTGGGTGTATGAGTCTTAGTACAGTAAATATTTAGGGTTTATGGAGATTTAGAATAAGCATTGTCAAATTCCAGTTTTGGTACAAAAAACCCAGTTTGGAAATAAATCACACAGAGTGGCGTACGAGTCCCTCTTAGCATTAAAATAAGTTATTCTAGTATTTTAGGTCTTCATTCAAGCTCTTTTGGGTTCCTGAGTGCACACCTCTAATCCCTTAGCTTTTTTTGGGTTCTTATTTATATGCATTTCTAGGTCATTCATTCAAGTTTCATACATCACTAGGTTTAAACATTGGATCTTGCATTTCATTAGTCTTTCTAATGCCTAGCTTGGTGGTGAAACCTTCTTGTAAACATAAATCAGACCCTTGGATACCCTAATACAAGATCTCTTTCCCCTTTAAAACCTTGTATTGATATCTCTAGGGAATCCTTGAATGAAATTTGTTGAAAAGTGTTGATCTATCTCCCAAAGATAGAGAAACATTTTTCAAAAAATCATTTTGGTGAACCTAAATTTAGAACACATCTTTTCTGATCTGCAGTGCATCATAGTCCTAGATCTTATTTGTGTTATCTTTGCATAAGAGTTTGCACTAGTTAATTGGCATCCAGGGTTTCAAAATATTTCATTAGTAAAAGTGGATATAGGTTGTTTTTTTGCATGTTGCATCATTGAAAATCACTTGAAATTTGTATTTGCATTTAGTTCAGACATCATCCAAACTAGAAAGCATAAAAATCACTTAAAATTTCTTGAAAATTGTCAAAAGAAACCCTCACTAGGACTCATATGCCGCTCTAGGTGATTTAGTCCCAATGAAAATCTAAAGCTACACTTTACAAGATTAATTTCTCCATTTATAGGTTTCTATTTGATGTTATTACATTTCTATTTTAGTTAGCAAAATTTATGTTTCATGCATTTTGTTAGATCCATCTTAATTTAGATTCATTGTAATTGTGGATAGAACTAGATCATTGCATTTTTCATTTTCAGCATTAGTTCAAAGTTCAATTAGATTAGATTACATTTGGGATTCATTAGAAAACAAAAAATGGTTAACCTTAGAGAAAGCACATCATTCAAACCCTTTACTAGTGATGACTTTGACATGTTAGATGAAGCCCTTATTGAATTCATCTCCCCTAAAGCATCCACAAAATATTTGATACAAAAGGATGCAAGCATCGACAATCATTACAATCATAAGTGTTCTTCTCCCAATACCTCTCCTATTAGTGACAAAGATATCTTGGTGTAAGGAGATATAATCATTGTGAATCATGAAAGTATTGATTTTCTTCATCCTCCTCCCCCTTGGAAATATATTATGACACACGAAGTTGTGATCATGGCCACTACTTTACCTAGTCTCCATTGATCTCCCAACACCTCCCCTACTTGTGTGAATGATTTAATGAAAAAGGATACAATCATGAAGGATCATGAAAAAAACATTTGTGTGGAGGATATGTTGATATTAAGAGATCCAATAAAATTTAGAGCTATGGAAATCCTACCTCTCCTACTTGGGAAGAAATTATAGGACATAGGGGTGTAATTTTAGATAACCATGACAATAAAACCTTTCATTATCCTAATATCCCTTCTAGACACAAAGAAGATAGTTTGGTGCTAGAAGATATCCTTATTGAGACTCATGAGAATCGTGTAACTCCCTTTCCTAATCCCCCTACCATTTGGGAAGACCTATTCAAACAAAAAAATCCAATCAGTTGTAACCATAAAACTCATAATTGTCCTTCTCTTCATGCCTCCCCATGTGTGATGAAGCTACTTTAAAAAATCTAACCATAGAATGTGATGAACATTTTTTTAATTGCTTTCCTAAAATATCTCCTACTAGGATGGATATTAGGGCACAAGCAAATGAGACCTTAAAAAACAAGGATGAAAACATTGAAAATCATAAAAATAAAAATTTTCCCTCTCCTAATATCTCTCATATTGGTGAAGAAGATATTATTGTGTTAGAACATCCAATCGATGAGAATCATGAGAATATTAGGGAAAACGTTATTAGAAAATAAAATTCCATCATTCATACACAAGAAAATCTAGCCATTGATAACTCCCTTACTTGTGATGAAGTTATTTTAGAAGAACCCAACTTTTAATTTCATGAACATCTAGTATGTCGATCTCCTAAAAACTCTCCTACTAGGGAAGGTATCATGGTACAAGAAAATTAAAACATTGGCACACTTCTTTGAAAAATAGTAATTGAAAATGAAAACATTGGCACACTTTTTTGAAAAAATGGATTCCTTAGATGAAGATGATGAATTGAAATTAGACTCCTCTTCACTAAGAGATCATGAAAATAAGGATAAGTTTTTTGACATTATTCACATTAGATATCCCTTAACAACAACCACACATGCAAAATCCGTACAAGAGAAATAAAAAGAAAATAAAATCAAAGGAGCCACAAAGTTATTGGAAGATGCTTGGAATACCTTTGATTTCATGCCTACATTCATGGGAGAATACAAGATCATAATAAAAGAGTCTAAAAAGGGAAAACAAAAGGAGGTAATGTGAATAAAAAATTAAAAATCATCCACTTCAACCACTTTAGAGGAAAGGACAACAAACACAACAAAATCTAATAAAGTTGATTATGAAAAACCACCAAATCCAAAAGAAGTGAAAAATATTTATGGAAGAGGTTATGGAATTATGAAACAACTTGGGTATAGTGGAAAAGGATGTGATTCTAGATAACAAGCTATATGTGTCCCTATAGATCCTAAAACACAAGAAATAACTAGTGGTCTTGATTATTATCCCTCAAAAGAAATAAACAAGCCTTGATTCAATGTCAACACTATTATGAAAGATCCTTCCAAGACAAATTTAAATTTGGTGCATCCTAAACTGATAGATATCTTAGTAAATATGGATCAAGTTGATACTTTTTTTACTCATCATAACCAATAACAATATTTGTTGCTCCTTACTATGTAATGGTTATAGAATCATAGCATACTCACTATTTAATGTTTTACACTCATTGAAGATAATTTTCTTTTTGCAAGGAGCAACATATCATCATCCATTCTTGTCTCACCCTTGTCCTACACTAAGTGGGGGTAAGGGTTTAGGTAGGCTTGTCCTCGTATGTCACTTTTCATTGTCTCTCTTGGCTAATTGACCACCTTTCATGCACATATAAGAGCAAGATAGAAATGTGGACAACATGCCTTAAGTTGGCTCCCATGTGATGTACTTTTATGATTAGCATTTTATTTTTGGGGAAATCCATTTTTAGGATGTATCTTTATTTGGAAACATATGACTTGGCATAGGGATTTCCAAGTAAGCTCTCATGTCTTCCTTCTCATTATCATTTACCATTTTCTAATTTAAAGCAATTTCTCACAACATGGTGTTTAGAAATTCCTTTAAAGTGGGGGCATACATTGGCATTATTATTTTTCATTTTTCATTGTGTAGTATTCTTACTTCATGGGATGTGTCTTTCAATTTGTGGTGTCATTGGATGCAATTTACTTCAAGAGCATGATCTCTTAGAATATTATATTCCTCTTAGTGGCTTGATATGACATATTACATCCCCTAAGTTGTGAATATTCTATTCTTCAATTAGTCCTCTCTTGGAGACATTAGGCACAATGTTCCTTAATTCAAAGACCTCACATGAACTAAGAAATACTCCTTTAAATTGTATTTACATTATTTTTTCATTTACATTTTTGGTTATATCGCTACCTTGCATAGAAAACTTTTCTTGCCTATGGATCTATCTTGTTTCTTCATGAGTCCCAAGCATATGAAGCTTTTCTTGTCTCTATTTCAATGGGTTATTTTTGGGTTTAGGATTTAGCATGGTTAGATTAAATGAAACCTAGAGAAGATTATGAAGAAAAAAGAAAGCATAAAATAAGAACAGTTTTACCAGATATTCATGAAAATTTCCATCATTCACCTCCATAGCACCTCCTAGCTTGCAACATATGATTGTTTCCCTTAGATTCGTGTGTGAAAAAATTGACTATGCCATTGTCCTATGCAAGTTTTGAAGGATTTAAAAGACTAAGATTATGAAAAATGAATGTGCCTAAAATTCAAAGTAAACTCTAATGAGGTGGTTGAACAATAATGAAGTGATACTATAATAATGAAGTGGTAAAAAGTGGTGCCCTAATTGTGAGCAAAATTGACATTTTATAAAGAATGTAATTTTGCACAGACGAACAAGATTAAAAGGTGTCAAAAGCCTAAAATAAGTGGAAAATATTTTATGTGACAATCCCTAATTAGGGTTAGGGCAAGATTTTCAAATGAGTGGTCAAGATATTATTTGATAAAATCAAATCGGCGGTCGAGAATAAATGCGATAATTCGCCAAAAAGATAAAGATTTTACAAAATCAAGAAGATAAAGAGTTGATCTGAAAAGAAGATTTGAAAAATCAAAAATTTGCTCAATTACTTGATTTTTGGAAGAGGATTGCCATTTTGAATTAAATTAATTCAAAATAAGGGTTTTATGTGACAATAAATAACCTTTTTCAGATTCTTTACTAAAATGAAGTGTCAGTTAATAAAACGCAATCATTTTAAATAATTTCATTTATTTAAAATGAGAGGAATGTTAAAATTAGGTAATTAAATAATTAAACATAATTATTTAATTTAGAGGATTATGACCGATAATTAAATAAATTAATAAATTCATTTAATTATGAGAATTAGAGGCATATTAAATAAATAAAATTCATTTATTTAATAATTAGGAAGAATAAATGAATAAAAGTAATTAAATAAATTTATTTATTTATTTGATTGTAAGAAGACAATAGACAATTAATGACATATTGAATAAATAAATAAAATTTATTTATTTAATAATCATAAAGAATACAATAGACATAAATTAATTAAATAATAATGAATTACTTAATTAATAGTTGAATGTGAACCAAGGACATAATTAAATGTTATAATTATGCTATGACGAAAGTGATAAAAATAGAGCTTGCGGGTCTAGGTCATTTTTATGTGTCTACATTTGCCCCTCTTTGTCATAATGCAGCTTTTTGCATTGTGGCAAAGAAAACAAGTCAAGATTATGCCCCAATGCAAAATAGGATGAGGAATAATGACACGGAGGGTTGCGGTATGCCCCCTCGAGAGGACAATTGAGTTCCAAGGATACAAGTGTGCTCTCGAAATTGATGAGAATACTAGAATATGAAGAGACAAAGAGATGTTAGTGTAAAAGACATGGATGATGATATGGATGCAATGCCTATATGAAATGAGTGAGAGAAGATCAAAATACAAAAGGATATGCATGTTAATTCCTAGGCCAAATCCTTCAAAATATTACCATAGGACTTTAATATTTATTGCTCTTTAATCATCATTGGGAAAATTATTGTGATAGCTAATAAACACCATGATATGACATAAATCAAGATGTGCAAGGTCGTACCGTCACAGAAGACAAGCATTCATAGACAAGGATAATCATGACTCATACAAAGAGTGCAATTTGCCTCAGTCTTTTTTTCATAACCAACTACAAGCATAAAAAAGAAAAAGACAAGAAGGACAAGACATGAAACGTCGTTGCTTCTCTAAATCCTGTTTCTAAGACATCCTCGAGAAACTAGCAACATGATTGCCAAAAGAACAAAAATAAAACCCATCATCATGATACGTAGTTGTTTTTCTAAATCATGTAGTCAGGACATCGCTGAGAAACTAGTAACATGTGTGTCAAAAGATAAGACAACCGTCATGAGACGTCATTGTTTCTCTAAATCTTGTTGTTGGGATCTCGCTGAAAAACTAGTAACATGATGAAAAAAGCCAAAGGACAATAGACATGAAATAAGGACAAGCCATGAAACATCATTTCTTCTCTACATCCTATTTCCAAGAAATCCTTGAGAAACTAGCAACATGATTGCCAAAAGGACAAAATAAAGCCAGTATCATGATACGTCACTATTTTTCTAAATCCTGTTATCGGGATCTCGCTGAAAAACTAGTAACATGATAAAAGGGCCAAGACAAAATCCATGAGATGTCGATGTTTTTCTAAATCCATTTGCTGGGATCACATTGAAAAACTAGTAACATGAGTGTCAAAAGACAAGACAAACATCATGAGACATCGTTGTTTTTCTAAATCTCATTGTCGGGATCTCACTGAAAAACTAGTAACATGAGTGTCAAAAGACAAGACAAACATCATGAGATGTTGTTGTTTTTCTAAATCTCGTCATCAGGATCTCGCTGAAAAAATAGTAACATGAGTGTCAAAAGACAAGACAAACATTATGAGACATCACTATTTTTCTAAATCCTGCTGTTGGGATCACACTGAAAAACTAGTAACATGATGAAAAGCCAAAGACAAGTGTTAAGTGTTTTTCATGTGTGTTTGAATGCCAAGTGTTTTGTTTGATGATGCCAAGATGACGAGTGTCGAAGATTGCTAAATTCAGGAAGGACACATCCTGAATAATGTTGATGTCAAGCGGATTGATCCTTAAATGCCAAAAGGAAATCCCTTGAAATGCTAGGTGACAGTGACAATACCTAGGAAGGACATATCTTAAGGCATAAATGACGGAGGCTATGTTTCAGAAGGACACATCTGAAAGATAACCAAGAATGGATAGTTTGATCGGTTGTGATAATTTGACTTGTTTGGACTAAGGTTGACTAAAGTTGATTTGTGGTGACTACATGTTTATGTTGATGTGCTGGTGTCATTGCCATGTTGAATGAGTGATTGTCATAATTTGTTTTAGGAGTTTTCCATGTTTGGAAATGACTTGTCCTTACTTGAAGAATTTTTATGTGTGTGTCAATGTAGTGCCATGAACCCTAATGGACTGACCTAGTGTGGCCTCAGGGGCTCATCGACAAATGGCCTTGCCTACATCATGCACTTAGAGACCTTGTAGTTCGACACAACCAATGACCTTGTCCAAAGGACATAAATTTGAATCATGATTTTATTTTGAAAAACCTAGAAAGACTGACCTAATGTCTCTGAGATTCAAAAATGAATCTTGCCTAAGTGGAAAATGCACAAAGACGATGTAGTTCAAACAGGGACAAAAGATACTGATTGATGGGACTGATTGAATTGATAAGACAAACGTTAACTTTGACTTTGTTTTTGGGATTTTGATATTGATTTGGATGTTTTTGTGTTTTCTCAAGACATTTTCAATTTTTAGGTCTTTTTTCAAGACTTTTTCAAAATTTTAGGACTTTTGCAGGACTTTTTCAAATTATTTTGGACTTTTTTTCAGGACTTTTTCAAATTTTTAAGACTTTTTTTAAGACTTTTTCAAAATTTTATGACTTTTTTCAGGACTTTTTCAGATTTTTATGGCTTTTTTTAGGACATTATATGAATGTAGGATCATGTGCGATACCCATTGCAGTTACATGATAAAGGTCTTGCCCCTAGACAGTTCAAGTAATATGAATATAGGAAGACACGGGACAAAAGGCAAGGATATGCAAGGGGTGATGTCAACCGATGCTAGTCATGGTCAAAATTGGCAGGACCTATGATGAGGGTCGTGAATGTGTCAATCCAATCGTGATCATGGAAAGTGGATAAGGGTCAATTAGAGTAATAGTCGATGGTGAAGCAACAACCGACTACACATGACACCTATTTTCCAGGTTTTCACCATGGTACCTATCCAAAGTGCATGTTTGCCAAGTTTTCACTATTGGACGAGTTCATTTCTTTTTACTATTTTTGCCATTTTTTTATTTTTTTGGTGTCACCAAGATGCTTGTTTGCCATATTTTCATCAAGGGACAATTTTTCTTAATTTTTCATTAATTTTTTATTTTTTTTATTTTTAGGTTTTTAGCCAAGCTCTCTGATGCTATGTATAAAAATTTCGTAGATGTAGGTTGTTAATGGGTTTTGTCAACTATTATCCATCAAGTGTGGCCAATTGATAAGCTCTAGAACCAAATGCTATAGTAATAATATAAGGACTGAGCCAATTAGCCTCAAACTTTCTAGGTTTTTCATGGTCAGCCTAATTTCTTGGGTTCTGCATGAGGACAAAGTCACCAAATTCAAAATTTCTCACAATCACTCTTTTGTTATAGCTCTAGAAGAGATGATTTTGATATGCCTGTAAGTGATTCAAGTCATTTTTTCATCTTTCTTGTAACATTTCTAACTCAAGTAGGTGAAACTATCTATACTCTTCATCATCAATCATTCCTTTCAAGGATACTCAGATAGAAGGAATTTCAACCTCGATGGGAAATATGGCCTCAGACCCGTAGACAAGGGAAAATGGAGTGGCTCCAGTGGGTGTATGAATGATGGTATGGTAGGCCCATAAGGAAGGATTTAGTTGTAAATGCCAATCTCGGCCAGTGTCATTGACGGTCTTCTTAAGAATGCGAAGAATTGTTTTATTTGATGCCTTAGCTTGATTGTTACCTTGTGGATAATATGGGGTGGAGAAGTTATGTTGGATGTGGAATTTCTCACAGAGTTCACGAATGTCTTGATTTTTGAATGGACTCCCATTATCTGTGATGATGGGTTGTAGAACACCATACTGGAAGATGATGTAATTAAGGATAAATTTTGATATTTTATTTCTAGTGATGTAAGTGAGGGGGAAGACTTCAATCCACTTATTAAAGTACTCAGTGGTGGTAATTATTAATTTATGGCCATTAGAGGAGGATGGATGGATCTTTCCCACAAGTTCGAGTCCCCATTGTGTGAAGGGCCATGGAGAAGTGATCAGTCTTAGCTCCTGCACAGGTGCTTGGATTAGGTCACTATGCATTTGGCATTTTTGACATGTTCTAACAAACTAAAGAGCATCTTTTTCTAGTGTCGGCCAATAGTATCCAAGTCTGGTGACTTTTCTAGCTAAAGTTGGATCACTCATATGAGATCTGCATATACCCTCATGTACTTCTCGTAAAGTTTTTTGGGCTTCATAAGTTTTGAGACAGTGAAGAAGGGTGTTATCAAAGCCATGACAATATAGGGTGTCACTAATGATGGTGTGCCAAGTGGCTTTTTGGATAAAGGACTTTCTTTGGTTATTGAAAAGGCTAGGTGGTAGGGTTTGGGACTTAAGATAATCATAGATGTCTTGGTACTAAGGCAAACTAGAACAAACAATTTTGCAAACCATTTCTAACTCTGGAATTTCATATGTAGGCATCAACAGTTGTTCCACTAAGAACTTAAATTGTGACACATTTTTGGGGATGTCTAAGAGAGATCCAATAGTAGCCACTACGTCGGCTGCCTTATTTTGTGTCCTTGGGATTTGTTCAAAAGAAATCATTTTGAAATATTTCATGAAGCTATCCACCATTCACTTGTAAGGGATAAAAGTTTCATCTTTCATGTCATAATCATCATTCACTTGGTTGATAATTAATTGAAAATCCTTGAATACTAGCAATGTTTGAATTTTCCATTTAATTGCAATTTTGAGTCCTGTGAGGTCAATGCTTCATATTTTGCAATGTTATTAGTACAAGAGAAGGAGATCCTCAATGCCTTAGGAATGAAACCCCTTGTGGTGTGATGAACAAGATTTCAGCTCCAGAACCATGACCAATGTGGGACCCATCAAAATATAGTTTCCAAGGTAATATAGGTTCTCCATGAAAGATACATTCATCGGGAAAATCGATTATCAGTGGATGAGTATCTGAGATGGGTGCATCTACAAGATGATCTACTATTACTTGCAATTTTGTTGCCTTGTGCTCATCATATTCTATGTCATAGTCACTCAATATCATGACCCACTTTGCTGAACGGCCTGTCAATGTTGCCCGACTGAGAAGATACTTTAATGGATCAATCTTAGCTACTAGGTGTGTTTAGTGATTCAACATGTAATGTCTGAGTTTCTATGTTGCAAAGACAACTACTAGACATGCATGTTCAATGGTTGTATAGTTCAATTCATATCCTATCAGTGTACAACTGATATAGTATATGGCTCTTTCTTTTTCCTCATAGTCATTTTGTGCTAATAATGCCCCTAGTGCATTTGTAGTTGCAGAGACATACAAGATCAATAGAATTCCTTGAATGGGAGGCATTAGGACTAGTGGTGTCAATTGGTATTCTTTAATTTTTTCAAAATTTGTGTGGAATTTGTCCATCCATACAAAGGGAATACTTTTGCATAACAGATATTAAAATGGTTGATAGTTGTCTACCAACTATGCGATGAAGCGTCGGATGGACTGTAGTCTACCCTGAAGTGTTCTCAACTCGCTGATTCCTTTTGGTGGTGACATGTCTAGAATTTCTTTCACTTTAGCAAGATCAACTTCTATGCCTCTTTGTGAAACTATGTAGCCCAACACTTTGCCTGAAGTGACCCCAAAGACACATTTTTTTAGGTTCAAACAAACCTTGTAATCTTCTAGCAGTCTAAAAAATTTATCCAGTACCCTGAGATGGTCTTTCCATGTCAAAGATTTAGCCAAAACGTCATCTACATAATCATTCATGAGGATATGCATCATGTCGTGAAATATTGTTGTCACAGCTCTCTGGTATGTGTCTCCTACATTCTTTAAGCCAAAAGGCATGACATTTCAACAATATGTTCCCCATGGGCATGTGAATGTTGTTTTGTGTTGATCTTCAATTGCAATGCAGATTTGTTTATAGCCCGAGAAACCATCCATGAGAGACAACATCTTGTACCTTGCTGTGAGATCAACAATCATGTCTATGTCCGGTAATGGGAAATCATATTTTGGAAAAAGCCTTATTTAAATCTTTGAAATTCGTACAGATACAAATTTGTTCATTTGGATTTGTGATAGGGACAATGTTGGATATCCAGTCGACATAGTTTATTGATCTTATGTAACCAACATCTAGTAACTTCTTTAATTTAGCCTTTACAAGTAGTGCAATCTATGGATGCATTTTTTGTAATTTTTTCTTGACTAGTTTGATTCCCAGGATTAGAGAAAGATGATGCAATACCAATTCTAGATCAAGGCCCGACATGTCATCATATGACCATGCTAAGTTAATTTTCGTGTCTATGAAAAATTGTTGAAATTTAGGTTTTTCTTCCTATGATAATGATGCAACCAAGAGAATCATTTTAGGATTCTCTAGCATAGCTATGTTAACTTCCATTGTGTGTTTGATAAGCATAGCTGATTTTCCCTGTGTGATGGGAAGAAAGTCCAATCCTCCATCCTTAGGTGCCTCGGAGAGGATTTCACCTTCGGATACGTCCTTTGTTTTTACTATTTATTTGTTAGAAGGTACCTTGCGGTTTTCACCTAAAGACATTTCTTTTTGTATTTTATTCTTTATACTTTTGTGACTGGAGGATTGCACAGTCTCCCCGAAGTAAGCTACACAATCCAAGTCAATAGAGAATCTGACTTTGTGATCACCCCACGGTATGCCTTCCTGGAGTCCCATGGATTCTGCTATTGCCTCATCATTCTGAGAGGTATCCATAATAGGCGGCTCTTGTTGGTCCCAGTCAATTAGTTGTGGGTAAATAAGGGAAATACCATCGTCAGTGCTGGTAAAAGATGGGGAAGATGTGGAAAAAGTGCAAATTGAAGCCTCGAGTGTGAAGGTAAAGTTGTCAATTTCAACATATATGTCAGATGCAATGGATGGAACATATTCAAAGTCATAATATGGGATTAAATTATTAGCATCATGACTAGTGGTTGGCATTTCAAGGGCATGCACAGTAGGTTCAGACATGTTAGGTTCTTGGGTGGGCTTAGGAATGGGGTGAGATGATTCAGATGTTGCCAATGATAATTTATGTTCTTTTGGATCCCTAGGGATACTTACCAATTCCTTATCTTTAGAATGATGGTCAGTAGGATCAATGTTGTATTTTTGTCAGATTCTTTCTTCAAAGGGAGGTTGGCTAGGTGCCAGGAATAGTTCATCAATATCATAGCTGCTAAGGGTTCTCTCAGTCCCCCATTCCCATTCATTAGAGTCAGTTTAGGTTTAGGATTCTTCATGTGTCTCGACACTTTCTATAGCCATTACATCCTCACTTGAAAGTTCATAGGTATGTCGATCATGAATTCTGAGTTGGTCAAACCCTAGCCCCATGTACCTTGGTTGTGCAAAAATAATAATAGGTTCTTGGCTTCCATTGTTGGCTTTTCCAATGCCACTTGTGCCATAAAAACCTAGTGCTTTGCATACATCATAGCCTTTTCCATAGAGATGCATTGGTAGTGGAGGTAATTCTTTTGGTTCTATGTAGATCCAATTATCTATGTTGATAATGAATTCATTACCCAATTTTTTCCCATAGGGTGAATACTATTTTTGGTGGAACATTGAAATTTGTTTTAGGCTCGACTAAAAAACATGGCCTACCATAGACTTTAGGTAGCTTAGGTATTGTGGTGATGAAATAAGTTGTATTTAGTTTGAATTCTCCATAGCCAAGGTCTTGTATCTTTAGGTCATTACTTGGTATTGAGGCTGAGGAGGATGGTGTGGTGGAAGTCGATGGAATAGATATGGATGATTTGGTGAGTGCAAATGGGTCAATATATTTGGAAGAGGTGGAAGTTGAGGCCTCTCAATTAATGGGTACCTAGTGTTCAGTAGTGGCTCTCAGATTGGTACAGTATTGGAATGGATCAGGATCTCCTGGGATAGTAATTTTAGTGCCATCAAAAGGGAATTTTAAGCATTAGTGGTATGTGGAAGGAATGGCCTTCAAGGCATAAATCCATGGGTGACCAAGTAAGATATTGTAATGTATGTCACAATCCAAGACCTGGCCTGTCGTATAGACAATAACTGGTCCCACATGAAGTGGAATTGTAATGACGCCTTTAGAAGCGTGTTCTTCATCATCATATGCCTTGATGACAATGCTCTTAGTAGCATCCACACATGCATCAAAGAAGCCAAGAACTTTACCCAATTTTAAAGAGCAGATGTTCAATCCTGCTCCGCCATCTACTAAGACTCATCTAACCTTATGTTTATGGACAAAAACCTCAATGTGAAGAGCATCATTATGAGATGGTTTAGGTGAGGAATAGTTAGTGTTCAAAAATGAAATATGGTTAGGCAAAGTCAAATAATTGACCATGGTTTCAAAATTTTTGACATCAATGTTGTTTGGGATGGAAGACTCTTGTAGGACTTTAACCAAGATGGCCTTATGTGTAGGTGAGATGCAAAGCAAGTCAAGAATGGATATTTGAGTAGGTGTTTTATTCAATTGCTCAATAAGGTTCAACTCTAGTTTAGGGTTTGATAGCTTGGGAGACGGACCAAGTATGGTAATTTTAGGCTGACGAGTAGAAGGACCTAGGATAGTGACCTTACCTTTACACATGGTGACATTGCATTTTGAGGCCTTTTTAATGGTAACAGTATTGACACACTTATCTTCATTAGCAACACAAATATTGTTGATGATGGGGCTACCCGAATAATTATAGGCATGACAAATGTTATTGTACATAGGACGAATGTGATTGGATTGATTATTGTTATTCTTTGGGCCAAATGAGGAGGGATTACCAGAACCATGATCGTGCAATGGGTTCTTATGGATCGTATGATCTGCATTAGACACAAATGGTTGACCTCCTAACTCAATGGTGCGGTTTTCAATAAGGTCTTGCACAAGATTTTGTAATTGATGGCAAGAAGGAGTTTTGTGCCCTTTGACATGGTGGTAATCACAAAATGCACTATCATCCCACCATGATGTCTTGAATTCTCCAGGGTCATATGGTCTAGGGTCTTCCAAAGTTATGACACCATTTTGGATAAGTTTCTTTAAGACAAGTTCGATAGGCTCACCCAAGGGAGTGTATGTGTGTTTTTGAAATTGTCGTATTTGATGTGGCTGCCTTTGATTAAATTGAGCAGGATTATTATGAATAGCATTGGCAATTGGCGTGGGTGTGGTCATAGGCATATTTTGATTTTGAACTCCTTTGATAGTGAGGACATCACTTATTGCATTAATAGTTTTGGCATCAACCACACTATCATTGGTGATGTGTTTTTTTTTGACCCAGTACTTATTTTTTCAATTGCAGGATTTGTGTTTGTGTTTTTAGGACCGTATTTTAGTTCTCCCTTTGCAATAAGGGCTTTCTCAATTTGGACACCTTTTTCAACTAGGTTCGTGAAATTTGTGCAACAATGCACCTAGACTATATATTTTAGGGGACCTAGAAGTGCTTGTATGAACATGTCAACCTTTTCCATTTCTGGTATGTCAATGTGACAACAACTAGCTAGACTTCTCCATCTTTGGAAGAAGGGGATGAATGTTTTTCCAGCATCCTCTTGCATGAGATTGCATAAGCTAGTAATAGAGTTGTCCATGTCAATGTTGTACGCATAATTTTTTATGAATTTTCATCTAAGTTCATCCCATGTTTGGATATACTTTTGAGTGGAGAACCATTCAAAGGTGATACCTGCAAGACTTTTAGAAAAGAGTCTCATCAAGTATGTTTGTTCATAGGTGACATCCATACAATTGGTTGCAAATTCTCTGACATGTTCGATAGGGTTTTTCTTTCCTCTATATTTGGTAAAATTAGGTGACACATATCCCAGAGGAAATGGTGGCATGTATAAGTTTATGTCAAAGGGATATATGAATAAATCATATGACACTTTTGATTTCTTCTCAGATATTTCCATGTTTTTTACAGTCTCCTCTAGACCCATGAGCTGAGCTTGGAAGGCATAAAATATATGGTTATTTGTGGCACCATATAGTGGATTGATTGGTACACTATGATTCCCCATTTGTTGTGAGTGGATGTTAATTCCTTTTTGAGGGATATGTTGTTGTGACATGTATGATGTGTTTTGGTTTGTGTGTTGGTACTGAAATTTTGGATTGGGGATGTGTTGATGGGTATGAATATGGGATGAATATGTCAAAATGTGTCCCCCAACCATTTGGTTCGATATTTAGGGAATATGGTGACTAGGAATATTTCAGTGTCCGATAGATGCCATAGGTTGTGATTTTTGATTGCCTTGTTAGGGTTGTTGGAACTATCCCAGAGGGATATTCATGTTTTGTCCTTGTGAGGGATTGGTATTAAACTCTGTTGATGTGTTAACATTTGGTTGTGATCCTTGAAGAAGGATATTTCGTTTACCTCCACCCAAAGGATTTAGTGAGGTACCAATGAGAGGATATGATGAGGATGCATTCATGGTGCTACATGTAGTCGTCAATGGAGGATTTGTATGACTTGATGTTTCCCCCAAGGCATTTACCGAATTGGTAAATAGAGGATTGGCATAACTTTCCCACATCACGGAGGACACAAAACTGGCTCTAGTTAACTATGATGATGTTGTGGATAGTGTAGGCAATGTGGTAGATTGTGTTCCTCCAATCGATGTAGCGTTGATTGAATTGGAATTGTTTAGAATGTTGGAGGTGGCCCTCATGGTCATTGTGATAGTTTGCAAGGTAGCATCAAAAAAGGTATTGTTTGTTTTGTTTGGAGGTTGACCACTATTGGACATGTTATTCATATTGGTGACACTAGGGTTAGGATATGATGGTCTCAAAGTATTAATGTCGAACCCATGAGGTAATTTAGCTCCTTGACTTAAAAGTATGGCTAAATATCTATCTCTGTCATATAAGACCATTTTTTTTATGAAGTAGGTTGCCTTTGGGTCTTGGGTTGCTTCCTCTAGGTTTTCCTCAAGCAGTTTCCCATATTCATCCTTACATAAGAATGTTTCAAAAGTGTTGTTTGATGAGGATGGTATGGTCATAAGCGATTGACTAGTTGTGTTGCTAAATGGGTCTTCAAATGTCCAATTTGGGTCATAAGTAGGATTGGTGACATTGGAATGAGAATCTTGTCCAAGGTTTTCCATTTGTCTTTTATTTTTCTAGAGTCTAGTTTCCACCGTAAAAGGGAATTGCTCGAATGAGAATGATGAAAGTGACGACTAAATGCAAGGATGACACTAGCCTATGTTTTTTGTATTTTTGGATAAAGGATGACAATGCAAGACTATGTTTTTGGATTTTCGATAAAGGATGCTAAATTTAAAATGAGGACTAAGTTTGGACAATATTTGGATAAAGGTTTACCTAACCATGCTAAGCTTGACTTATGTCTCAATTTTGGTTATCAAAAGGGACTTGTTAAAAGGACTAAATGTCAAGGTCAAAATGATGAGTGATCCTACCTAACTAGACTATTGAGTTGGAGGTTCTCACAAAAAAGGACAATGACTGAAAAGAGGAATAATGAATAAGTCCCAAGATAACCTACTGTTGAAAAAAATAGTTTTTGCAAAGTGTGGAGATTTGACCTAATCCAAAGTTTGCCAAGATGAAACTTAAGGATAAATTTATACTAAAAATGAAGATTATGACGCCTAGGGAATGCAACTAAAATCTGGAAATTTTAAACCTAGGGTTAAAATGCAAGCTAATGAATGTAAATGATGGATGTTTTGAGCAATTACAATTCTAGTTTCTGACAGAGACTTTCTGAAAAAGATTTTTGACAGTAGGCTAAGATGTTTGGACTTGAATTCTGGTTTGAGACAGTATTTGGTTTTCTATCAGGTGCATGCATTGCTTCCAGTAGCAAATGCGTTACGGCTTTAGAAATTTCAAATACGGTGTTGTTTTGCAAATGTGGCTTTTCAAATGTCAAATGCAGTTTTGTATTGCACATGCGGCGATTTGACTAAAACAGGTTTCAAATGTTTAACAGGAAAATACAATTTTCACACAAATGTGACTCGAAGTATGGGCTAACCTTGTTGACAGACAGCTGCGGATTTTCATTTGATAGTTGTGGTTAGTAGCTACACATGCAACATGCAAAATAATAGTTACGGCTTTAAAAATAGAATCTCTAAAAGTTATAAACTATTGACAAGACACATGTGGCATTTTTTTTAAAATTGTGGCTCGCAGATACATATGAGACTCACAAATAATAGTTGCAATTTTTTGAAGATGTTATTTTCACTAACTTTGTTTTGATGATCAAGTTGTTTGATGAAAACAACAAAAACAATCACATAATACAATGTGTTTTCAGTTTGATGTGATGGATCTATTTAAATCAGAGAACAATTACACCATAGGCTATGTTGGACAATATTTACTGAGTTCTTACTTGGATAAATCTAGCTATGCATATTCAAGGCGGATGACTAGTAGCCTGACCCCACTGGCTCCCCTCCATGACAGTCACTTATATAGGGCAGCCAAGCTACTATACCCATGAAACTCCCATGGCATACATCTCATCTCCACACATGAATCGTAAATACGTAAGACGACTTCACAAGTCTGAACCTGCTACACCAGCAAATAGAAAGGATTTTGGAAAAAACTAGAACATGGCTTTTAGTAAGGGCGTTCCATTCATGGGGCACCATCCAGTATGGTGAGAGACCATTTTTTCCCTTCTCATCAGAATAGTGAGCATGATTTTTGGGGTTTTTCCCAAAAAATCCACTTTTATATACCGGCTAGAAGTCGCTTGGATTTAGCGTGTTACTGGTCTGATTTGTCTTGGGCTGAGTAATTTTTCCCACCAAGACAGGCTCAAGTTCTAGAGTCAACAACCATTTCTCTTACACCTAGGATCGCACGAGTGGGCAAGGGGAGAGGATACTTTGATATACCAAGTCATGGGGCTCTAAACTAACATGAACAGGGATGAAAAACATTGGTTAATTTTTAAGCCCAAATGACAATTTTTTATCTACCAGACAAAAAGCTTTAAAACAAATCAATGTCTTCATAAGGTCTTGTATGCAAATGATTCGTACTTTCGATTTTTTCTTCTACTTTTATGCTGCAAAAAATAAGTTTATTTTTGGTTTTCTCTTTGGCCTTCTATGCTCCATCCTAAAAAAACTAAGTTATCCCCCTAAACATGGTTGCAAACAAACACTAGAAAAAACAAAACAAGACAAAACGCCAAAATCAAAATGTGAAAGTACGAAAGTTAATGAAAAAAACAAAAAAAAATCATTACCAGGCAGATGTAGCTTTTGAACCCATAGATGCATCATGGTTTTTGACAAGTAGATGCAGCTTGTATTGTCAGATGTGGTTTGCCAGAATAGATGCATTGTTTTGTCAAACAATTACGGTTTTCTATACCTTTACCTAGAAAAAAAATTAGAAAAGAGCCGAAAACTGTACGAAAAACTACAAAAAGTAAAAGCATTAGGTTCACCAATGTTTCAATGGGTTATTTTCGGGTTTAGGATTTAGCATGGTTAGATTAAATGAAACCCAAAGAAGATTTTGAAGAACAAAGAAAGCATAAAAGAAGAATAGTTATACTAGATATCCATCGAAGCTTCCATGATTCACCTCCTAGCTTGCAGTGTATGATTGTTGCCCTCAGATTCATGTGTGAGAAAATTGACTATGCCATTGTCCTATGCAAGTTTTGAAGGATTTAAAAGACTAAGATTATGACAAATGAATGTGCCTAAAATGCAAAGTAAACTCTAATGAAGTGGTTCAATAATAATGAAGTAATAGTATCATAACGAAGTCATAAAAATTGGTAAAAATTGGTGCCCTAATTGTGAGAAAAATTGACATTTTATAAAGAATGTAATTTTGCACGGATGAATGAGATTAAAAGTTGTCAAAAGCCTAAAATCAGTGGATGATATTTCATGTGACAATCCCTAATTAGGGTTATGGCAAGATTATCAAATGAGTGGTCAAGATGTTGTTTGATAAAATCAAATCGGCGGTCAAGAATAAATGTGATAAATAGCCAAAAAGATAAAGATTTTACAAAATCAAGAAGATAAAGAGTTGAACTAAAAAGCAGATTTGAAAAATCAAGAATTTGCTCAATTACTTGATTTTTGGAAGACGATTGCCATTTTGAATTAAATTAATTCAAAATAAAGGTTTTATGTGACAATAAATAACCTTTTTCAAATTATTTACTAAAATAAAATGACAATTAATAAAATGAAATCATTTTAAATAATTTCATTTATTTAAAATGAGAGGAATGTTAACATTAGGTAATTAAATAATTAAACATAATTATTTAATTCAGAGGATTATGACCGATAATTAAATAAATTAATAAATTCATTTAATTATGAGAATTAGTGGCATATTAAATAAATAAAATTCATTTATTTAATAATTAGGAAGAATAAATGAATAAAGGTAATTAAATAAATTTATTTATTTATTTAATAATCATGAAGAATAAAATAGACATGAATTAATTAAATAATAATGAATTACTTAATTAATAGTCAAATGTGGACCAAGGACATAATTAAATGTTATAATTATGCTAGGATGAAAGTGATAAAAATAGAGCTTGCGGGTCTAGGTCATTTTTATGTGTCTACAGTCTCATGAATCTTGAAGTTCATTATTGCATGGCACCTTATCAAAGTTATCATGAGTTATAACTTTGGTATGATTTTATGGGAAGCCCAACTAAGGTATGACTTTCCCATAACCACTCGCATGTGTTTGTGAGTGCATATCGGCCATGTGTGTATGTGTCTCACCTCTTTGGATATTCACCCAATAGACAACTTGAAGTTCCATTGCCTTAAAATGAGTGTGCATTTTTTGAAAAACAACTTATATTTGATCCACATCGTGTTCGACAAATGGTTGAGGCTTGATTCACCCCTTTTTATTTTTTGTCTTCTTTTGTCTCTTTTTAACATTCAATGTTTGATTATCTTGTTTTGTTGCATATCATACACCTTGTGTGTGTCATTTTTTGCTTATGTTGGTTTGACGTAGGATCTTGGATCCTAGGGGCTTGGCCATATCCTTTGATCTTCATCATCCTTTTTCATCCACATTGGTACGCTTGGACCCCTCTTGAATGTGTAATTTTGTGTGAGTTTAAATTAGGTTAACCCTCTCACTAAACTAGGGGCTAAATGTAGTGTAAAAACATATCATTTCTTACATTTTCATACTAAATTTGGAAATTATTAACATTGAAATTGACCTAATGTTTCCTTAATCTAGTGTTTTAATGTGTTTTACACATTCAAATTGGATTTAGACCCCTTTTAAGCTAAATAGACCTAATTTTCCCTTCATTTTGATGTTGTAAAGTGTATTTATTTACACTTTCACATTGAATTTTGGGCCCTCTTGAATTTATGACCTTTATATTATCCTTAATAGGCCCCTAAGACCCTATATTATGCATCTTGAGGCTTATTTCAACCAAAATCCCAACAATATCAACAAATAGACTTAATTTCTTAACTCCCTAAAACTTTCTCTCTCTAAACGGCCTTGTGGGACCCATACGCCACCTTAGTCATACGGGTACCACCTAGGTGGTGTCTGAGTCCCATTTGGCCCCTTTCTAGGGTTTTGAGAAAGAAATCAAGGTTTTAAATTTAAACTTCTTGAATATTGGCATCTGGGATCTAATAAATGGTAACTTGGATGGATTTCCTATATAAAAAATGTCTCAAATTATTATTTTATTAATCATTTATGATAAAAAGTCAAGCAATCAAGAGTTGAGCATTCCAAGACTTCACAAGAGAATCAAGAGAGTTTACAAGAGTATTTCTAAGGCATTCAAGGGCAGATTTCTTCATCAATTATTGTAGAAATTCAAGATCCATCATCATGTCAAGGTTATCAAGCATCAAGTATGTTTTTGAGTTAATATTGTGATGTTGCATTCAAGATCCAGGATTAAGCATTATTCCACACTTACTTTGAGATCTAGATTTACATCCTTCACAACCACTTCATGTTGAGTTGCATATTTACAAGACATCATTTAAGGTATCATTGTCCATGTTTCATGTTTCATGTTTCATGTCCTTATTTAATTATCTCATCATTTGGTTTAATTACCTAAAAGTGGTTTGACCAAGGCAAACCCCTATTGAGTAAAAATCAACAAGTTTTTCTCCTATATACATGTGTGATTGTAGATATAGGTGTCTTGGAGCATGAAGGATCTTTGAAGAATTGGTTACAAGCTTGGAGGAAATTTTTGGAGTTTTCCCCTCATTTTTAAGGTTGTTATCTTCACAAGAAGTCATCTATAGGTTCAAAATCAAGGTTTCAAATCTAGAAACAAAGTGTCACAGAAAGAGAAGAGATTAAAGAGTATAACCAGATATTAATCCTCTAAAGAAGAACATCAAGACTAATATGCCACCTTGGGTGTATGATTCCTAGTACAGTCAATTTTTAGGGTTTATGGATATTCAGAATAAGCACTGTCAAATTCATGTTTTGGTAGAAAAACCCAGTCTGGGACCAAATCACATAGACTAGCGTATGAGTCCCACTCAAATCTAAAATCAGTGTTTCTAGCATATTAGGTCTTCATTCAAGCTCTTTTAGGTTCTTGATTGAACACCTCTAATCCCTTAGCTTTTTGTTTTGATTTTATATGCATTTCTAGCTCATTAATTCAACTTTCATAGATCACTAGATTTAAACATTAGATATTGCATTTCATTAGTCTTTCCAAGCCCTAGATTGGTGGTGAACCCCTCTTGTAATCATAAATCAAACTCTAGGACACCATATTGCAACAAATATTTCCCCTTTACACCCTTGGATTGACATATCTAGGGCATCCTTGAATGATATTTGGAGAAAAGTGTTGATCTATCTCCCAAACATAGAGCGACATTTTTTGACAAATCAATTTGATTCAAAAAGGTTTCAACAAAGGTACGATAGATAGTAATCTATATTTTAAAATTGAAAATGATAAAATATTTATTGTGGTTGTATATGTTCATGAAATTATCTTTGGAGGAAATGAAATTATACGTAATTTTTTTATGGAAGAAATGCAAAAAGAATTTGAGATGTCCATGTTTGGTGAGATGAAATTCTTTCTTGGGTTGCAAATTAATCAAACAGAGAAAGGGGTTTTAATTTCATAGTCAATGTATGCAAGAGAGATGTCGAAGAATTTTGGGATGGATGGTTCCAAACTAGTATGTACTCATGTGGTGACTAGTTGCAAATTGGGTAAAGATGATGATTCACCTAAGGTTGATTAGAGCAAATATAGATCTATGATTGGTGGATTGTTATATTTGACTGCTACTAGATTGGATATTATGCATGCATTCTATCTTGTTACTATATTTCAAGAAGATCCTAAAGAGACACATGTTTTTGATGTTAAAATAATATTCAAATATGTGAATGCCACTTCATATTATGACTTATGGTATCCTAGGGATACTTACTTTACACTAAGTACTTATACAAATGCAGATTGGGTTGGATGTGTAGATGAAAAAAAAAAGTATAAGTGGTGGTGCATTCTTTCTTGGTTGTAGATTGGTGGCATGGTTGAGTAAAAATAAAGATTTGGTTTCTTTGTCTGCTACTGCAGGTGAGTATATTGTTGTTGCATCTTTTTGTACACAAGTTTTATGGATGAAAGAGATATTGAAAGATATCAAAGTAATGTATGATGATCCGATTTCTAGCTTCTATGATAATACAAGTGCAATTAATATTTCAAAGAATCCAGTGATGTACTTGAGGACAAAGCATATATCTATCATGTATCACTTCATGAGAGAGAAGGTTGTGGAGAATGAATTAAAGTTTGAGTATATACATACGAAGGATTAGATTGCTGATATATTTATGAAGGCTCTTCCTAAAGATCATACTTTTGCGTATCTCTGAGAGAAGTTAGGGCTAATTACCCATCCTTTCTTGAACTTGATGAATATGGAGATGCATCAGTCTAGTGGTTCTATGGACTTGTCTTTCTTCTGGATTTATGTTTTCATGGATACTTCTTAGAGGGAGTAGGTAGTGTCATGTGTTGTCATTGAAAGAGTATTTTATTTTTAATGTAAACAGGGAAATCCATATAAAATATATTTTTCCTTTTCCATTGATTGCAAAGGTGGAGATGAAGAATACATGAGATGAAGAATACATGAGATGAAGAAGTGAAAAAAACTATCTACTAAGGGGGAGAAACAAAAATAAAAATCATGAGAAGTGTGTTCAGAGCTACTGTGTTGTCTTTGATGGTTTTTCACATCATGTGTTGCCATAAATGACAAAGGGAGATATTGTTTCATGAATGAAGGTGTTGTCATTGATGTCAACTTGTTAACTGTTTATCAACTAGTTTTTTTTGTCATTAATTTCATGGATACAAGATATTGGTTGTATATATTGAGGATATTAAGAAAATTATAATAAATAAGAGTTTTAGGTGTCCAATGGTTGCTCCGGGTTCTCCTCCAGAATTTTTTCCTATGTTTGTGTGGTTCAGATACGTTGATAATGGTTTTTAGAAGCTGCTATATCCACACTTTGGGTTTCTAATTCATTGTACATTTCGAGTCATGTTCACCAGTTGTGAAGTGTGGTTTTCATGGTTATTTGGCTAAGGACCAAGAGAAATGTAGTTGGTCTAGATTTATTTTTGGTTGAGTCTTATGACTTACAGTTCTAGAGTTAAGATGTTATGATTTTTTAAAAGAAAATTTTGGTGTTTGGAAATATTGGATTGTGTTAAGGGTTGTGTGTGCTTAATTGTTCTATGTGTTTTACACTGGTTTGGCTGACCTTGTGTTAAGCACTACTTTTGAATTTCATGAAGCTTATTGGGACTTATTTGGGTCCTCATCAAGCATGTGTTTGGGTCATCCTCATTCTAATTCTACTCTAGGATTTTTTGTGCTGACCTAATTTGAATTTAACATCGGATGGCCAACTTTGGATATATTTGAAAGTTGAAGATGGTATAAATATAGGACAAGTTATTAGTGAAAGTAGTAAAAAGAGATAATTGTGAAGAAGTAGAGTGGAATAGATGTGAAATAGTGTGTGTGTGTGTGTGATGCGAGTGTGGAAAATTAGTATGAAATCTAATTGCTAAGTTTTTGAAAGCAGTGAGAAGGTGTACTCTATCATTCATGCATGTTTTCAAGTGGTTTAAGAAAATTGTGGTGGAAATATCTATTTCATTGAGATTGTCTTTCTCTCTATAACATATTTCTTCTATCTTCTTTATATCTAGCTATGTCAGTGAGCCCTCTAGGTGGTTAACCCTTGTTGGATAGTGATTCTTGATTGTTACCCAACAATTTTACTCAACATTAAATATTTTTTTCCTCTTTAATAAGTGAGTTTTGAGGATTTCATGGCCCTACCAAATTCCATAACCTTGTCGCAGGGTTTGTAAGTTTTGAAACTACCCGACCAACTGACTTATCCGTAGCTTTTCCATTTATGACTCTTAACCAGTGATGTCCCATGCAATCATCCTATGGGAGGTTCTTAAAACTTCAAAACTCTCAACAAATGGTTGAGGTTCTATTTCTTAGAGATGGGGAGACCCAAGAGGGATGCATGATTTTTGAAGTGTCAAATCATTTAATGAATCATGTGGCACCTTTAAGGAATGTCTTCTCAAATGCTTTGATATGCCAACTTGAGGTTTAACATAATCTTTTAAATCTTCTAAAAAGAAACCTCTTAAATAAGGGGGTCGATGAAATGGATTTAGTAATATATTGGCATGTTTTTATTGGAAAACAAATGATCACTCCCTACCGCCGATGTTAAGTAAGTCTGCACATGAGAAAAGGTGATGAAATTTTCAATTCTAGAGTTTCCTCAAGATGGTACTTCTTGGTGATATCAGAGAGTGGGAATATGATCCTATGCTCGTCATACAACTAGATTTAAATTGGCATGATGAAGAGAAAATTGACATCATTTTTGAGTTGTGTTCATTGACATGGAAGGAGAAAACCAGCTACATCGAGTACAACTAGGTGATTTTTGTTTTAGAAAAATAAGAAGAATAAGCCAAATTTCATAATTTGGTTATGGAAATGCAATTATAACTATATAGAGTTTTGACATCTCTAGTGGTTTAGTTGCATGCAAGAATTTTTGTTGTGAAATATAATGATAATATCTATTCTAAAATTGTTTTTGTTTCAGATTTTTTCTTGATTTCAGACCATTGTTTTGTAATGTAATAGTTTTGATGTTCCTATATATAGACCTATGAATTAATGAAAGGGGAATTTTTGAGGGGGGGAAGTGACAACATAATAGTTTTCTTTTCATGTGGTATTGTTGTACAAGGAGATGACTCTGTCAACTCATGTTTTGATAGTGAAGAAATAAATAATATATTGTGAATCTTTGAATTTCTTAATGTTTTCTTTAGATTGCAATGAACTGTGTTTATTTGTGGTTACTCTTCAATTTTATTCTACTTTAATGGGTTGAGCATGTATTTAATTCTAAAGTTTTAAATTTAGATTAAATCATCTTTTGAAAATAATCTATTATTTTTGCTTTCCCTAGATATCATTCGTGGTTGTGATAAGTGAACTTTGTGTCATTTGTCTACATTCATTTTTATCTTGAAATCTCTTTTTCACATCTACTATCATGGTTATGGGTAGGTGTTAGTGTACCTTTTCTGCTTTCTAGTGAAAAGAATACCCTATGGTTTATTCATTGCAAACCATTTGAAGGTAGTTGTGCCTTGTAAAATAAGTAGAGAGCACTTGCAACTATCATTGGAAGTGACTCAACTATTGGCCAGGTTGTCATTTGTGCGGGCTAGAGAGTATTAATTGAAGTGAAAAATTAGTAAACCAACATAGTTTTAGTGACTCTATTGGGGACCGAAAAGATCGGTATTTTTCTTGTTTTAGATACAAAATGGTGCCTTCCCATAAATGAAGGTCGGTGGCTATGTTTATCTATAGATCTCAGAAAAATAATTCGAGGCTAGTCCAAGCAAGGAAGACAATTCAAAAATATTAGAAATTGGCATAGATGTTAAAAAAATGAGCATCAAAGATATTATCAAATGAGAAATTTTGAACAAAGGGATTATCAAGCTGTAATAGAAAGATCAAAGGAACCGATATCTTACAATTTCTCAGTTCTTGGGGAATAAGATTCTATACCAACATTGGTGAAGACATCAGTACCTTGGATCTAGAATCAGCAACAAGAAAAAAGTTTTCATCATGCTGGAGATAAGAAAATTGAATATTTTCCAACATGCATGCAGACTAGGCCAAGTGAACAATCATCCAATTCCCATAAAGAAAAGACACGACCAAATGAACATAAAATTATCTTTATCCCAAATTGGTTCCTAAAAGGTTCAAACAATGACTTTCGATGTGGTATTGTGGGACAAGATGGTCATATTATAGAAGTTGATGCGAATACATTCACTTGTGACTTTGGTGACATTGAAAGAGGTATGAATGTACCATCATTAGAATCTCTAGATAAAAAGGTTGAGGAAAAGGAAATATTAGAAAAAGAAATGCATGCTTTGGAAAATAGTTTTATTGAATCGAGTGAAGGCATAAATAATTTATATTCTCAACCCACTTGCTTTCAAAATGAATATTTTGTCTCTACAAAAGGAAAATAAAAAGTTCCTATCAAATTTGATTCAATGCTTTTAGAATATAATGCCCAAAGGTCACAATTAGTAGTATGCATAGATTATGTTTCAGGTGACAAGTTGAAGGAAGAATCTTTGACTTTCAATGCCCCTCTTGTATATCCAAATGAAACCATGGTTAATGTTTCATGTAAAAAAAATGTCAAAGTGGCGACGAGAATAGGGAAAATTGGGAAGATCTTGAAACATAAGACTAATTGGGGAAAATTCAATGCACTATGCTTACCTAAAAAATTCTGTGAAGAATAAAAGGTTAGAAACAATCCTCTTTTTGAATTATATGATACTTAATTAGCGGATGAAAACTTGTTTTCTTCTCCTCAAAAAGATGAGCCAGGAAAATATATTTTTGAGAATAGTTCTAAAAATGATTGTTTCGAAATCATGTTGCAAAGAGAGAGCCACTGCTTGGATACTAAATCTGATATTATTGATCATTGTAAACAAATGGAGAATGGTCATAGTATTGGAATTTTGAATCGATACTTAAAAGATTCTCTTGGTGGGCCTTTCCTTGAAAATGAAACTATTTATGGTTCTCCAACTAGTGGAAATATGAATTTTAAATCAATGCTCCAAGAAGACAAGCTTTCTGAATTGGTAGGTGAAGAAAATGATAAAATTTCTCCAGTAAGTTATGATTTGGTGTTTGATAATACTATTAGCAATTATTTGTGTCAAGTGAAATCTTACTCAAACCAAGGCATACAATGTGCTTTCTTTCAAGAATATTGGTTTGATTTATCTGAAATAGATTGTGAAGGTATGACTGGTGGCTTTCAAAAGGCCACAAAGATATATGATGAAAAATTCTTTTCAGTTGTGAGCTTATACACAAGGACTGCATGTATATGATAAGTCATCATTCAACCTATCTATTATTTTTGAGTTTGCAGGTGCTTCATAGGAGCACACTTCTTTTCCATAGTGGGTCATATTTTTCTCAACCTATTAATGGATTCACTTGAGCAACAACAAGCATCCTTGATATAGGGTCCCTATGACCATGTACATAATATGAGGTTTTGGTGTGCTTGTAGTGTAGTTTCCTTTCTTTTTTTGCCTCTTTTTTTGGTTTTCTCTGGCTCCTTGTGTTTCCTTGCTATCTCTTTTGACTTTGTACCCAATGGATTTAGATTGGTTTGCCCTAATGATTCTAGATTTCTCTACATTTTTTACAAAATATAGTCCCCAATTAGATCCAATGTTACCCGACAATTTTACTCAACATTAAATCTCTTTTTCCTCTTTAATAAGTGAGTTTTGAGGATGTCGTGGACCTACCAAATTCCATAACCTTGTCGCAGGGTTTGTATGTTTCAAAACTACCCAACCGCTTGACTTATCTATAGCTTTTGCATTTTTGAGTCTTATCCAATGATGTGCCATGTAGTTGGCCTATCAGAGGTTCTTAAAACTTCAGTACTCCCGATAGATGGTTATGACGTTTTGTTTCTTAGCGATGGGGAGACCCAAGCGGGATGCATGATTTTGAAGTGTCAAATCATTTAATGAATCTTGCAATGCCTTTAAGGAATTTCTTCTCAAATTCTTTGAAACACTAACTTGAGGTTTAACGTAATCTTTTAAATATTCTAAAAATACAACTCTTAAATAAGGGGGTTGGTGAAACGGATTTAGTAATGGATTGGCATGTTTTTCTTGGAAAATAAATGATCACTCCATGTTGTCAAAGTTAAGTAAGCCTACACATGAGGAAAGGTGATGATATTTTCAATTCCATATTTTCCTCAAGATGATACTTCCTAGTGATACCCGAGAGTGGGAAGGTGAGCCTATGCCCATCATACAACCAAATTTAAAATGGCACGATGAAGAGAAAATTGACATCATTTCTGAGCTACGCTCACTGGCATGGAAGGAGAAAACCAACTATGTCAAATAAAATTAGGTGTTTTTTGTTTTAGAAAAAGAAGAAGAACGAGCTGAATTTCATAAATTGGTTATGGAAATGTAGTTAGAATTGTATAGAGTTCTGACACTCCGGTGGTTTAGCTGCATGCAAGAATTCTTGTTGTGACACATAATGATAACATATATTATGAAATTGTTTTCATTTTATATTTTTTCTTGATTTCAGACTGTTGTTTTGTAATGTAACGGTTTCAATGTGCCTATATATAGACCTATGAATTAATGAAAGGGGAATGTTTGAGTGGGGGAAGTGGCAGAAAAATAGTTTTCTTTTCATGCAGTATTGTTGTACATGGAGATGAGTCTATGAACTCATGTTTTGATAGTGAAGAAATGAAGAAGATATTGTGAATGTTTTAATTTTGTAATGTTTTCTTTAGATTTCAATGAACTATGTTTCTTTGTGGTTACTCTTCAATGTTATTCTGCTTCAATGGGTTGAGCATGTATTTAATTAAGAAGATTTGAATATAGATTAAATCATCTTTTGAAAAGAATCTATTATTTTTTCTTTACCTAGATATCATTCGTGACTATGATAAGTGAACTTTGTGTCATTTGTTTGCATTCATTTTTATCCTGAAATCTCTTTTTCGTTATCATGGTTATGGGTAGGTTTCAATGTACATTTTTGTCTTTCTGGTGAAAAGCATACCCCATTTTTTATTCATTACAAACCATTAGAAGGTAGTTGCTGTAGGATTTGACAAATGCAAATCCACAGCTCGCCAAGAACACCTACATGCAAATACCTGATGTTGAATAGAGACCAAAGAGATAGAAGCAAGGGTTTGGAAAATCTCAACAGAGTGAGAGCAGAATTATTATTTCCCAAAAAAGTGAATTACAATAATTACAAAAGCGGCATATAAGGTGAGAAACCCTAAAGCCAGAGAAAGCTAGGTTTGTGCATTTAATAATTAATAAACATATTAATTATTGTGCACCTACAAATGACAAGCTTAAGTGAATAGAATAATAGTTAGCATTAATAATTAAACCAAAGTGATTTGATTATAAAGGCAAATGAACTATTACTCTAACACCCCCCCTTAAGCGAAGCTCAGGAGGAAGCAAACCTAGCACAGCTAAGAAAGCAGGAAAAAATGGGTCCCGACAACAAGGCCTGATCAGGTACCCAACTACAAAGAAATCTCTGTAAAATGGGGAAATAGAGAAAACCTAGTGGGAAAAACTCTAGCCCAAAAAAAGATACAACATGTGGAAAAAAAACATGAAGGAAGGAAGGCCTCAACAAGACCCCCCAAGGACAACTTCCATCACCCAAAGCATAGAACGCAACTAAAGATAGCACGAAGATGCAAAAGGTTTGGTGAAGATGTCAGCTACCTGCGCATCAGTGGGGATGTACTCCAAAGAGAGAACACCATCCTGAATCTGTTGATGGATGAAATGCATATGAAGCTCAATGTGTTTAGTGTGCTGATGCTCCACCGGGTTGCAGGAAATGTGAATAGCACTCTGATTATCGCACCACAGAACAGTGGGATGATCAGGAGCAAAACCAAACTCAGTCATCAACTGTCAAAGCCATAAAATCTCCTGACTAGCATGCACTACTGCTCTATACTCATCCTCTGTAGATGAAAGTGCATGAGCATTCTGCTTCTTGCACGACCATGTGATAGGACCAGAGCCAAGACAAAAGACAAAGCCAGAAGTAGACTTCTGATCATCAACATCACCAAACCAATCTAAGTTAGTGTAGCCAACAATGTGAGGAGCCCCTAATGTGTAATGAATGCCATACATAAGTGTGCCCTGAATGTATCTCAAAATGCACTTGGTATCTTGCCAATGACTCTCATGAGGCTCGTGTGAGAACCGAGAGACTAGACCAACTGCAAAGGAGAGATCAGGATGAGTGTGTGTCAGGTACAACAAACTGCCAACCAACTGCTAATACAATGTAGGATCCACTGAAGGCAAAGTGCAAGAGGTAGACAAAGTAACACCCGACTGAAAAGGTGTGGGAGCAGGCTTGCAATCAAGCATATCAAAGCATTAAAGTATGTCAAGAGCATACTTTTGCTGGTAAACAAAGATCCAAGTAGGTGACTAAACAATCTGCAAACCCAGAAAGAAGTGTAATAGACCCAGGTCTATCATCTCAAACTGCTCCATCAATGCATGCTGAACATCTTGAATCATAGAAGATGAGCTACTTGTGATGAGAAGATCATCGACATATAGCACAAGGATCAAAACCTCATCCTCAAGATGTTGAATGTAGACTATAGGATCAGAATGACAGCTTGTGAATCCTGTAGAAAGCATAAAGGAGTTCATCTTCTCATACCAAGCTCGAGGGGCCTGTTTGAGACCATACAAAGAACGCTGAAGTTTGCAAACCAAGGAGGAATCCTGCACAAATCCCTAAGGTTGCTCCATGTAAATCTCCTCACTAAGATCACCGTGCAAGAAAGCACTCTTCACATCCATCTGAAAAATGGGCCATCCCTAAGAAGCTGTGAGGGATAAGACAAGGCGAATAGAGTTCATCTTGGTGACAGGGGCAAATGTCTCAGTGTAATCAATACCCTCAACCTATGAAAAACCCTTCGCAACAAGATGTTCCTTGTACTTATCAATAGAACCATCAGCAGCAAACTTAGTATGATACAACCACTTGCATCGCACTAACTTTCTTCCCTTAGGAAGAGAACAAAGATCCCAAGTATGATTCTTCATCAGAGAAGAATACTCCTCCTCCATAGCACTATCCCACTCAGTATGTCCTGTCACTGCCCCAAATGTCTGAGGATCACCACAAATAGCATGACTCAGAACACTAGAACCCGCAATATGAGACCGAGTGCAACAGGAAGTGGAAGGGTCACCATCCAGAGATCCTGCAGCATCAACTGTAACACGAGCCCATCTAGGCATCTATGGAGGATCCTCTGGTGGAGGTAAACGGGGATCACCAAGATCATCATCCTGAAACAAAGTTGGAAGAGAGGAGGGAGTAGTGGTAAGTGAAGTAGACTCTGGAAGTGGGGTATCTACTGCAGGAAAGCGCTCATCAAACTGGATATCCCATCGAAACAGAACCTCTCTAGAATCAGGGTCGAACAACCTGTATGCCTTAACATCCTCGTAGTAGCCAACAAAAATGAGGTGTCGGCTCTTCCGCTCCATCGCTCTCCTCTAAGCGTCAGGCACAAATTCCCATGCTTCACTACCAAAAACTCAGAATGAAGATATATCAGGCTTGACATGAGACCAAGCCTCCTCAGGAGTCATATGTCGAACTGCCTTGTGAGGCATCCGATTCTGAATATAGTTGGCACAATTGACTGCCTCTGCCCAAAAAAAAAATCTATGGACCTGGACTGTATCATACAATTAGCTATCTCTCGAAGTGTTATGTTCTTTCTCTCTGCCACACCATTCTGCTGAGGGGTGTAGGGCACTGAAAACTGATGCTGAAGACCATGTTCAGAGCAAAAATCCCTGAAAGCTTGGTTCACATACTCCCCCCCATTATCTATGCGTATCTGAAAAATAGAAAGACCAGATTGCTTCTCCACAAATGTCTTAAAGACTCGAAATGAGTCAAATACATCAGACTTGTACTTCAAAAAGTACACCCATGTGCGCTTGGAGAAGTCATCAATAAAAGTAAGCACATATCTGGCACCGAAAAAAGAAGGAGTAGGAAATGACATGAGGTCACTATGAATTAACTCCAATGGTGCCAAAGCACAAGTAGCTCATCCCTGAGGAAAAGGATCCCTATGTTGTTTGCCAAGAACACAACCCTGACAAACCCCATCAGTGCAAGTAATTTGTGGAAGCCCAAGAACAAGTTCTTGTGTGCTCATCTACTGAAGATATGTGTAATTGACATGGCCCAAATGATCATGCCAAAGTCTGCTCACTGAATCTGCATGTGTTATAAGACAGGAACCTGTGCCAGCAGAAGACTCAAATCCATCAAATCTGTATAGTCGGGATGCAGTGTCAACACTCCCAGTAGCCACAATCATATCAGAATCATGTAAGTCCTGAATAACCACATCATGTGGTGAGAACTCAACTGTCTTACCAGAGCCAGAGTGACAAATCTGATAGATATATAGTAGGTTCGTCGAAATTTCAAGGACAAAGAGAACATCCTAAAGAGAACCCCCAGCCAATGCAATAGAACCAGAACCCAAAACAGAAAGATGAGATGAGTTCCCAACAACAATCTGTGAAGTAGCACAAGGAGCAAGTGAGGTGACCAACTATTGAGTGTGAGTCATGTGGTGAGAGGCACCAAAATCAAGAATCCAGGTGGGCCCAGAAGTCATAGCTTGTGCAGTAAGAGCATGACCTTTCCCTGTAGGGGAGGATGTGGACTGAGGAGCTAAAATGTGATGCTCCTACATGGCTTCCTCTAAAGCCTCCAAACGTTTTCAACACTGAGAAATGGGATGTCCTTCATTTCCACAAAAGGTACAGGTCTCAACTGATTTCTTCTTAGTTTTGGAGGTAGACTTAGTAGACTTCGAAGAAGATTTACCCTTGGAAGGGTTAGCTGAAGGTTTTGAATCAGTTTTTTGTGTAGGTTTGGAGGAAGACTCATTGCCTATGGAATATTTCTTTGGTTTGCCTTTCTATTTTGGTTTCCCCTGTGAAGACTGAGCAACCAATGCTTGGCTTGAAGAGCCAGAAGCATCCATCTATTGGATTATTTCCTGTTCCCGTGTTAACCGATCACAGAATGTCTCAAAAGAAGGCATGGTGTGTCTAGCACCCAAAGCATCCATGGTGGAGTAGAAAGTGAAAGAGAAGATCTGATATTGTCCTCACAACTTTGAGAGTATCAAGAAGATACACTCATCATCTGTCTTGGTTTTCCCACATCCCTACAAAACTGAGCGCAGAGACTTGAACTTCATCAAGAAGTCCTCAATGGTGGGAAATCCGGTAGGTGTCAAAGTAGTCAGCTTTGCATCAAGTTATAGTGCCCAAAATTCATTGACAGTGGCAAACAAATCTGAAAACTTGCCCCAAATGGCCCTAGGAGTGGTCAAACCATCCAGGTGAAAGAGGAGACTGTCGGAAATGTTTAGTATAATCAAGCCCATGGCTTCATCCATTTTATTCCTATGCTGAAGAATCTCAAAATGACATTGTAGGATAGGTTGATGTTCATCTAGGCATGACCATAAGCCATGTGACATGAGTAGCCTAGTCATGTGTGCTTTTCAGGTGTGGTAATTGTGCGGTGTCAGCTAGGCCACAGAGGGGTCCGACATTAAGAGAAGAAAAAAATAGAAGTAGAAGGGTTGTTTTTTGAAAGTAAATGATAGAAAGCAAAAGTACCCCCCTGCAATGTATGATTCTAACCTTCATACAACAAATAATCAAATACTAAAAGGGCAAAAAATGAGGAAAAAACCTGAACGCTAGATGCAGAGAGAGAAGAAAACAAAGCCTCTACTTCAATACCAAAATTTTATGCTCAAATGGCTGAATCAAAAAACAAGACTAGCATAATCACGTCCGGCTCGGAAACACCTTTCTGACGATATTTTGTTTTTTGAAAACAGACACCGTATGCCCAAGATATGGCCAAAAAACCAAAGGTACCCCCAAAAACAAGCTCTCTGGAAAAAAACAGTCTCGACAAATAATTTGACGGCAGTATGGCCATCATGGGACGTAGCGGAGCGGCGGTGGCCGGTGGGCGGCGACGGCGGCGGAGGTGGTGGCTGGGCGCGATGGCGACGCAGTGGCCGTACGGTGGCGTGCGAGAGCGAGGCGGCGCGTGCTAGTAGCGCCCTTTTTTGCTTAAAAAAATGGATTTTTTTAATTGTTTTTTCATGTTTTGCCTCGATTTTTGAGCCTATACGGCCTTGATAGGCCAAAAATTTTTGCTTGTGGTCACTGTAACCAAATAGTCAAACTTTATATGTATTTTGACTCTCCCGGGCCTTCTGAACGTGATGGTGGAGTCCGTTTTTGCTCAAACAGCTCCAGAAAATAGTGCCTCCTTCAAAGTGATAGAAAAACCCCAAAGAAGCTATGGCTGTTGTCTTTGAATCATGGCCTCAAACACCTTCAAACTAGGCAGTGACAGGGTGGCTCTGATACCATGTAGGATTTGACAAATGCAAATCCACAGCTCACCAAGAACACCTGCATACAAATATCTGATGCTGAATAGAGACCAAAAAGACAGAAGCAAGGGTTTGGAAAATCTCAGCGGAGTGAGAGCAGAATTATTATTTCACAAAAAGGTGAATTAAAATAATTACAAAAGTGGCATATAAGGTGAGAAACCCTAAAGCTGGAGAAAGCTAGGTTTGTGCATTTAATAATTAATAAACATATTAATTATTATGCACCTACAAATGACAAGCTTAAGTGAATAGAATAATAGTTAGCATTAATAATTAAACCAAAGTGATTTAATTATAAAGGCAAATGAACTATTACTCTAATAGTTGCGCCTTGTAAAATAAGTAGAGATCACTTGCAACTATCATTGGCAGTGACTCGATTGTTGGCTAGGTTGTCATTTGTGTGAGCTAGAAAGTATTAATTGAAGTGATAAATATGTAAACCAATATTTATCTAGATAGTTAGTCTTGTTTAGGTAGTGAGCCTTCTCTAGAAGTGAGTCTTTATAATCGGTTTTGATATTTCTTATATTGTGAGCTAATCTTCACCATGGTTTTTCACTCATTGGGTGTTCCAAGTAAATCTAGTGTTACTGTGTTTGTGTAATGCTTTTCAGTTTCTTCCCTTGCACTTAATGTTTAATCATTTTAGCAGAGTAAATGATTGGTGATTGATCTATGTTCCAGTGAATGTTTTAAAGGTTTAATTTGTTACAAATGATTCACCCCCCTCTCAATTTTCTTGTTCAATAGGTCAAACATACACCTGTTGTTTATTTTTTCTTGAAAATTTAGTACTACTACATTGAAATTTCAAATTTTCACCAAATAGATGTACTTATTTCTAAAAAATGACTATTATCGTAGAAAACTACATTCAATTTTCTTGTAATGCCCCGCCAAGTAACCTTAAAGGAAGTTGCAATTAACATCATAAGCAAACCAATTTTTTTTTATAAAGTGCATTTAACATACACATTCACTTACTAATTAATAGCAACCTCTAAGACTACAAGGTTAGGATTACTTAAACCCACACATACATAATACATATAACCATAGCCTTATGAACTTTATGAAATCACCATCATACATCATAAGAATATCACATAACATAATAAGATAATCAATCGAGATACAATCTCATAAACATTATCTTAAACCAATAGTTACATCACTCATTCCCAGAATGAGGCAATAGTACAAAATATTACAAATACATAACTCCACCTCATAATCATCAGAGGGATAAAATAACTTATACAAATTAAAATATTACAATGCAAGATAATAAAACAAGAACCGCGAGCTATCCATCTGGATGTCTCGCCACCAAGTACTGAAGATTGATGGGGACCCAATGGTTTTGGTGCATGTTCCACCCAACTAATGTGGTACCCGAAGCCCCACCCCCCATGCTAGGAGATAGTAACAAAGTAACATGGACAAAGATTCTACTACCTCTAACCAAAGGCTGAATCATACTGTTATAACCAACCAAATGAATTAACAAGTACAACTCATTCACCATACAAGTACGAATCAAGTATAACTCAAGTACAATACAAGTACAAATCAAATACAATACAAGTACAAATCAAGTACAACTCAACATCACTGACATAGGTCACATTGCTTCCAGACATAATAATAATCAAGTATGTTCACAAAACCATACACATAAAACAATTAACAACAGTTGTCATAGATAGAGTGTCATCACAAGGTTTGTCATGATATCTCTTCTGGGCATTCTTCATAGGCTCTAACACAAGTAATCCTGGTGGCCTCAACCGAATCCCGGCACTCATACTCACTCATGCGGAATCAACTACCTCTCGCAAGAACATGATAGTTGATCTTGCCATTTCAGGCCTTCTCACTCATCCCAAGTTTAAACAAGCCCTTGCGTCTATGAGTGAGGAATAAATTATCTTGATTAGTGAGAAGTTAGTCCTAATCTTCTAAGTATATTATTTTAATTATCACTTGTTTAAATCACTCCTAAAGGTTATCTAGTTTACCTCTTTGGGCTTTGGCACCTAACAAAAGCCACTCTTCTATTCGACAACACACATCCAAACAATCCACCAAGGGAACCACAAGTGCATACCAACTAGGCATCATAATCCACTCCAACACAAGAAGGATACAAATAATAGAACTCACTCCAAACATCTTGGAGGAAACAACACATAGTCCACTCTTTTCACAGGAGGTACAAAAGATCCCACTCCAAACATCTTGGAGGAAATAGCACATAGTCCACTCCTTTCATAGGAGGAAACAAGATGAAACCACATACAAGGTCACTCCATACAAGGAGACACGGATCCCATAATCCACTTCTAAACCAAGGAGATGCAAACATTCTTGTTCGTGAAAACCGGGTAAAACTAAAAAGATGCCATGCACTACCCAAGAGAAAACAACTGGATGGCATAAAGATTCAACAACCCTTATCCTCTTAGTTCTTCTAGAAGACTTATAATTTAGGACTAACACTAAATCCCAAAACCAACAATGCAACTTGATGACATAGCAACACAAGCATTCAAGTCATCAATCAAATCTAATATTTGGATTTTCTAAATCCATATTCATTCAATAGGTAGTGTTGACAAAGTCAAAGACACGATAACTAGATCATCTAAATTAATCATAACCCCTATTCCCCTTTTCATTATTGAAAATCTAAAACAATTAAACTTACTTCCCTTTACTGAATACAGAGAATTAAATCCTTTAAGATAATCATGGGGAAGATACTACTTTTGGATATACTAAATCCATATCTCTTTCAAAATCCAATCACAATGATTCAATTAATCTAAATAGAAATTAATAAATAACATGATTGATTGCCTCATCAATAAAACAACTTATTAATTTACTTTTAAATCGACACAAATCCATGCAAGTAAACTCTTTCCATTTCTTAACCAAATCTTACATCTCATTCACTTTTCTATTCAACACATTCAATCACTTTAATATAATAACATATTGTTTCTCTATCCATTTTCTATATACACTAATCAATTCATTTTTAAATATCTATTTAATAATACATTGCATGCATCTCATTAAAATAAAATATGATAATGAATTTTACACTGAATATATATATATGCTCCATATTATATAGACACCATTAACATTCCATTCACAATGACTAGATTACTTTATGTAACTAAATAAAACATAATAACTATTTGTCTTTTTCAATATAGTTAGTTCCTAAATTTACTTCCAATGCAACCTAACACTATTGCAAATAATCTTTTCCAATTTTTTATCCGGAGTCTATGTCTCATCAACTATCCATTTAAAACATGCAATTTTATCAATGTATAAAAATATCTTTTGGCTTATCTCTTTGACTACGCATTCAAAACTTATCTTTTAAATTCTTCATGCAAAACTAAATCACACGCACTTAAATAAAACAAGGTAAATACTGATTGAAAATACTCATGGATATATATATATATATATATATATATCACAATATATTTTCTTTAACCGTATTAACAAAATAAATATTTCCTTTTAAATCAATTAATTACTTCTATTAAAAAAAACATCTTTCTCTACATATTTTCTACACATACTAATCATTTCTTTTAAAACACTAATAATACCCAATTTGCAAACAACAGAATAAAATAAGATAAAATATTATTTATTCTCTCAAATGGATATATACCTTCACTATATATATACTAAATATAAATTAATATATTTAAATATATTTAATCATTAACATATCTTCTATCCTTTAAAGAATATTAAATTGTTTAATTCAAAATAAAATATCCCTTATCACTAATTTTCCAAAAGATAAATATATTTTTTTCCAATTAAATCAAATTAATAGTTGGACCTTTCACACATGAATTTAAATTCCACAATTAAATTTTAAATTATGCATTATCTAAATCAAATATTTAACTCCAATTAAACTTTAACATGCCATTTTAAAATAAACAATAATTTCTCCATACGTTTATAATATTAATTCCACTAATCAAATATACAAATTTTATTTAAAATAATATAAATAAATATAATACTTTAGTATTATAAATTATAATATAAAATATTATTAAATAATATTTTAATATTATAATAACAATACATAAAATATTAATATTTATAAATATCAATATTTTATTATTTTATTTTCAGAACAGCCATGGGAAAATAATTTAACAGCAGTCTCATGTTTCAAGCATAACTCAAAAACTATGATCTAGGTATTTGCGATTTTTGGACAGGAGTTAGAAAATTTCAAAATGCAAAAACCCTTTAAATTTCCTGAAAACCCAGTTTGTAAAAATGAAGTTATAGGCGACGCAATTAGACCATTTTACCATGAAAATATAACTATACTGCAGATTTTAAAATCCGTTTTTTGATAATAAACAGAAAGTTTCATTTTCTAAAAACATTCTAAATGCATTGTTTAACCTTTATATTTGATTTCAATAACAACAAAATTGATTTCCCCAAATAATTTAAATTCAACTAAGGTTTTCACAATTTTCACTCAAAAATTTTCACAAGCAAAGGCTGTAAATTTGTTTAATTCTTTTCTTCTAATATCAAATCTATTTTCTAAAACAGATTTAACAAATAAATCTTTAATCATTACTATTTTAAAGAAAAACAATCAAGAACAATAAAACACAAAGAGGAAAACCTGGTGCAAGAAGCTACAGGAACAGATGAATTTCTGATGCAAGCCTCCTCCAAAGATTTTCTGAATTTTTCTTCAATTTTCCAATGAATCCAATCCAAAATCCAACAAATGCAAACAATATTTCCTTCAATCAATTTTACAATCAAACTTTCTTCAAATCCTTGTGCAAATTTTTCAAAATTTCTTCCCTGCTGTAAAAAGGTATATTTTTCTAAAAACTTTCTTCCCCTCAAATTAAAACATATATCCTTATAAATCAAAAATATCTAATTCAACCCTAATTCACATTACATGCAAATTAGATATTTCAATTTCAATTTCAATTTCAATATTTACAACCCTAATTCACATTACATGCAAATTAGATATTTCAATTTCAATTTCAATTTCAATTTCTATTTTCAATTTCAATTTCACTTTCAATTTCAATTTTAATTTCAATTTTAATTTCAATTTCAATTTCACTTTTCAAAAACCCACTTTCAATTTAAAATGAAATTTCAAATAATAAATTAATTTCTAAAGTTGCAACCAATTTCCCAAATAAACATTTAATTACAATTTCTAATTTAATTCTCACACGTTGGAATTAAATTCCAAAATTAATTCTAATTCTTTTATTTCCTTTTATTCTCTTGCATCACGTTTAATTAATTAATTTAATTATTTAATAACTAAACTCAACCCCCTTGGATTAAATTTAATTAATTAAATAATTTAAATATAATTAATTAATTTAAATATAAACTTTTATCTACATTGTATTATTTAAATTAAATAATCATCAACATGATTTAAATGCAATTATTCTAAGTATCTATTTCCAAATCAATAATCTTTCAGAAATAAATAACATTAAAACAAGACAGACAATGACTCGACACACACGACTGACGACACACTAAGGCTAGGGTGAAAACTTGACACATGTTACCTAGCTACTATCTCCCGTTCAACTTAACCGTTGGATCGACACGCTCAAACTTGTGAAACTAGGTGGAGTCGATGTCATGTACCTACAATCCTGCAACCAAGTAAACAACATCATACGATATATCCAGCATATAATACACACCGTGAAGAAAGAATTACGGATTCGCAGGGCGCTCACAAGCGAGTGATGCGAACTCATCCTCTTCATCAATACACTCATCGAAACTGACACTTCCATCATAATTCCAATAGTCTCATAATAACATCTCATGCTAACTCTACAACAACATTAATCTATAATGCATGTGAAACAATAATCAGATAACTACATGCCACAATAATATTTGTCACTCAATAGTAACAATCAAAACATCATAACAAAATGTATCTAGTATCAAAGTAATTGCAACCAAACATAGCATAAGGCAACTTGAACAAGAAGCAAAATGGAGGGGTATTACATTTCTACAAATTATGTTGTTACATATTTTTGAAATTATGTTAATAACCTATTCAAATTTTTATGTCAAGTTGTTTAACATTTTTCTTTTGAATTTTCATTACCACTTAAGGACCTAGTTTGGACCTCCATGATCCTACATTGACCCAAGAGACACATTTTTAATTTTAAAACCCACATTCAAATGTAAGAGATTAAGTTTAACCAAATTTTTTATATCAAGAAGAAACATAAAAAAAAAATTACTAAAAGAAAATAATGTATCCATTTTAGTACTTTACAAATTTAAAAGTGATAAGGTGGTTGGAATGAATGAAATTAGAGTCCAATGCTAATTTTGAAATTTTATTTTGATGAAGAGCTCCAAATTCAGTCACTTTTGTCATTATTTTAATTTTCTTGAACATCAAATTTTCTACACAAGAATCACAACAAACTATACCAAGACAACAAGAACTCAAATCTAGGGTTAACTATAGATTATATATGAAGTTAAGGGGTTAAGAAAAATAGATCCACTCAAATCTAAAATAAACTATTGTAAATTTTAAAATTAAACCCTATATATAAATCAAATACACAATGATAGAGACCAAAAGCACTACCATTTTTATTGAAAGTGTGATGACAACAACTAGAACCATGGTGAAAGAAACTGAAAGAAAATCAATAGAAACCAAAAGTGTAGTAAAATAGACCAATGCATGGTGAGAGAAGGAAAAATTGCACCAATTATTATTAGAATGATTTGTAGAATATTTTAATTAATAAAAGCATCCGTGAGTAAGACCAAAAGCACACAAAAAATGTCCAAAATCACAAATCAAAATTATTGATAGAAGAATCAACCTTTTGCAATATCAAATTGATCTGATATATATACCAAATGTGTTTTGTGTTAGCCCAAAATTATTTTCTATTATCTTGAAAACATCATGAATTGATTCAAAAGAGAAACTATGACCTATGACCTCAAAGAAACATAAATATTGCAAAATTTCTTGTTAAATATAAGATGTGGGTCTCATCAAGCATGCTAAAATATGGATGATGAAAATATGAATCACAAATACCAACACAAATCTCACAATCACGTAATAAAGTTCAAGATCTTAGCTTAGAATATAGAATTTAGATAACAAGCAAAGCCATCACAGCCAAGATCTTGATTTTCTCCATTTTTGGTTGCTTTTGAAAATAACAAACTAACACATGAGTTGTATAATATTATATTTAGAGAATCTATTGCTTAAAATATAGTATTGTTAGAAAATGGATCCCATAATTCAAATTTGCAAACAATCTTTTAGTAATCTCCATTTTTATTAAGTAAAAAGTATTGCTATGTTATGTAAAGGCAGTTTTCAATTTACAAAGTTGCTTGACATTGGCACAGATTTCAATTTAAAAGGTATTCATCATTCCAGTTTGTAAAAACTTGGCCAACTCATTTTTTACGATCATGTTTTCAATTTTAAGCATGTTTTCATTTAGGATTTCGAACCATATTCCTTCAAAGCTCAGTATAGAACGAGATTTAGAATCAAAACGGATCTTGGTTTAAGTAAAATTTCTAGAATGGATGTAAAGATGGCATGCTTATTGATTAAGAGTATATTCATAAAAATATTTCACACACGAGCACTTGTCACATTAAGTTCATCAAATGATGTTGTGAAAAGAAAAGGTATGTTTTATGAATAAAAAGTGTCATCCTTTTGCAGGATCTAGCTGACGGGTGTAATTCAAATGAAGATTTATGATCTCACGCATGTGGAAAATTTAAGTTTTGGTGGCACTTGAATATCTAGTTTCTTGAAATAGATAAAATCTTCCCTCATCTTTTTCAATCACGCATGTGGTGGATTTCATTCAATTATATAGTATTTCAATCCTATTTAGCCTCTACCCTTATTAAAACCTTCAAAATTTCTTTGTTCTTCAAATTAAATAAACATCGAAAATGGAGGGATTCTTGGTTGCTAAGTAATTAGTTCTTAGCCTGACGATTAAACTACAAAGTGGAGTTGAAGGATACAACATAGGAAGCATTAATTTTCTTTCATACTGAGTAATTTTGAAAGGTGGAGATGTAGAAAGGGCATCTAGACATGTTGGACTCATGAAAGATAAGCTAAAGTAGGGTTCAAAAGGAAAAAAGAAGGTAAATTATGTTTTAACTGTCACGACAGTGAAATGTTGTCATCTTATATAATATGAACCTCTTGAAGCTAAAATAATAGTTCATGAGAATAATGGGTAAGGGAGAAGCATCTGGTACATACTATATTTTTCTATTTACAAGTGAAAATCTATTCAATTTAAGAGGCACATGCATCAGTATAGTTGATATTTCTCTTCAAAGAACTTCTGAATAGTTTTTAACTACATTTACCTAGTATTCCCATAGCCAACAAAAGTTACTTACAAGACCATATCATGTTGTTCATGACGTGTAATCAGAGGGAACCATTTCCAATCCTATAATGGGAACTTCCTTTCTCTAAAGGTTTGGAAAGAAACACATTGTCCAATATCTTCAAAACTGATTGTTCACTAGTGTATGGATCTTTAAAGACTCTGCTAGGAGAAGAAATATTGCACCCATTAGCTCAAAGATTGATTTTTCCCTCAGATTTAGTATCAATCTTTGTTTCAAATGTGTTGGATTTGAGTCTAAATTATCAAGATATGGTGAAAATTGTAGAAACATGTGTTCAAGAAGTCTTCTTGCAGGATAATGCATTGCTCAAAAGCATACATCAGTATAGTTTCCAGAAAGGAGAAGCATATATAGGGGGAATCTTCCCAAGACATTATCTTCATCATAAGGTTTGATTTAGAAACATTTACATAGCAATGAAACTGTCATTGGAGTATGACACTCCCAGTCATCTTTACAGAGCACTTGCAAGGAATCATTGGGAAATTGGTGAAGATATGGAAAGAACCTTTGAAATAAAATACCATGCATTGGCTTTCCTCCTTTCTCACAATTTTCATCAAGTAGAAAGTGACAACAAACTCAAGTCAAAATGGAAGGAGATTGTAGTTACTGTTGAGTCTCAAGTTGAAGAGGGGAAAATGCAAGAGCATCAAATTAAGCCTCACAAAGTTTTACCAGATATGAACATCATAGCAAATTCACAATCCACCATTCCAGCATTGCAGATCATGAAAAATGGAGAAGGAAAGAGTTCATCAGTTGGTAATATTTGAAATATTATAGTGATACACATAGTATGTGTAGAGTGGTAATATTGGATACATATAGTAGTATATAGGCTGCAAGTGATATATTTTCAGCTTATTTTGGCTATATAGTTGTTTTCTGTACACATACTTGTCAACATATAGATAGTTGACACATCCCAAATTGAATTTTGCCTATGCCACATGATGTAAATCTTGAAAGATCAGATAGTAGGGACTACTGGCATAGTTACATAAGTTAGTGTTAGATGTTATATTTTCAGTCATTAGAATGATAGTTTGTAAAATCTGTATTATATTAATATTATATGTCGGTCAAAAGCCTTTTATTTAAAAAAAATAAAAAATAACAAACTATGAAAGAACAATATGGATATGATACAATGATAATGATAAGTTCTTAAAGATAAATGATACCTATTATTGATAGATGACAATAATAAAATGATTGATAATTTTTTATAATGATTGAACCCTTGAGTGATAAAAGTTCTATAGTGATTTTGATAAAAAGAGAGCTAGGTGTTGTGAAGGAAATGGAAACTTATTATCTATATGCTTCAGTTGACATTTGATCAAACATGGAGATTGATTTGCAAGACCAATGGGGAAAA
>CM021106.1:579749501-579880396 GCA_007115665.2 Sequoiadendron giganteum | reverse complement strand
TATATATATATACTTTGATAGAAACATTTTTAAAATGGCTTTGCAGACATGCACTCAAAATTTTGACTGTATATACGGCTTCCTCATATATATGTATATGCAAGCCCTCTTTCAGGTATATATATACAAAAGGGAAAAAGGTGTATTGAAATTCAAGTTGCTGGAACATGAGCGTTGTCTTCATAAACGTGAGCATTTTCTCAATCAGAAGGAACATTGTTAGAAGCAAAAGGAGGGTTATCACCAGTAGTGATGGGACCTGAAGTAGCAACATCAGCACCCAAAATGAGCGCTGGAGAGAACACAAGCTTCTTGAAGTCAATGTACCAATCCACGTCATATAATAGCACAACATTATAGGAGCCCAACAGAAAGTGAAACACACAAGTAGCTCTCACACGGTGCTCAACAAGTGAATGGAGCCAAAACCCGCTCAAGAATGGAACCCATGGTACCACCACATCTTCTTCGATATGCCTCTGCAAGTCACTCACAACTGGAAGGCCCAGGCCATACACTCCATTGGTCACTACTTCACCAAGACCTCTAAGGTACCTCTTTGGAAAAATATGGAGCGTAAAGTGAGGAATCATGACTTTTGGAACCCGAATGTCAAGAAACAAGGCAAAAAAATGGGAGCATATATCAGTTTTCACCTGATATTTATCTTCATACTCAATACAACTCTGCCCAAAACCCATTTTATGGCTATAATAGCCAATGAGTGTTTGTTTTTGGTCATATGTTTTTGGTGCCTATTGGAGATCTCTCCCAGAAAATCCATTTGATACTTGTTGCACACTAGCCTAATTGGAGTATTCATTGTATCAACCTCTGCTCAAAATACCTAAGTCTAGCCCTATGAAAATTTAAAGCCTACTCAACCGCCTAAGCAATAATACTATCTAATTGCCCAATGCTAATTTTGCTAATCTCTAAGTGTGATCCTGCTACTATATTAGGACCCATTTATAGAAATATCTAAGGTAGCTTTCACCCCAAGCATGGTGATAATCAATTTTAACTCAAAAATCCCACCAAAAGTTCAGCTCGATTTTCCAATCCAATTGCATCTATAGGTACAATTTTTGCATGTAGAATTAAGGAGCGAAAATCAATTAGTGCAAATTGGTGGCAAGCCCAGGTGATGGCTCATACAGATAGGTGCTTAGGTATCATGATGCAGGTTGTTTCAAGCTCCAAGGTTGAGTGTGAATCTTTCTAAGGTTTTCATTGTGTTTTTAGCTTAATTATGATTTCAGGGATTAATGGAAAAGGCTTGTGAGAAGATGGAAAGAATTTCATTGCTAGCTCAATTTCTAATTTCCCATAAAAATTGAGCTAAAGGGATGTTATCACTAATGTAATTATGAATTCTTGTCTTTTCAAATAGGAAAGTAGTTCATTTCGCATGGACAAAGGAGCTGGTAGTACATGCCAAATTAAATGCATAAAGGCAACCATTGTCTACCGGTTGAGGGAAGGAAATCAAAGAAAAAGATAAGTGTTGCATGTAAAAACTAGACAAAGCATAAAACTTCTTGACAATACAAAGGGACTTGGAAGAACAAAATTGTCAAGGGAACTAGGTGTGGTGTATTTAGCAGCAAAGGAGCTAAACACAAATGTAATTGTAGAGAATTCACTTCCCTGGTGTGGATTAAACCTTAAAAAAAAGGTTGATTGGTTTTGAGCTCAAAGCCTTACATTGTGTTTTGGATTCCATTCATACTTCTTCAGTGTGCTTTCTAGGCAGAAGGTTTGCAAAGGATGGAAACTGCTAAAAATTATCAAACAAAGATGCAAGAAGAAGGGGCCGAAAGTTTATTTAATATAATGCATGTAGCACCAGCCACCTACATCTTTGAGGATGTCTCTTATGCTTCACCTGGAATACCAAAAACTCCAACATGGGTGAATACGTGAATTGTAGAAAAGAAGAACCCTCACAAAGATCATAAAAAAATAAAATAAGAATGGGATAATATTCATGACCCTGTTCTTGCAAGGAACCCTAAGACACTTAGGGAGGCATCCTATGAAAGAATGAAAAGAAATAGTGACATAGATTCCTTGGCACATAAATGTTGGTTTAGTGGGCTTCTAGAGTACATGGTCCCATCCATACACTAATACCCTGAATTGATCAATGAGGACATCAAAAAATTCAACCTAAATACCAACAACATTGAGGGCTGGGAGGTGAGTGTGGTTATCTACAAGGAAGCTATCTGGAATATGCTCTATATACCAAAGTGAAGCTCCAAAGTGACTCAAATGGAGTCATTCACTCTGAAAAAAGGGGAGACCTATTGGAGAACCAGAGACTTTATGATGAACTTTTATAACGTGGAGACATAAAGACCCAAAGAAGCTTAGAGAAAGCCAATGCAGATCCCAATGGTGCATAAGAGATTCAAAGATGATATAAAGGATGCCTTCTCAATGATGAAATTTTTTTGCAGCATGGATACCGTCAAAGAGGTCTAGGAGTTTCAACTAGGTTTGGGCTTTCAATTATGCAAGCAACATTCTCTTTTTTGGTATGTTTTTTTTGAATTTCTCATGTAGGAGATGCTCAACCAAATAGCAAAATACCAACTTTAACAGAGGTTTAGGTTTCCATCTTTTCTTTCTCACATGTTTTTGCATCAAAATCCTAATTTCTTCCAGAAGCATCTAGGGCTGTCCATTTTTTATGAAAACGAGAGGAAGAAGTCAGTTTCCACAAATGGAGGTGGAGGAAGAAAAGCTCTGAGATAAACTTGTGAAGTTTAAATCCCTTGATCCTAACTTGGTCATTGAGCTGTAGTAAAAGAAATAGGAATATCAAGACCAGTTGGCAAGGTTGGGGCAAGAAGTGCGACAAAAGGATGAGGAGTTTCATCGCTAGCACACTCAATTAGAGCAGTAGATACAACAGAAAGATGCATATTTCAAAGTTTGTCAGGCCCAATTAGAAAATAAGATTTTGAAAATAAAGTCTTCCTTAGAGGAAGAAGCAACAAACAAGGAATGGGTCAAGGCTAGTTGGGTCACAGAATCACGAATCCTATAAGAAAAACTCACCGCGAAAAACCAAAAGGTTGCAGAGCTCGCACATGATATAGAACAAAGGGATGCATAGATAATCCTATTAAATAACTTTTCTTAGCCTTCAGTCGATCAATTAGACCTTCTTCAGATAGCCCAGTAGACATATATTTCATAATAGGAAAGAGTCAAGGCCTTCTACCTAACTCTATAGCAAACACTCCAATTTATGACGGAGGCAATAGGTTTGGGTAGAGGGGTTTGTGAAGCAATCAAGCAATTCCATCAGTCGATCATAGATAGAGTTTTGGAGGCCTGGAGATTATTGGATAGGCTATATATGTTCCTAGACAAAGACTTGGTAAGTGGAGGGGTTGAGGACCAAAAGGCCACTACTAAAACAACCAACAGGTTCACCTATTGCCACACAACTATCCTTCATGCTAGAGAGTGTGCCACAAAATCGGATCAGACCATGAATAGTATGTGGGCTAGGTTCTCTCACCTAATTTAGATGGACTTACCATCTTCATTTCTTGAAGATGAATTGCTGGCCATGGTGGGGTATATTGCAGCAAATATTGAGGAGAAGAGATGGGATGCATCTACCTTGCAGACTTTTAGTCAACCCTTTTTTCCAGGAGATATTGAGTCACTCATCTGATCACACAAATTCTTTTTTAACTCGAGTCCTGGGCTAGTATATCGTTGGCGTTGCCTTATAAATAAATGATCGATTTGTATGGAGTACAATAAATTCTACGCAACATATTGACTCCATCTAAGGCTAAATGGCTACCTCTACAAACCATCCTCTCTAAGCTCTGATCGCACCGCCCAATGGATAAGGCTCTAGTCTAGAAACCAAAAAAAATTGGGTTCCTCATTCCATAGGGAAAATTCCCTTGATAAGTCACCAAAAGATGTGAATACAAAATTCCCAAGCTCCCTTCAGGTTATATTATTTTGTTTAAGTATCGACCATGCCCTCCTATTAAAAAGGAATATTGGGCTCCTTTCGTAAGGCTTTATGTGAATGTTGCCACTTGTTACTCAAGTTATCCTCACAAGGTTTCCTTCTCTCTTTTCAAAATTCGCCACCATGCTTCCACATGTTATTAGTTCACACTCTTTAGTGCTTCTTTCTATCGCTCCTAATTCAGGCCCCGATCACATGCCATGTAACATCAATCCATGCACATTTCTTGGCATCCCCCACCTTCATCATAGTATGCTTAGGAGACCTCCACATGTCTTCACAGTGCAAGTTTTTCATTGCATCAAGGGAAGGATAAATGTCAACCCTGACTGCTTGCCAAGTAGATCTTCAAATTTTTCATCGTGAAGGATGATGAAGCAAGTGACAACCTCACAATAGCTACCACAATTTGTATTTCTCGTCATGAGTGGATGACACATGTCGGCACTCTGGTCTACTAGGACCACTACCATCATTTGTAGGGGATGCATTTGGCTCTAAGGCATCATCATTCATGGCTCAAATATTTTCCATTACAACGGTCAGGGAAAATCATTGCTAATACATCATTTCTCATGATCATAGGATCTTTTCTATTACTGGCTCACTGGGCTGGGATTTTATTATAAATACTACTTTTTATTTTGAAGAGGTAGTTTAGATTTTGATAGAAGATTTGGTAAAATAACCAGGCCTCTACTGCTTTTAGTTCATTAAAAAGACTTACAGAATGTGCCATTCTTCAACCTTTCTATTTTCTTAAGGATTTTTGATAAAGTTTTATTGTGCCATCACGGTCCTAAATGTTTCATTTGCAGAACTTCTATAAGTTTAATGCAAGTTTTCTGGTTTAGATCGTGTCTTTGACTCCTCTTTTCAGTAAATGTGCATGAATATTATTTTATGTCATTGGGTGAATCATTTAGAATTCTATCTTTAATTTCTATCATTTTGGAACATAGTAGATTGTTGAATGGTCCCTTAGATCGCATCTACAAGATAGATCTATCATGCCTTATATCTAGATCTTGGTGCATCACCCTAGTTAGATCATTTTATTTAATATTGTCTCCCTTTTCACATTCAAAAACCCATTTATAGAAGACGTTAGCTTCTTTAAAATCCTGATGTTACTTAGTTTATTGCAATAGGTCCCCCCTTTACCTGAGTTTCCCATAGAGGGTTGTTACCTTGTCAATTTTTTGGAATCAATAGTCATTAGATATAGCTTTAATTTCTAGGGCTATAAATAAACCTTCATCTTTATCTTTCTTAAAGTTAGACTCATCATCATAAATTCCTGCATCTTCTTTAACATAATACAATTTCTTGAACTTCCTATATTTTTGTCTCTGTAGTTATTATTATTGTCTATGTTCTTCTTGTGTGTAGCTCTATTTGGAAATCTTGAGGAATAATGACCAATATTTACACAACTGAAATAGTTAAAGGGCAACATACATTTATATTTACCAATACCTTTCTTCAATTTCCTTCTAAAGTTTGCTTCCAACTCTTTTGAACTATTATCTTCAGAGTCATCTCCTATCTTCATTGCTTTAAAGGATATTTCATATTTCTCCTTTTCTCTTGCAAATTTTCTCATCTTGAATGCAGTCAAGGTGCCAAATAGCTTCTCCTTAGTAAATTTCTTTGGGTCATTTGATTCTTCAATAACAAAGACCTTGTCATTGTAATTCTTCGGTAGGGTCCTCGGGATATTTTCAATTACTTCTTCATCAAACAAGGTACCACCTTGATTCTTGATCTTATTTGCTACAAGTTCAAGTCTCTGATAATAACTCACAATATCTTCACCCTCTTCCATTCTTAGGTTCTCAAATTTTTGCTTAGCTATTAGCTTCCTTGAAAATTTTACTCTATCATTTCCTTCATAAATGTCTTTCAATTTTTCCCATACTTCATAAGGAGTTCCTAAAGAGATAACTTTTTTCCTTTTAGTTTTAGATAGAGCACTAAAGATAGAATACATTTCATTTTCGTTTTGTTCATAAGAAGAAATCTAATCTGCAGAGGAAGGACCAATGGATGGTTCAACATACTTTGTCTCTACAACTTTCCAGGTCTTAAAACCAAGAGAGACAAGGTAACCTCTCATTTTCACTTTCCAGTCACTCTAATTAGCTCCATCAAAAATAGGGATTTGCAACTTGTGTGCCATCTGATCTACCTCAAGTCGTTAAGATTTTTCACCGATGAACTAGAGATCTAATACCAATTGTTGAAATGCACAAGACAACTGAGAGGGGGGAGGTGAATCAGTTGCATCAAATTATTTTACTTCTAACCTTAATCAATTCCACTTTAACTAAATTTGTTATTAAGTGTAAACATGGAATGAAAATAAAAGAAAGAAAAGACTGGAGACAGTAGATCTACATGGAAAACCCAATGAGGGAAAGAAAATAGCGAGGATTATCTCACAATATAGTAATAATGCAATACCAGATACAAAGGCTCACAACTAGAGGGCTCACTGCCTACAATAGGACTTAGTTTCTATAGGGAGGTTCACTACCTACAGATAAAGAAAAGATAAGTAAAGATCCACCACAAAAGGTTCCACACATTTGAAGCTTGATCAGAAGATTGCAGACAGCATCAGCTCACTGCTTTCAGGAATCTAACACATCAAAGTATTTCTACCTTGATTCACTCTTGCACACTCTTCTTTTCGCACTCTTTACTTTCTTTGTCACACAATTTACAATATCTTGGCTTTCTTTTATACTATCTTCAACCCTAGAAGCATTCTCTAAGGTCGGCTATACATCCTTCTATTTTTGAATTCAAATTAGGTTGGCCAATCAACATTCCTACGGTGGATAATAATGAAAGAGGACCATTTACCCATTTTATTAGGACCCAAACAACATCTTGAATCAAGCACATGCTTCCTTAATTCTATACAAAATATTTATGTAACGTGTAAACACTAGGCCGACCTAACTTAATGAAAACACCAATGATCTTTGAAGTAACTGCATCTCCAGCAAGATGATCACACATGGATCACTCAACATGCTTCACCAGACATTTTAAAATTTATTAGAGACCTTCAGATACATCCACAACTAATGCAATAGTCATTATGTACAAAAAATTCTTCAACAGTCCAACCAGACTCAGCAACAACACATAGAAGCTCTAGAACAATTCTTTCCAGGTACCAAACCACAAGCACATTTTCTAGGGGATAGAGAAAATCAGTAGTAACCTACATCCAAATCAACAAGATTTAAACCAAACCACCCAAGACTATGGAGAAAAAACATTTCTCCCAGTCCACAAATAAACAGTTCTGCCAAACTTGTTCACACACAAGTGAACATATCTTTCATGCTCCATCAATCCAGAAGCTAATACATAGGATATATTATCCATTGAAGATAATGAAAAATACCAAAGATCCACATAGTCATAGGATCAACATAGAAGAAATGCATAACACATTACTGTAGAACACTTTGAGCACACACACTACACAATCTTCATTATTTCTTAATTTTCTCAAAAGCACTTGCCAAAAACATAATTGCAACTTCATAAATATAGCTCCATATAATCTAAAAAATTCTACAATATCTCAACTATACAAGTACCATCTATAATCACACTTTAGTGTTGACATCAATGACAACATTAATGACAACACCCCCAAGCACATCCATACTTGCAACAAATTTAAGATCCTTTTAAAAGAGATTTTGAAAAGTTGAAGGATTACCAAAATGGTGATTTCAACGCAAAGGTAAAGGAGGCTGTTGTTGACAAAAAATTCACTCACATCAACAGTTTTGAATAAAAAGCTCCATGGAAAAACCATGACGAAGCCTATTCTTCTTGAAAGATGTGGAACGAGACAATCTCAAAGGCGAAATCTTCCTAAGTAGAACAAAAAGATTGACTCAGTTCAATCCCAAGTGTCCGTTCATCAGGTTATGATCATACTAGGTTTGCTTCAATGTGTGATGTGAATTTTTTGTTAATATCAAAGGGAATATGTCCATTAAAAATCATATTTATACTAGGCATTGAGTTATAAATTTGGATCTCAAGAATAATTATCATGAAACTGAAACATTTGAAATAATGTCATGAAAATTAACAATTTTGTTTGCTATCACTTAAGTAGATTTATCTTTAATCATTCAAAAACTTTATATAATCAAAATATTTTCAATTAATTTCCATCCATTTATCTATTTTTTGGAACATTTTCAAACAATTTAAACATCTATTCTAAAATAAAGCATAAAAATACTGAAATTAAAATTTCTCCTAGTTATTTTGTATGTATACCCCAAATAATTAATTAAATAAAAGCAAACCACTTTAAACTTCACCAAATTGCTTCATAGCTACATACAAAATGGTGAGAGCTTTTAAAGAGAGGGGTTTAGTTTTGACATTGGGTAGTTTTTGTATGCACCTTAAACGATGCAACATATAGGCTTGTTCAACCGAACTAACAAAACTAGCTACAAAAGATTCATGAGATAGGTAGCTATCAAATTGGCTTTGATATTAATCAATGTCTACATGCATACAAGTTTTTAGACCCAAATGATCCAAAAAATAGAAAAATAAGAATAAAACTTAAAAAATCTTTGGCTCTTCTAACATCCACAAATTTCGAACTTAACTTAAAAAAAAAGAAATCCTTTGGGCTTTTATAGAACACAAGGCATAGACAGGATAAGACAAATACATGAGAGAAAATCTAAGGGATGAATCATATCAAGGAACGTGGAAGATAGTAATTGACCAAGAAATTACAATTGAAGTCCTTGAAGATTGACTTCAATTGTTCATTGAAGCTCTTCGGGTTTTAATTTGTTATTATTGCTAGGATAATAACTTGAATTAGGATAGCGTTTTGGAACTTCCCATACATATAGAATGATATTATTATTTATCCATTCCAAAACTTAGTTTTGCTTCAGATATACTACTCTCAAGAATGGGCTTCCCTAGAGATTGACATATTTTTCCATCATATACATAATATTAGGATCTCCAGAATTCTGGTGGACTCAAAACCTTCTACATTATAACCTCCTAGGATCAGCAATCTGATCTAGAAATGATTTTATCCATGATTCAAATTTTCCAGAACGTCCATACCCAAACTTTGAATCACAATTTATATTTCCTCTAATCACAAATTCCAAACATTAAATCCATTTTAAAGAAAAACACATTTACAAACATCTCATGTAAATAAAACCATTATTCAAATGTTATACTACAAATTTCCATAAATAACACTCTTTCCTGAAGAACATCATAAATTCTTGTATGATTATTCTCTACATATATATACCAGACTACAAGACCATCAAACTCATTATATAATCATAAAATTTCACTTTATCACAACTTGGTACCCAGTACCCAGTATTCAGCTTCACCCATAAAATTTCCTTGGACTTCGGTTTTACCAGAATTTCCTATATCTAGAGCTTCAAATATCAGACCGGAACACTTGGCTTATATCTTTACTTACTTTTTCTACCTTTCCAACATTCCCAGTTCCCAGTATATAATACCTCGAACTCTTTACTATGAAGCATTCTTTACATCAAAGATTCCTTTTATCTCTTTTCTCTTCTCGATGATCTTCCAACTAGCTATCTCATACCATAAGAGTTAAAACTAATAATTTGGGATCCCCAAGACTTACAATCTTGGGGTGTGTTGTGAGACCACACAACAACTTGCAACCAATAAAACCAAATTTAAATAAAATTTGAAATTAAATAACCAATTGGAAATTACAACTTATATGTATTTTAAAACAAAAACCTTTACCTTTACCTATATTCTGACATAAACAAGTAAAACTCCCCTGCAAAAATCAATGTGTGCTCTGATTAATTCCAATTTTTGGAAATCGGTAAAAAGAATTAGTTCATTGACATTGAACTAAATAATATGGTAATCCTCCAAAGCCAACCAAGGATAGAGCCTTGCTGCCAGTCAAGCATCCATAGCCCAAAAAAGGTTATCTTTGTGATTCCCCCAAAAATAGCTCTACTACTAGCCAGGCATCTATAGCCCTAGTAGAGTTATCTAGATAACCTAAAGAGCTGATTTTCTCTCATTTTTTCTTAAGATATAGCAATGACAGCTCATTTTCAACTTTTGATATTTCAATAATAGCTCATTTTTCAACTTGCAGGCAATGAAGCCTGCTATTAGGTTGGGAATTATAATGGTAGCAAAGGTTACCTTTTGATTTTTCATTCAATGCAAATCCCTTCATCAATTCACCATTTCCCAAAAAGTCACTTAAAATATTCCCTGTTGGTGTGTATTTCTGGCTGAATTTTACTACCTTATGTCAAATCCTAGCTAATTGCAAACCGTTATGTCTTAAAAGATATGCATAAATTAAAATTTAGCAACAAAAATTTTAATCACCAAATTAAATCTAAATTTAGAAACATTAGTTACCACCGTTTTGATAAATTCTTATGGAAATTGCTAAAATTTTAGTGAGCACTCCCAATTTGATGGTGTTGCACCTCACTAATGAATCAAAATTATCATGATTATATAAAAACATGATCCCATTATTCTTTGTTTAATTGACACATATCATTTCTCTCCACTTATCCAGGTGATGACATGTATTGGCTTACTGGCTTAGTTTTCATTTTTGTTCTGCATGTACCAACACCTCCATAATTAACACGTCCAAAATAGAAAATTGAAAAGACCACTATTAACTTTGAAATCTTCAACTTTCTTGATTCACAATCTTCGTATAACTCAACTTTGAAGCAATTTATCACCAACAATATGCAAAAAATATTTGATTTAAAATTCCATTCTAAAAACAATTATCTGGTTTCCACCTTGCTTACGATTTCAAAGACTTCTCTCGAGGCAACTATGTACCACACTTCTTTCACATATTTCTATAAATTTTGCATTTCTTCCTTCTGAATTCTTTACACACTCTCTTAGCTTTCTTCTTTGATTTTGTATTTTCTTGCTCTATTTATTCTCATTTTCTTCTAGGCCATGGATACTCCAATTTGTTTAAGCTTCTCTCACCGCCAAAATATTTTCTTAGGAAGTATCACATCTCAAAGGCTTGAAAAGGTTTTCTTCATTTGGATTCCAAATTTACTATACCAAATTTGTGCTTAGTCCTCAAGGAAAAATATGTAGAATCTAGCCGTTACTTTTTCTTTTACTCCGATATGGCTTCTCATTTTGTAGCGTCTCTTCTAGATATAGGGATTTATATGGAAGATGTTCTCTCAGCTACCAAAATAATAGTGAGACCTAAGTACTTGGACAATTTGGACACTACTTTATATGTGGTGCACCCAACTATTGGAATCCCCTCGATGGATGATATCCCTCAATTTTTGGAACATGGGGAAATAGTTCCTCTTCGGCCTTTCCTCTCAGACCTCCATATTCAAGACCTTGAAACTCACAAGGAACTCACCTATATTGGATATTTAGCTCTGATGGATGAGGCTTCCCATATTAACTGAATGACAATCACCACCTACAACTAGGATCCCTCTTTTTTGATTTTTTCTCTTTTGGAACAAGATTTTAGATACTGATGTATATAAACAATATACACATATATATAGCTTTTAGTACTTTCAAAGCATGCATTTACTATGTATGGTATTTTTTTTTTTTTTCATATTATTGTATTTCTTTACAAATGTTTGGATTAACTCTCATGTATTGCAAGGAAATTTAAGCAAAATCTGCAAATTCAAAGGCCAAGTAAAAGGAGAAAAAAAAACCCTAAAAAAAACTAACCCTAACTAACCAAGCCTCCAATATACCAAATGATTAACCTTAACAAAAACACTAATTCTAATTTATATAATTATTTACATTGTCATTTTGGTACTAATTACAACAGGCTTATCTTTAAATTCATTCAAAAAAATTTCAATGATCCTACTACAACAATGAATTATTTTAATTTTTTTGCATTTGATAATCATAAATTCAAAGGAATACTTACCAATGACTTGGCTAAAATATATGAAAACAACCTCATTAAAGGTCGATTTCACATACTTGGTTCATGGTTCATTTCTGTAGTCTGTTTATTTCCATGAACAGTTGCATCCATTTTTTGACTTTCTCCTCCGACAATTTTCATGTGTTTGGTCCTGTCTTCACTTTGCACTTTGTTAGACCAAGATGTATCACAATTTATATTATTATTAGAGAGATAAAAAGTAAAAGAATGGTATTCTATATCTTTCATAAAATCAGGGAAATTTCCCTTTTTATCATGTAAATTTTTTGTTTGGGATAAAATTTACGTGTCTCTCGCTTGATTTTCCATCTCCTTTTCTTCATTTTCATTTTCCACGTATAAGGAGAATGTTGACTCATAAATGTCATTCTCTCATTTTTGGTGCAGTATTCTAAAATCTCCACATTCTTTTTGCTTTTCCTACAATGTGTTATAATTTTCATTGTAATAATTATAGTTATCCAATTGTTTTGATGTATTGGTTGATTTTCTATTTTTTTTGGCTTTACAAAGGTTGTACATAGTTTTCACTAATGAATCTTTCCTTCTAGGAGTTATAACTTATTATGTTAACAAAATCATTTTACACATGGCTAAGCTCACCCTAGTTAAGAAACTTTCACAATCGAGTTCATCGTGATTGGTTGTATCACGAATTCTACATTCGGTTACCCTACTGAAAGTGAGCAAAATCAAAGGATATAATCTCTGGTTAAATTTATTCACAAGTTTCTCAACTTCCATACCGAAATACTAGCATGTATTTAGCTTTTCTTTACAAGCTTTAAAAATCAGGACTAGATAAAAAAAATGAGATTGCCCTCCTAGCACTAGTTCCTGTTGACAACAATTTCACTCGCATCAACATTGTCGAATAAAAACCTCCACATGAAAACTATGAAGAAGCCTATTCTTCTTGAAAGATATGTAACAAGACAATATCCAAGGGGAAATCTGCCTAAACAGAACAAAAAAATTGACTCATTTCAATCCCAAGTCTCCGTTAATTAGGTCATGATCATACTAGGTTCACTTTAGGGTGTGATGTGAATTTTTTTTAATCTCAAAGGGAATATGTCCGTTAAAAATCATATTTATACTAGGCACTGAGTTTTCAATTTGGATCTCAAGAATAATTATCATGAAATCAAAAGATTTGAAATAATATTTCATGAAAATCAACAATTTTATTTGCTATCACTTAAGTAGATTTAGCTTTAAGCATTCAACAATTTTATATAATCGAAATATTTTTAATGAATTTCCTTCCATTTATCTATTGTTTCAAACATTTTCAAATATTTTAAACATCTATTATAAAATAAAGTGTAAAAATACTAAAATTTAAATTTTTCCTAGTTATTCTCCATGTATACACCAAAGAATTAATTAAATCAAAGAAAATAGCTTTAGACTTCACTAGATTGCTTCACAACTACATACAAAATGACATGATATTTTAAAGAGATGGGTTTGGTTTGGACACCGAGTAGTTTTTGTATGCACCCTTAAATGGTGCAACATATAGGCTTGTTCAGCCGAACTAACAAAACCAACTACAAAAGATACATGAGATAGGTAGCTATCAAATTGGCTCTAATATTAATGAATTTCTATGTGCATACAAGATTTTATACCAGAATGATCCAAAAAATAGGAAAAAATAACAAAACTAAAAGAAACTTTGGCTCTTCCGACATCCACAAATTTTGAACTTAACTTAAAAAAAAAAATCCTCTAGGATTTTATAGAACACAAGGCACAACAAGGATAAGACAAATACATGAGAGAAAATCTAAGGGAAAAATCATATCAAGGCATGTGGAAGATAGTAATTGACCAAGAAATTACAATTGAAGTCCTTGAAGATTGACTTCAATTGTTCATTGAAGCTCTTAGGTTTTTAATTTGTTGTTATCATTAGGATAATAACTTGAATCAAGATAGCGTGTTGGAACTTCCCATACATACAAAATGATATTATTATTACTCCATTACAGCACTCAATTTTGCTTCAAATATACTACTCTTGGGAATGAGCTTCCCTAGAGATTGACATTTTTTTCCTTCGTATACATGTAATACTGGGATCTACAACATTCTCCTTGACTCAAAGCCTTCTGCATTATAACCTCCCAAAATAAGCAATCCAATCTATAAATGATTCTATCGATGATTGAAATTTTTCTGACCGTCCATACCCAAAATTTGCATCACAATTTGTATTTCCTGCAATCACAAATTCCACACATTAAATCCCTTTTAAAGAAAAAAACATTTATAAACATCTCATGTAAATAAAACCATTATTCAAATGTTATACTACAAATTTCCATAAATAACACCCATTCCTAAAGCACATCACAAATTATTGTATGATTATCCTCTACATATATATATTGGACCATCAGACTCATTAGATAATCACAAAATTTACTTTATCAAAACCCAATACCCAATACCCGTATTCAGCTTCACCCATAAACTTTCCCTGAACTTCAGTTTTACTGGACTTTCCTCTATCTCGGGCTTCAAATATCGGACCGAAACGCTTGACTTATATCTTTCCTTACCTCTTTTTCCTTTCCAACATTCCCGGTTCCCGATATATAATACCTAGAATGCTTTACTACAAAGCATTCTTTACATCAAAGATTCCCTTTATCTCTTTTCTCTTCTCGATGATCTTCCAACTAGCTATCTCCTACCATAAGAGTTAAAAAAAAATTGGGATCCCCAAGCCTTATAATCTTGGGGTGTGTTGTGAGACCACACAAAAACTTGCAACCAATAAAACCAAATTTAAATAAAATTTGAAATTAAATCACCAATTGTAAATTAGAACTTATATATATTCTAAAATAATAACCTTTACCTTTACCTAGATTCTAACATAAAAAAAGTAAAACTCCCCCAGAAACATCCATGTGTTGTTTGATTAATTCCAACTTTTGGAACTCAATAAAAAGAATCAATTCATTGACATTGAACTACATACTAACTTTGAAATCTTCAACTTGCTTGATTCACAATATTAGTACTACTCAACTTTGAAGCAATTTATCACAAAAATGCACAAATAATTAATTTGATTTAACTTTTTGTTCTGAAAACAATTATCTGGTTGCCACCTTTCTTACGATTTCCAAGACTTCTCTCGAGGCAAATATGTACTGCACTTCTTTCATGGATTTCTATAAATTCTACATTGCTTCCTTCTGAATTCTTCACATGCTTTCTTAGATTTCTTCTTTGATTTTGAATTTTCTTACTTTGTTTATTCTCATTTGCTTCTAGGCCATGGATACTCCATTTTTTTTAAGTTTCTCTCACTGCCAAAATGTCTTCTTAGGAAGTATCACACTTCAAAGGCTTGAAAAGGTTTTCTTCATTAGGACTTATAGTTTTACTATACCAAATTTGTGCTTAGTCCTCAAGGAAAAATATGTAGAATCCAATCGCTACTTTCTCCTTTACTCCGATGTGGCTTCACATTATGTAGTGTCTCTTCTGGATATAGGGTTGTCTGTGAAAGATGTTTGCTCACCTACCAACATGATAGTGAGACCTGCATACTTAGAGAACCTGGAAACTATTTTATCTGTGGTGTACCCAACCATTTGAATCCCCTCGATGGGTGATATCCCTCGATTCTTGGAACATGGGGAAATAGTTCCTCTTCGGCCTTTCCTCTCAGACCACCATATTTAGGAATTTGAAACTCGCAAGGAACTTGCCTATATTGGATATTTTTCTCTGATGGATGATCCTTCCCATATTGACTGAATGACAACCACCACCTACAACTAGGCACCCTCTTTTTGAATGTTTTTCTCTTTTAGAACAAGAATTTCGATTTTGATGTATATACGTGATATACACACACACACACACACACATATATATATATAGCTTTTAGTACTTTCAAAGCATGCATTTACTGTGTATGGTTTTATCATTTTATTTTTTGGCATTTTACTATATTTCTTTATAAATGTTTGGATTAACTCTCACTTATTGCAAGGTAATTTAAGCAGAATCAGAAAATTCATAGGCCAAGCAAAAGGAAAAAAACAAAAAAATCCCTAAAAAAAACTAACTAACCTAACTAACTAGGCATCTAATCTAGAAAATGATTAACCTTAACAAAAAAACTAATTATAATTTCTATGATTATTTCCATTGTCATTTTTGTACAAATTACAATAGGCTTATCTTTAAATTCATTCAGAAAAATTTCAACAATCCTACTACAATAATGAATTATTTTAATTTTTTTGTGTTTGATAATCATGAATTCAAAGGAATACTTACCAATGACTTGGCTCAAATGAATGAAAATGACCTCATTAATGATTGATTATACACACTTTGTCTGATGTGACCATAATCTACCTTCTTTCATCCTTGGTTCATTGTTCATTTATGTACTTTGTTTATTTCCATGAATGAGTGCATCCATTTTTCAACTTTCTCCTCCGAGAATTTTAATGTCTTCGATCCTATCTTCACTTTACACTTTGCTAGACCAAGATGTATCACAATTTATATTATTATTAGAGAGAGGAAAATTAAAAGAATGATAATCCATATCTTTCATAAAATCAGGGAAATTTCCTTTTTTATCATGTAAATTTTCTCTTGGGATAAAATATATGCGTCTCCCACTCAATTTTCCTGCTCCTTTTCTTCATTTGCATTTTTCACATATAAGGAGAATGTTGACTCATCAATGTCATTTTCTCATTTTTGGTTCAATATTTTGAAATCTCAACATTCTTGTTTCTTTTCCTATAGCATGTTATTATTTTCATTGTAATAATTGCAGTTATCCAACTTTTTTGATGTATTGGTTGATTTTTTAACATTTTTGGCTTTACTAGGGTTATACTTAGTTTTCACTAATGACTCTTTCCTTCTAGCAGTTAGAACTTCTTCTCTTAATGAAAGCACTTTACACATGACTAAGCTCACCCTAGTTAAGAAAATTTCATAATTGAGTTCAACGTGATTGGTTGTATCATGAATTCTACATTCAGTGACCCTATTGAAAGTGAGAAAACTCAAAGGATATAATATCTGGTTAAAAAATTTCACATGTTTCTCAAATTCCATGCTGAAATACTAGCTTGTATTTAACTTTTCTTTACAAGCATTGAAACTCAGGACTAGATAAAAAAAAAGAACAAGATTTCCCTCCTTCTAGCATGAGTTCCTATTGACAATAATTTCACTCACATCACTAGTGTCAAAGAAATAACTCCATAGGAAAACCGTGAAGAAGCCTATTATGGAACAAGACAATCTCAAATGGGAAATCTTCCTAAACAGAATAAAAATATTGACTCAATTCAATCCCATGTCTTCGTTAATCAAGTCATGATCATACTAGGTTCGCTCTAGGGTGTGATGTGAATTTGTTGTTAATCTCAAAGGGAATTTTTCTGTTAAAAAACATATTTATATTAGGCACTGAGTTTTCAATTTAGATCTCAAGAACAATTATCATGAAACCGAGAGATTTGAAATAATACTTAATGAAAATCAAAAATTTTGTTTGATTTCATTTAAGTAGATTTATCTTTAAGCATTCAACAAATTTATATGGGTATGTGCAAGATCATCATGAAAAAAATAGGCCTTTCAGTGGCAATAAAATTTAGAAAATCAGAGTTAGGCAACTTGATGTAAAAATTTGAATAAGTTATCTATATTATTTCAAAAATATGTAAGAATAGAATCTATAGAAATTTTAATTTAGTTTCTGAACTACTAGGTTTATTTTTATTTTTTAAATCTATTTGGTGAAAATTTGAAATTTCAATCCAGTAGTACTTAAATTTCAGGGAAAATATAAGAAGTAGGTGTCTATCTGATCACCCAAACTACAATAAAATGATAAAAAAAAATTATAATATTTTAGATATAAGTAGGGGACTCATGTCCCAATGTGATGCATATTTTTTTCTAATTTTTTTCCAAGTAAATAATTAATTATGACTTTTTTATTACAAATCTAAAAAAATATAAAAACTCATATTTTTGACCACCTTAACTTGGTCAAAACTTCATGAAATTCAATTCTTTTTTTTAATCCTATAGTATGTGAGCATAGAATGTGACGCTTGTTTTGGATTCAAACAATGTGATACCATTTGAAAGCTATAGATTTTTTCAATCAACCTATTAATTAGGACTTTAGTCATAATTCAAATAGAAAATGAATAATAATTATTTATTAAATTCAAAGTAAAGCATAATTTATATTGGTGGAAATCTAAGAATCTCCTTTAAAAACCCTTTTCGTTTCATCAATTTTGGGTTAAAAAAAATCGTCAGACACATGGGCCATCATATCACTTAGATGTCACCACTTTTTGGCCCATCATGATCATGCACATACCCATATAATAGAAATATTTGTAATGAATTATCCATTTATCTATTTTTGGAACATTTTCAAAGAATTTTAACATCTATTCTATAATAAAGCATAAAAAAACTCAAATTAAAATTTATCCCTATTATTCTCCACGGATACCCTAAAATAATTACTTAAATCAAAGAAAACCACTTTATACTTCACCAAATTGCTTCACAATACATAAAAAATTAGGCGAGATTTTAAAGAGAGGGGTTTGGTTTGGACATCGAGTAGTTTTTGTATGCACCCTTAAACGACGCAGTATACAAGCTTGTTCAATCGAGCTAACAAAACCAGCTACAAAAGATTCATGAGATAGGTATCTATCAAATTGGCTCTGATATTAATCAAAGTCTATGTGCATACAAGTTTATAGACTAGAATGATCTAGAAAACAGGAAAAAGGAACAAAACTTAAAGAAGGTTTGGCTCTTTTGAAATCCACAAATTCTGAACTTAACTTAGAAAAAATAAATCCTTTGGTCTTTTATAGAACACAAGGCACAAACAAGATAAGAAAAATACAAGAGAGAAAATATAAGGGACGAATCATATCAAGGCATGTGGAAGATAGTAATTGACCAAGAAATTACAATTGAAGTCCTCAAAGATTGACTTCAATTGCTCATTGAAGCTCTTTGGGTTTTAATCTGTTATTATTGCCAGGATAATAACTTGAATTGAGATAGTGTGTTGGAACTTCCTATACATATATAATGATATTATTATTTCTCCATTCCAACACTCTTAGGAATGGGCTTCCCCAGAGACTGATGTTTGTTTCCACTGTATACATAATAATGGGATCTCCATCATTACGGTGGACTCAAAGCCTTCTACACTATAACCTCCTAGAATAAGCAATCAAATATGGAAATGATTCTATCAACTATTCAAATTTTCTTGATCATCCATAGCTAAACTTTGCATCACAATTTGTATTTCTAGCAATCACAAATTCCACACATTAATCCCTTTTAATGAAAAAGACATTTATAAACATCTTATGTGAATAAAACCATTATTCAAATGTTATACTGCAAATTTCCATAAATAACACGCTTTCCCAAAGCACATCACAAATTATTTTATGATTATCCTCTACATATATATATTGGACTACCAGACCATCAGACTTATTAGATAATCACAAAATTTCATTTTATCACAAGGCGGTACCCGGTATTCAGCTTCACCCATAAAATTTCCCCGGACTTCAGTTTATCGGACTTTCTTCTATCTCAAGCTACAAATATCAGACTGAAATACTTGTCTTATATCTTTCCTTACCTTTTCTACCTTTCCAACATTCTCAGTTCATGATATATAATACCTAGAATGTTTTCTATGAAGCATTCTTTACATCAAAGATTCCTTCTATTAGTTTTCTCTTCTCGGTGATCTTCCAACTAGCTAGCTAATACACTAAGAGATAAAAAAAAAAAAAATTGGGGTCCCCAAGCCTTAAAATATTGTGGTGTGTTTTAAGACCACACAAAAGCTATTGAGATAGCACAAGCTCTCTTATAACAACAACCTCAGGTCATGGATATTCCAGAGCAACCTGCAGATGCACAAAAGGAGAGTGTCCAAGTAATTGAGGTAGAGAAAATGGATGAACATGTACCTAATGAGGGAGAGGTGGAGAATAAATTCCCTCCCCCTAATACTAAAGATACTCTTGATTCTGAGGTTCCCCAATATAGGATGATCTAGTGGCACTATGATGAGAAGAATGATGATGATCCTAGGATTAAGGATTGTAATGAATTCCTTGCAAATGATAAGTTTGTACAATCTAAGTAATTCCAGGAATTCTGATTCCGTATAGGAGAGGAGAGATAAAGGAGAGGCTTGAATAAGCTAGGGCTAGTGCGAAACATTCTCAACATGAAGAGGCTAAGACGGCAAAGGAAGAGAATATCATGGTTGATATTTTGGCTATCACTCTTGTTGAAACTAGGAAAATTGTTGTAGATAGTGGACTAATGTTATTTCCAAGATGAATTATCACCTCAGCTATTGCACTTGATGCTATAAGAAGAGATTCTTGAGCTTCAATATCTGAGGAACAGATTGAAGATAAGGTGTTTGGATATGGTTATAGTCTAAAGTTGCATACTCTTGTGATTTGGTCCATGGAACCCAATATTGGAAAGTATGAGGTTCCTTGGCCTATTGAAGAGGTCATGGGTTCCTTGGTGGTGAAAATGGCCATAGATATAACACTTGTCCAGGTTGTTAAATTAACTACTCATGTTGCAATGCTCAGTATAGACATTACACAAATAAATCAAAAGAAGTATGATTCCTTGGTGAAGGAACATAAAAATGCCTTAAATGAAATGAACAAGATGAGAGCCACTCTTTAGGATAACCAATCAGTAAGGAAAATATTTGTGCCATCCTCTTCTTCTTTTGATTTGTCTACACAAGATAGGGAGACCTTGGCCTTGAGAATAGATAATTTAAATAAATAGTTAAAGACAAAAGGAAAATGTCAAGAAAGCCAACATTGAAATTATAACGGTAGCGAGTGAAATTTTTGAAGATGCATTAAGATATAGAGTGACCAAATTGGTCAATAAGTCTGATTATGTATGAGTTAGTTATAAGAGCATCCATGAAGAAAACATAAAGTATGCACAAGTTCTGAAGCCTCCAAGCATGAATGGAGCAAGTGGAGCACTAGAGTAGGTGGTTTAAAAGAAATGATACCTAAAATGGAAGAAGATGTTGAGGCACCTACAAATATCCCTGAAATATTGAAGTTATTGACTTGGTGAATGAGATAAAACTTTTCATGGGAAGCTAGGTATGCAGTTCTAGAGAAAGCTAAAGGCATTCAAAGAAATGGAGAAGCATCTTATGCCTGATATATTGAATAAAAAAGGTGAGTTAAAATTCTTTAATGAATGGAGGAGTGATTTGGGAGAGATGCTCACATAAGCTAAGATGACATTAACTATAAGCGATCACACCATGTTGAATCAACATGTTGATATAATGGTGGAGATTGAAACCAGAATGGATACTTTTGTCAAGTAGGCTAGGGCCTTAATTGATGCTAGATACACTCAACACAGTGTGAAGGTGCAAATGCTTCTAGATATAAAATGGCCAACTAAAGAAGAGTACATCACATGGTTGGAAAAATATTATGAGGAAGATTGTAAGAGGATGATAACGGATATGATAAATAATGGATAGGAGAACAACAATTATGCATAGCCTAAAAATAGTATAGATTAGGATTTTGATGAATTATTGAAAAAATAATTTTTTTCTCCTCGACTTGAAAGATGGTGGCATAAATGCTAATGTGGATAAATCAGATTTTTATCTTTACTTGCTTTTCATTCTTGTAAATTTTACTGACTAGGTTTTCTTGTGGAAACACTATTTGACCGTGTGGAATATTTTTTGATGTTGTTGTAACAACAAAAGATTCCTTTTGAAGGTGGGACTGGATCTTGAGTGATGAATAAAGAATATTTTTGTTTCATGTTTATTCCCACCATCTGAGAGCTTGAGTGTAACTGAAAAGAGAATATATGTTACTACAGTCCAATAGAAAAGTGACATGTGTGCTTTTTGGTCTGAGGGTTGTTTTTCTCCTTCATTTCTATATGAAGGAATTCAAGACCAAAATGAGGAGTTCGTTGCATTGCAATTGAAATAGTGAATTGTAGAAAGACTACAGAGTATATTTTAATACTTTTTTTTTGTCATAGGTTCTGAGTCTATAGTGGTGTATGTGATTTTTGATAACAAGATAGCAAATATGAACCAGAATGGTTCTCATTTCATGACCATTTTTTCTCCTTCGTATGTGTTTTATGAATTATGAATAATATAATCAAGGATTGTTTTATTCATCTCCATTTTTCCAATGGTTGTGTGATTTAATTCTTGCTAATTAGTTCAAGGAACTAGTATAAACGCTTGAATGGAGTTGTTGATTCATAAAAATTATATGCTCTAGGATATCTATAAGAAGTGGTGGTTGAGAAAGTAATATATGAATAATGTAATGCAGTTAGTTTTTAAGCTTATATGTTTCTATGTGAAGATTTTTATCAGGTTTCATAGGTTATTATTGAATTTTTGTTTAGGATAAGGCATTGGTTCAAGTAAAATATTCATAATATAGTATTTGGGTCGATTCATCAAAAAATCACTCTTTATTTACAAATCTTTCGAATGAGTTACCATTTTAGTTATGTTGAGTTTCGTTATTCTCGTGCTCCAAGTGTACATTGTTAAAAGAGTTGTTGGCCTTTTCAATATATTACATTGTTGAGTGGTTATATGAGAAGTATTTGTTATTGACAATGTATTTAAATATTGGTCATATGAATTCTTTAGTATACATTGTGGGATCACCCTCCTTGGTTTCACTGAGCCCGAAGTACATGAGTGAATTTTTTGCAACTTTTACTTGTTTGTTTGCCAATACCTTTAGATTTCTAATTATTAGAAATGGAAAGGTTCAAAGGTAATTCTAGAGATCAACATGGTTCTTAAGAATCAACCAACAGATTGACGACTCTGCTAGGGATTTGCTAAATAAAAAGTCTCTAGTTCAAATCTGGTACATTCAGAGTCAAGTATTTTATTATTCTTAATCATTGCAAGGATAACTAGTTAAAATTTCTAAGTTACAAAAGTAACATCTAATTTTATGCATCGGGTTCTGGTCCTTACTTTCACTCTATGTCAAGTTATGTTAAGAGTCTTATCTAAAGTTACAAGTAACAAATCAAAATATAATCAATTTCTATTTCCCAACATTTTGGGTGGTGAGAAATCTCATTTACTAGTGAAAGATAAATTCTCGAAGAGAATGAGAGAAGAGGGATTCTGATATATTTTTTGACACCATGAAGAAGACCAAAATTTATACAAAAAAGAATCCAAAGGAAAAAATGGATTCCACACTTACAAAGGATAAGCAAATATTATGGGTAAAGAAAACTACTAAATTGGGTAAGTCTATTGAATCCATTGTTGAAGCATCTCCTACTTTTAACAATGAAGTAAATAGTGCAAATACCCAGGAAATTTTACATGAGGTTGAAGTGTCTAGGGTTGATGAAGGAAGTTCCCCTATTGAGAAAGTTTTTGATAATGAATTTTATATTTTAAGAGAAGAGGATAGATGGGGATTCTGGGATAAGGATAAGAAGTTCTCAAAACCTTTGATCCCTAGAGTTGGGTTTGTTTTTAATTGAAGGAATTTTAAGCCAGGGGATGACTCTTCTAATGTAGATGTGCACATAGCCCTTGAGGAATACCCAGTTTATTAGAACTACTATACTCCTGCACCAAGTGAGCTTGTGGATGTATTGTAAAATGAAGAAGATATTGAAAAAGACATGCAAGACTTGGAAGAGGAAGAATTTAGGATAAAAAAAGAAGAGAAAAGAAAAAAGGGGTTGGAAGAGAAGGAAGATAGGATTAGTGCTAAGAAACTTGAGAGGAATGCTCGGAAACAAAAAATAGAGAAGATGAGAGAAGATGTTGCTAAGCAAAAGGTCTTCACTAAAAATGTCTCTAAGTTGACTGCTAGCATTACCCTTGAAATTACTAAGGAAAAAATACAAATGGGGAACTCTACTACTAATACCTATGCCACATTTATTGCAACTAAAAAATCCTTAGATCCTTATGCTATTGCTAATAAATCATCATTTATAGATCATGGGAAGAAACCCATTGATCAGACAAAGAAGACTATGTTCAATACTTTCAATACCAATACTTCATCTGTCAATATTGCCAACCAAAATTTTATAATTGATCCTACCCCATATGTTGCACCCCCAAACACTGATATCTTGAAATTGTAGTTGGATAATGACAAAATGCAAGAGGATTTAATGAAAGCTGAAATAGAAGTTGCCAATGTAGAAATAGCTAGGAAGATTTCCTTTCTTAAGATCTCCACTCCAACTCCATAGGCTTCAACCTCTAGACATATTGATAGTGAATCACATAAGAAAAATTCTACCAGACATAGTGCTAGTGGAACTGGTGGTGGAGGAAATGGGAATAGTAAATATTTTTATTCTAAAGATGAAGATGAAGAAAGGAGGGAGATGGTAAACATACTGGAGATGGAAAAGGTAAGGATAAGACTAAATTAGATAATAAAAAATATGATCCTAGAAATTCTCATAGAGATAGACATACTAGGAGACCACTCCAAGTAGAGAGGTATCAATAGTTATGCTTTGTTGGAGTACTAGGCTATCTGAACCCATTTCCTTAGGATTTTAGGCCTACTTTAGTCAGATTCTCTAGAAATAATGCTATGAGTGGTGAAGATCATCTCAAATATTTTACTAATGTCATGGATGATTTTGAGGTAGAAGCAAAGGATTTAATGTTGAATTTGTTAATGCAATCACTCATTGAAGAAGTCAGGGAGTGGTACAAGAGTTTTCCCACTAAGAGTATTGTCTCTTGGGAAGAATTTAAAAGACTCTTTAGGGAGCAATATGGTGATAAGATAGATTTAAGGTATTTTTTGAATCAATTTAATAAAATTTCTAAAGATTCAAATGAGTTTGTCACTGAGTTTAATATAAGGTTCCAAAAGGCTCTGAAAAGGTTGCCTCCCCATCTACAAATAAATGCTACTTTATTCTTGGTAAACTAATACAATGCCTTTGATGCAAATACGAGCTACCACTTACTTGATAAGAATCCTCAAAAACTAAGAGAGTCTTACAAGGTGGTTTTCCATATTGATAACATTGGTAGAGAAACTGGTAAATTTTGAAGAAGAGATGATGCAAAGATTCTCATAAATCCAAAAAAGGAGGATAAGAATTTTGGTGCTAAAGGGGGTACTCTTGGAGATAATATTGAAAACTTCATGAATAACATGAATGACAGGATTTCAAAACAAGATAAAGCTCAGTCAAACAATTATCATAGGAATGAAAGACCTCCTTAGTTGCAAGATCACCCATATAGTACCAACTGGCATAATGGGAAGCCCATCCTTACCAACCAAATAAATACTCAAAACAAAGTTCCTTTGTATCCTTTGCAGAATAATTTAGGGAATTTCACTGATGAAACTCCTTGGTGTATGGTTTTTCAGATTCCACATTCTCCTCATCAATGTGTAGTTGCACGAATGGTTGAAGTTGATGAAGATGTACCTAAAGATTATGACCAACCAAGTGAGGAGGATATTGATGTACTTATGATTATGGATTATTCTAATTTTGTTGACAATGAATTCTCATCTAATATAGATTCTTATGAAATGGATTTAGATGACCAAAGGAAAATTACCAGTACATATCACCAAAAATTTCTCTCGGACATGAGGATATGGACAATGATAATGAAGTATATAATTTGGAAGCAATAGAAGATGATGTATCCCTGAGAAGACCTTTAGATGAAGAGATTGCAAGATATACAGTGGCTTTGGCTACTCAAGATAGAAGCTAATATCACCTAATAAATAGGATAGTTGATGGGGAATGAGGTAATCCTATTGGTCTTTTCATCAAGGAACAAAATCTGAAAGGAAAAGGGAAAAAGTATTAGGGTAAAGTAGAAGTAGTCAAAGCTAAGGAGGGTAGGGGACATAAAATTTGGGAAAGAAAAGTTGATAAACCAAAAATAGAGGAAGAGATCAAGACCCCTGCTACTAAGACAAAGACATAGAGGTAGAATAATGATGTTGTGAGAAAAGATGTCAATCCTAAAACTAAGACAATAAAATATCAATAGAATGAGATTAGTACAGAACAAGGTATGCTTATGTTTGAATTACCTAAGTATACTCCTGTTGATATGTTTTAATTACTTAGCCAAGTGAAATTTTATGTTCCTTTCCTCAAGATGATGATGAATGATGAACACAAATAAAAGGCAGTAGCCCTTATCAATGGTGCTACTACGAAATGTGTTGAATTAGTGGTCCCCACTCCACCCAAAGTGGGTGAAAAGGATAAGAAAGATAAAGAAGTTGAGGGAGTGATTACTAAAATCCCTCATATCTTTCTAGGAAACTCAGTAACAGCTTGCCAGGTGGCAAGATAGACCCATTCTTCCTTACACTGATTATTGAGGGAAATTTTCTAAAAAGTTGTATCATTGATTCTAGAGCATCCAACAATATCATGCCAACCAAGATAACAAGTGTTATGTTATGGATTCAAGAGAGGTACCTATCACTGGTGTGATTAATGAACTCCCTTATAGATTGGCAGCATATCCAGAGAAAGAGTTTAAGATGAGTGTGGTGGTTGTAGATATCCCACCTAATTATGGAATGTTACTATCTAGGAAATGGAGTGCTTCAATGGGATGTAGTATATAGTGTGACATGTCCTATGCCACCTTTCCTATTGATGGTAAGGATGTGCAAGTGGTACAAGAACCAAAGGTGCCACATATGCTGGAGCATGCTCTTGAAGATGATGTAATTATTTTAATTGATACTAATATCAGTGACTTCAAGGTGGAAGAAGTTCCAAGAGAAACTAATAGACGCCTTGCACCTATAGATAATGAAGTAACAAAGTTATCCGAAAAGGATAGATTATGGAAAATTTATTTTGATGGTGCAATTTCCAAGGAAGGATTTGCTGCATGGATACTATTGGTATCGATTTTTGGTAACACATACAAATTATCTTTCACTTTATCTTTTTTCTGCACAAATAATGTGGTAGAATATGTAGCACTATTAATTGGATTGAGGCTAGTTGAGGAACATGGGATAAAAAAGTTCATGGAAATTGGTGATTTTGAGCTAGTGATATCCCAATTAAGAGTTAGGTATGCTTGAAAAAATAATAGATTGAAGCAGTACAAAAATGTTGTCTGGGATTCTATAGAGAAGTTTGATTCTTTGGAATTGACTAGATGGAGAGAGGGCATAACATAGTGGTAGAATTGATTGCTAATATTTCCTTGAGACCAAATGATATAGCTTTTGCAGGTATCTCAAAGGTATCTCAAAGGTTGAGATAAAATCAAGGCCTTCAATTCCCGACAATGTGCACAATTGGCAGATCTTCAATAATGATGAAAATGCATTCTTAAATTTTTGAGTTGTCGATGAATATGAATGTCATGAAATTCATTTTGGGGAATTTGTGAAAAATATAGATGGTAAGGGTATAATTTTTGGTAAAGAGATAATCCAACTAAAAATTTAAAAAATCCCCAAGAGTCTTGTAGCACTAGAAAGGGTCTTTGATAACCAAGGTAAGAGAAAGGTTAGAAAAATTTCTACTCATCTAGAGGAAATGAATTTGGGGATCGCAAATGCCACTAAAAAGTATATGTGGGGAGGAAAATGAAACCTAAGATTAATCAAATGTTGGTTTCCTTACTAAGAAAATATAGACATGTCATTTCCTTGCCATACGATGAATTGAAGGCATATAGAGAGGAATTATTTCAGAATGAGATTCCTCTGAAGGAAGATGCGAAACCTTTTAGGAAGAAGAAAATACCAATTAATCCTACCTTAGCTCCTAAGCTGTAGGAAGAACTAATGAAGCTAAGAGATGTTGGTATCATAAAACCTATTAGGAATTCTTCATGCGTGTCCAATCTGGTGCCAATTAGAAAAAAATGATGATATAAGGTTATATGTGGATTTTAGAAATCTCAACATATCATCAGTAAAGGACAACTATCCTCTACCAAATATGGAAGCCATGTTGCCGAAGGTGATTGGTTGTGAGCTACTATCCATGATGGATGGATTCTAGGGTTATAAACCAAGTAAAAGTAAAGGAGTTAGAGCAATACAATACTACATTCAGTACTCCATGGGGCACTTATGTATATGTAAGCATTCCATCTGGCTTAACAAATGCAGGTGCCACTTTTCAGAGGGCTATGTATGTAGCCTTTTTTGAATTTATAGATTTATTCATGGATATCTATTAGAATGACTTGATGGCCTACTCCAAGAGGGAGGAAGATCATTGTGTGCACTTGGAGAAGGTATTTATTAAGGCTTTGGAGTATGGGATCTCACTTAATCCAAAAAATGTGCCTTGGAAGTTACTAAAGGAAAATTGTTGGGGCACATTGTGTCCAAAGGAGTGAGGATTGACCCTAAAAGGGTATTAGCCATAGATAAGATCTCTCAATCGAAGAATGTCAAGGGAATTGAATTATTTTCTGACCACATCAACATCTTGAGGATATTTGTAACTAAATTTGTAGAAATTACAAGACCTATCTCCAAGATGTTGAAGAAAGGAGAAAAGTTAGTTTGGAGTGAAGAGCCTAGATAGGCCTTCAAGAGCATCAAACAAGCTTTTAAGAAGGCTCCAATTTTGAAATATCTTGATTTTTCTAGGTCAATGCATATTTTTTCTTTCGCTTCTTTCCATATTGTTGCTACTATCTTACTAGAAATAATTGAAAGCTTTGAGCAGCCTATTGCATTATTTAGAAAATATTTATAGGCCACAGATCTCAAATATGATCTGTGATTGAGAAACAAGCTTATTCTCTAGTGAAGGCTATAAAAAATTTCAGAACTTACTTAGAGGGAGCTATAGTCATAAATTTTGTACCAAGTGTTGTGTTGAAAGATGTCTTCACTCATGAAGAAGATGTAGATGGATGAACAGGATCTAAGAATTCAATATTGATGTCTAGATCACCAATTTAGTAAGAGAGAAAGGCCTAGCTAAGCTAATGGTAGAAGCTAATTTGAAGGCTAATCAGATAAATCAAACATACATTGTTGATGTTGCACCTATATGTGATATGCAAACATGTGGATGGTATAGAAGGATTGTCCAATATTTCAAGACTTTGTAATGTCTTGTAGATATTTCTGATAATGATGAGAGGACATTAAAATTGCATGCCATTAAGTATGTAATCATTGATAACAAGCTATGATGGAGAAGCCTGGATGGTGTGCTGCTTAAATGTGTGGATGGGAAGCAAGCATTAGAACTCTTCCAAGAAATGCACAATGGATTATGTGGTGGTCATTACATGGCAAAGACCACTACTAATAAGATATTAAGGGCAAGATTCTGGTGGCCTGCTATTTTTAAGGATGCTCACAATCTTTTTAAGACTTGTGATGCTTGTCAAAGGTTTGCAAGAAAACTGGAGTTTTTAGGATGTTTACCACTTAGGCCTATTTTGTTCAAGCTCCATTTCAGTAATGGAGAATTGACTTCATTAGTGAATTACCATAAAATTCTAGTGGAGGGAACTGATGGATTCTTGTTGCAATCAATTACTTCACTAAATGGGTAAAAGAAATACCCAGTAGTAAGGCAACAAGAAAAGTGGTAGTGGAATTCCTATTAAATAACATTTTGAGCAAGTTTGGAGTCTGAGATAAGATTATTTCAGATAATGCTTTGTGGTTTAGATCAGAAGAGTTCAAGTATTTTTTTGATAATCATGTCATATAGATCTCTTATTCTTCACCTTACCATCCTCGGGGAAATGGTCAAACTGAGTCTAGTAATAAGAGATTAATGAAAATTATCAAAAGAGTGATAGAGAAGAACAAGAAAGATTGGGATTCAAAGATAATGCTAGCACTCTAGGAAGATAAGGTTACTATAAAGAAGGCTACTAGTTATTCAATGTTTGGTTTGGTGTATGGTCTAGATGTTAGGTTTCCACATAACAACTTGATCAGGATGTATAAATTTGTGTAGGAATGTGATGAAGATGTATGTGATGATATGCAACACAAAATTGATAATCTAATGTAATTGGATTAAACTAGAAGAGAATATCATGCCAAAAATGTGAAGATATAGTTGTAGGTTAAACACTTGCATGACAAGAGAGCTTCTCCTAGAAAATTTGAGATGAATAGTATGGTACTAGTCTCAAATGTGAGGGCTCGGGATAAGGGTAAGCATGGAAAATTTGAAGAATTATGTTTGGGCCCTTATCTGATATCCAATACACATGGGGAGGATTCATACTTCCTCCAAAGTTTGACAAGTGAATTTCTTGAACTTCCAGTGCATGGATAGTTCTTGAAACCATACTTCTCCTAAGTATGTTCTACTCCATGTACATTATAGGTTTTGTACATTTTGTATATAGGGGCATGTGTAGGATCATCATGGAAAAAAGAGGCCCTTAAGTGGCAAAAAATTTAGAAAAATCAGAGTTAGGCAACTTGACATAAAAATTTGAATAGGTTATCTATATTATTTCAAAAATATGTAAGAATAGAATTTTTAGAAATTTGAGTGTATTTTCTAAATTACTATATTTATTTACAAAAAAATAAAATTTATTTGGTGAAATTTTGAAATTTCAATACAGTAGTACTTAAATTTCAGGGAAAAAATAAGTAGGTGTTTGTCTGACCACCTGAACCACATTAAAATGATAATATTTTTTTATAAGATTTTAGATATAAGTAGATGAATCATGTACTAATGTGATGCATATTATTTTGTAATTTTTTTCCTAGTAAATAATTAATTATAATTTTTACTATGACAAATTTTAAAAAATATAAAGACTCGTATGTCTGACCACCTTAACTTGGTCAAAACTTCATGAAATTCATTTTTTCTTTTTTAATCTTATAGTATGTGAAGCATAGAATGTAACGCATGTTTTGAATTCAAAAAATATGATACTGTTTGCAAGCTATAGATGTTTTTCAATTAGCCTAAAAATCAAGACTTAAGTCGTAATTCAATAGAAAATGAATAATATTTATTTATTAAATTCAAAGTAAAGCATAATTTATATTGGTAGAAAGCTAAGAATATCCATTAAAAACCCTTTTCGTTTCATCAATTTTGGGTTAAAAAAAAGTCATCAGCCACATACCCATCATATTGCCACCTTTTGGCCCATCATGATCTTGCACATACTCATAGGTTTGTTTGTTTTGGTTGTGTCTGGTTTGGTCCTCCTACCTTGTATGGGTAGTTTGAACCCTAATTCAATACCTGCACAAACACAACAAACAAGCACAATATTAGATCATATGCAAGGTAAAACAAGGATTCCCCATAAAATCCATCTACAATGCTCAAAATAGGAAAATGAAGAAAAGATGAACAAAGAAAGCAATGAAATCCTAATTAAGCATGCAAAATATTGATCCCATGGGGGATTTGATGCTAATCGATGTGTTGAAATCAACCCTTTCCCAACTCCTTTTTAAGCTCTTTGATGATTTGATGAGTGATTGATCCACTTTTTTGATGAAGAACAAGATGAGTTCTTGAGAAAACCTACAATAACCTAGCTAAGATATTGCATTGAGGATGAAGTTGAGTAGAGTAAGTTTACTCAAGTTGTGGAAGATAGAATGAGAGGAAGAGTCTCTCATTTATAGATTTCCAAAATGGAATAATGAGCAATATTGAGCAATGTGGGATAAAAGATAATCCAATGGCATTGTGCCACTTGTCCACATGCGATTGGAGGAGGAATGAGCACATTTTGGTCAATGTGCATGATAAATGATACGAGATTCAAATATGAAATTTGAATGTCACATGTTGGAGGGAGAAATAAATGGAGTTAATGTCACTTGGCTCAATGCACAAGGACATGTAGAGGCATTAAATTCCTTGTTGGAAGGACCAAACCCATTTGAATTTGAATTAAAATTTGAGGGAATATTCCCCTTTAATACCATGTTGAGAGAAAATAGAGAATTAATAAATGAATTAAATCTATTTTCATGTGCAAGTGGTAAAATCTAGAGGATTTTATTGATTGAGGTTAAATTAATCAATATTTGAGCAATCTAATGAGAGATTAGGTGATTTGACAATTTTGACTTAGATTTTAGGATCAAGATTGAGAGGAAAATGATTTAGATTTTAATTAAATAAAGATTTTGATATATTTAACTAAAGGGGGGATGATTTTGGTTTTAAACCAAATAAATATTTATTTAATTTAAATTAGATGAATTTAGGGATTAATTAAATAAAATGATTTATTTAATTAAAAGGGAGATTACAAATTAATTAAATAAATTTGATTTATTTAATTAAGAGATGAAGAGTGGTGATTTTAATCAAATACAAATTATTCGATTAAATGACTAGCAAAGGAAATGATTTAAGATGAAATGGTGTTAGTAAATCAAGATCCTGTGTGTCGGATCGAATTGTATATTTTCCATGTCTATAGGTAGTTCACTGGGTTTTTGGTTCACTGTGTTTTGGTTGGTCTACTTCAACCCAAGATTCTAAGATCTCTTCATGTGTGCGAGAGGCATGCATCTCTAGTCAGAGCCACTGATGGAACCCCTGAATTTTGTTCTGGTTCCATTTATCATCCTACAATTTTTTGTTGTATCTATCTTGGGAGCTTAGGGTTTTATCTATTATCACTGTTGTAGGGTTTTATATTACCTAAAACCCTTCTTAGGAAACTCTCAAGCTTGCATCTTGGCCATATCTCTAATTCATCATTGATCTTCTATTGCCCGTCCCCGGTCATGTTAAATCATCTTATGTCAATTAGAGCTCATGAAATTACCGGCCTCTTGTGCCTAGGTCTGAAATTCTTTTATTTTATAAGGTTAAATGCTTGACCTTATTTGGCCTTTACATCCTTCGAAAAATATTTTTTAATATTCACTGAGGCCTTTTATTTGTTGTCCTAAGCGGTTCCCCTTTTTAAAACAACTTGTGAGCACGTGCTAAAATTCTTCATTTAAATTCTTGTTCATCATAGATTCTTTATTACTTATCATGGATCTCTTTTGAAATGTGAATTCAAATGAGTGATGAGTGATGAGAAATGTCTCTTTGAGTTTGCACATTGCAGATTGGTTTTGAATGTTTAGTATTGTATTAGTGATGCATGATGGACTTCGTGTATATGTTATCATTGGTATCTCTTATATCACTAATTTCTCATGTGTTCTATAATTTGGATTAGCGATACGCGATGGCCTTTTGTACTATTTGTATTTCCTCCTATTGCTCATCATAGATCCATTTTGGGTTTTGAGTTTCAAATTGGCAATGAGTGATGAGGTCATTTTTTCAAACTTTATTTCATTGATTTGAGTTTCTCTTGTGAGCGATGTATCTTGTGACTTTGATTTTCATGTAGGTACACACATGTCTTAATATTGTTCCATCACCTTATCACTCATCGCTAAGATGATTTGGGAAATGAAGCATGAATTAGTTATGTTCGATGGAAAAGGAATGTGATCAATGACGAGTCTTAGATACAATGACTAAGATCTCATCGTGTGGGTGTTCACATCACTGATAGGACTTGTTAAAGATGAAATGTATTAGTGATGAGCGATGTCTTCTAGGTGAAGGACAATGTGGCAACATCCTGAGGACATCGTTTAAAGTTGAAAAGAAAGTAGCGAGGTGGAGGAAAACCATTGATGTGGTTTCAAAACACAATGATAAATGAATAGGTTTTAAATGTGAATGGCTAAACGTCAGTTTGATCATGTGAGATTTTTATCATACATTTATGGTGATACGTTCCATTTATCAACCATAAAGAAGGTGGATGGATTTTTTCCTACACATTTGGAGCTACTCAAGAGAAAAGAAGAAAACTAGAAGCTGAAGAAATGGTGCGAATAATTTTAGCAAGGCAATTGCAGTAGCATTGGTGTAAGTTATTCACTTGTGTAAGAAAAATTGTGTATATCTTCATGTCAAAAGTGTTGAATTATTCTTTTCTGAATTATTGTGGGGAAGTTGGAGATAAATCTCTTACAATTTTTCTTTTTTAAGTATCTAAAATTGGGGTGATATATATTGTACAAGGTTTGGAAGTATTTTTCTCAATATTTTGTGCCTTGGGTTCTAAGGAAAGGGTGATCCCACAAAGCTGATTTACAATTTCTGGGAGATTATGATTTTTGCTGAAATCACATATTTCTAGAAAATATAATGATTTAAGCCTTAAAAAGTTCCATTTTAAGGATTTAAATTGAAGAGGGTTTCATCGAAACACCTTAGATTAAACCAACTTGGATAGAACCTGTTATGCCTTGCATAACCACCCCATCTTTTGCCTTGGTCAAAATGGGTCCCCCTTTATGTTTTTTTCCATGTTTTTTTTTTTTTTAAAACAAAGTTTGGAGTCTTTCTTTTCCAACACTTTTTTTTTCTTTGGTTTGTTCTACCGAAGTCGAGTAGAGTTTTTGAAACTTATTTCAAAGATTGATTCCATTCCCCATCCTGACTGTCTTTTATTTTACCTTATATTTTTGTCTGTGTCAAAGCCAGAGCCGAATTGGAAATGAGGCCTGATTTGATTTGAAGTTAAAAAATCAAATCCCATTCTGCCTCCGCCTCCGCTTTTTGGTCTTTCGTTCTAACTTATGTTTTTGTGTTTTGTTTTCTAGTTTCAGTCTTTTTGTTTTATTTTGCCCTTTTTTTTTTGCTTTCTTCTTTGTTGGAGGAATTGAGATTGGAATGGGAACTAGGTTGGAAATTTAGACAAGTTTCAAAATCATTTATCATCCTGATTCCGCTCCCGCCGGGTTTTTGTCATTGACTTTACTGAAGTCACACAATAGTAATGTGCCAGTTCCCTCTACAGTTTCAAATCCGCTCTACCACATTTATGAAATTGATTATAGTTTCCATGCACGTGTGTAACTATGATTTTTTACCTTAATTAGGGATTAACTCGAAGTTATCATCATTATTGAAAAAATTGAAGAGCAAAGTAGAGTTCCAGTGGAGTGTGTGTGCATGTGAATCGATCGAAAGAGAGACGGTTACGTGTGGAATTGCTTCAGGGGTCTGACCTATGTATTTGGCATTTGAGGTAGGGTTTTTGTTCTTCTCTTTTGTTTTATTTTGTGTTTTCCGTTTTTGTTTATTTCTGGTTTTGTAGGAATTCGTGATCCTTGATTCTATTGTGAGTTGATCTGATTCATTTTTGTTTTGTCTTTTATTTCTTTGATTGTTTGTTTTCATTTTATATTTTCTCATGTTTGTCTTTTATCATGGTCATTTTCACGTTTTAATCATGACCCTATCGTGATGCCCTAGTTTTAGGATTGTATAGATTAAATGCAGTTTTTACTTTGGTAGGGTTTTGTAGATCATGGCTTTTACTTAGGAATCTTATTTCTCATTAGATGTGGTTAAGTTAAATGGTTTAAATTTGTGCCCTAGTTATTTTAAATTGAAGGTTTTGATTTAGGGTTTTTACATGTCTATTTTTCAAATATGATGCCCTAATCTTGTATGGTTGCCTCTCGGTCATATGTGGATGGTCTTGAATAGGTTATTTTAAGCCCTTTTTAGTTTGATATGACCTAGTCCTTAGAATCATGACATTAGTTATCAGTCTCTTAAAAATTTTATGATGTCATGATTATTTAGGTGGAAGCGAGATCGGAATTGATTTAGACTTCGAAGAATGTTTTATGATTAGTGTCAATTCCAATTTCCATCCCATCTCTGACTCCTCTTACAATAAGAAGCACACTCTCAAAATATTGGTAACTCAAGCGAAACCGAAAACGGAAGGGAAACTGAATGTGAAATTTTAAAATTTTCATGGAGCCGAATCAATTTTCATTCTGGTTTCGGTTACCATTCCAACTCTGATTCTTGTCCCGCTTGTTACTACTATAACCTTAATGACTATTTTGACTCTGATTCCAATAGTATTTTAAAAGAGACTGTTTAAAATGTTTTATGCCTAGTTCCGCCTTCAGTATAAGTATGAAGGGTAAGGTTTTTAAAGCATATTTTGTGACATTTATTGAAGGGTCTAATTTTTGGTTTTTATTGCAGGAAACTAAAAGATGTCGGGGGTATCAGGAGAAGCTTCCCAAAGGAATCGACGTGTAGAAGCTTCAAAGGCTACAACTAAACCTAAGAAGATCAAGTCAGAACAGTTACCCTATACCTTGAGATATAACCCTAGGAGTCCTATTGTCACTACAAGCAAGGTGGAATTAGATTGGGCAGATGTGACTGATACTAATTTAGGCCCATTCAATTTTGAGGAGTTATAATTCAAAACATTCATTGAGGATGTAGTAGGGAAGAATCTAAGAATAATGGAGTCTGGCTTGGCTCACATTACTCTATTTCCTTTTTCCATCCAATGCCCGAAATTAATCATGACAGCAGTAGGAGCCTACAATCCGGCCACTAGACAATGTAATTATAGATTTAACTCCTCAGATGTTTCAACACATGTTTGGTGTCCCTGATCCAAAGAACTTGGTACAGTTGAATGAGGTAGATGCTTTAGAGGTATATAGTAAACACAAGGAAGCCAACAAGGCTCATTTGAACAATAAGTGGTTGAGAACATAGAAGAAGTCCTTAACCATGCTCTTAGATGAACCAAAAAGGGCCAATTTTTACAAAGAAGTATCGGACCTAATAATGATGTTGTCTAGGGTATTTGCAAAGAGGGATGCATTTCATTTTAGGGAATGGATGTTTCCCTTCATTTAGAAAATCTTCAATGGCAAGCAAAAGTTTGATTGGCCCATGATTGTCTCAGATACCATTCATGATCAGCTAACCAGAATAAGGGAAACAAAAATCTTTTTCATGACTTCTTATGTTGTTTATGCAGCAACAAGAGTAGGTATCTTTCTTGGTCTGAACAGAGTGGGAATGTTTGGAGAATCTCATGGGCAAAATAAAATATGGAATCACTATGATTAGCTATCTCTATAGGTTGTTGAAACACAGTTTAGAAGGGTTAATGATGCATTCCTATATGTAGTCATTAACCAACTTAATGGAGATGCTAGATACAAATTGAGTCAAGAAGCCATGGCTTTTATCATAGAATGGGGATGTTGGTACATCCAATACCCCTAGTTCACATATTTTAGGTTGGTTGGATTTGAGGGTCATCCTCATTTACTTCCAAGGTGTTGCAACAATAGGATGGTGTTGATGGAGTTTGTCTATCAAGCTCTGGGGGTTAATGCAGAAGACAGGTTGTCATAAGTTTCCCATGTAGTTGGGTGAATACAACTTCCCACACCTTGTGGGAACTAAGGTGGTTTGTAATGAATTTATACAATTGAAGTTGGGCTTGTATACCACCCGAAAGCATTTTGACCCAAGGAATAAAATGAATGCTTTGTTGCCTTTAGTCTTTGAAAAGCATTTCAACCTATTAGAGGATTTCTGGAGTGATTTGCAGGATGAATATGACCTCAGAAAAAGGAATTATTAGAGGTTGCCTATTTCACTTATCGTAGAGTTTGGGATCAAGGATGATATTTTGGATACACTACTAGATGATGGAATTATGTTGGATCCATCTTATGAAGCATTAAATATTGGCACGAAAAGTTTGGATCCAGTGGATTGGGATAGTGAGGAGACTATTGACATCAAGTAGATAGGGCGAATAGTCTTAGATAGGAGTATTCAATGGGTTGTTTTAAGGACCAAAGCTCCTGGGGTTCAAGCTCCTAAGAAGGGAAAGGGATATAAAAGAATCAAAAGGAATTTGGCTCTCAAGGAGCCTTTGGAGTTCTTCCTGCCTGATATTGAAGAGATTGAGCTTGAAGCATCAGCTCAAGATGAACCAAAGGCGAGGATGTCCAAACAAGACCTGTGGATTCAACATCAACATTAGGTGAGTCATCTACTCAAGTCCCACTTACAAAGTAGCAAAGTGAAGAGATGCCTAAGGGAACTCTTTATGATACAACTGAGACCTTGAAGGGAAAAGGAGTAGAGGTGGAGATCCATGATGTGGGAACAAACTCTGATGAGACTTTTTCAGAGAAGGATGCACAAGAAAATATGCCTCTAGAAGAGGATATTGAACATGTGTTGACAAAGGAGGACCAATGGGCACTATTTGAGGAAGCAAAAATGGCTTCGGATGCTCGAACACATGAAGAGGCAGTGGAGAAACAAAAGGCAGTTGATGCTAAGGCACAAACAAATGCCTTACTTCAACAAAAGAAAATAGAAGTTAGGCAAAGAGCTGATGAACTGCAGAGACAACACAGACAAAAGGAGCATGAGCTCAAGACCAAGGAAGATAATCACAAGCTCGAGCTAGTGCAAAAGATTCATGATCTTGAAGAAGAAAAAACTAAGAAAAGGAGGGAAAGAGAATCCCTTGTGTCTAAAATTAAAGTAATTGAAGAAGCTCATAAAAATAAGGAAGATGCAGAACAAATACAAAAGGAAAAAGATGCTAAGGAGCTTGCCAAATAGTTACAAAAGGAGAAGGAAGCTTTGGATAAAATTCAAGCATTGGAAGAAGAGAGGATAAATTTGATTGAGGAGAAGAGATTAGAAGAGGAAAAATTAAAGAAGGAATAGGAGGACAGGAGGGTGCAAGAGTAGAAAGACAAAGAAGAAGCTGAAAATCTGGCATAAAAATGTGTAGAGGGAGAGCAAAAAAATGTGCAAAAGGTTGATTCTCAACCTAAAGTTAGTATGTTGCAACCTTTATCATCTACAAATGCTACTTCTTCTTCAACTATGATGGCCACTACTCCAAGTGCTCCTAATTGGTTGAAATTGGATCTTCAAAAGAGTTTGGTAACTTCATCCCAACCACTTGATTGGGAGGATATGATGAAGGAGATTGAGAAAGAAAGGCCCAAGAAGAAGGCCAATATCCTACATTCCACTAGACTTACTGAAATAGGAGAAATCATTGTTGAATGTGCAATACCAATAGTGGACAAGGATGTAGGAGAAATGCAGTTGACTGATTACCAGTTGGGAACAGTTAATTTGGGGAGACCTACCAGAGATCAAAAAATGCACTCAACTGATGTGGTAGCATCATCCACCTTATCAAGAATGATGAAGGATAAACAAAGAAAAGATGAGCTTAAGGCTCAGCTAGATCAATTGAATGTTTTCTTGAAAAGTTTTTCCACTCCGAGGTCACAACAAATTTCCACCATCGAGACACCAATTTTGCTTAGTAAGAAAGAGGCAGATGATTTGGTACAAGTAAGGACTAAGGTGGAGATGATAGATAGATGGATTGATAGGTTAAATTAGGAAATAGGTGAAGTATTGGGAGATAGTTTTGAGGTCCATAGGATGACAATGGAGTTGATAGAAGAAATGAAGCAGCATGTTAAGGAGTTTGGAGAATCGGAAGAGGAGTATAGAGGATATGTTCATAAGCTAAAATAGATTAGTAAATTTCCAAAATCTACTCTTCTAGAACAGTCGATCTTTGAAGAAGACAACACAGATTTCTTGGAAAAGACCTCCAGCATAATCTGGTTTAAATCAAACTTTTTTTATAAACATAAGGATGAAGCTAAAGATTCCAGCAAGGATCTAAATGAACAGATTGATGAGTTAGAAGTAGTGATTTCTATTATAGTAAATTTTGATATATTGGTAAAGGATGGCCTACCTTTAAATCAATTGAAAGAGAAATGGAATGATAGACTTAAGGATGATGTGCAAAAGGGGGATGTTGGAGAGGATCTACTATTGGACTGGTTAATGCATATTAAAGAAGAGGTGAGAGCTGCTAGCTGAGAGTTGACACAGTTAAAAGACATGAGGGAGTTTTCTTCTGTTGAATTGAAGAGAATCAAATTCGAGGATAGTTATATTGATGGGCCAGACTTGGATATGCTTCAGTAGGTCTTCTCTAGTTATGATGAGTACACTTCAGAAAAACTCCGCATGGATAACTGATAGTCCTATCTCCGCATGCCTAGATGATAGTTATATGAGCGAATGGCTTCTTTTCTCCTCTATCTTCTTCTCTCCAATTTACTAAATGTTTAATGTATGAACTCAAGATCAATTGATTTGAGTTTCCAAGGAAAGTTTAAGTTCTTGAAAAGGTGGATCTCAACTTAAGATAGGAAAGACTTCATATTTTTTTTTGTACATCTTAAATACCCATGGGGTATCATATTGTAAAGGTCAGCTGATAAGAGTAAAATTGGCCACCTGATAGTAGGAGATAGAATTTTATAGCATTTATAGAGATACATTGTTATGATTTACTTATAGTTGAAGACAATTACAGGTTTTTTTTACGCAATATGGTGTTAGAGTTGAGTTTTATTTGATAAGGTTGATCAATTATAATCTATCTATATGCCAGTGATTGTGATGAAGCATGAGTGTTTCTTATGTGATGAAATTCATTAGAAGGAGTCAAATTTAAAGATTATTTCATTAGATTATCTGTGGATTGAGTTATTAAATATCTGTTGATCTATGATCTTGGTGACGAATGAGAAGTTTTGTTATTTTGAAATCTTTTGGTTATTATGATATGTGGTTGTGATAGTTGAATTAAGAATCATAAATACATGCAATAGTATGGATTGTTCTATAGGTTGCATTATATTATGGTTTTCTTGATCTTTTGGAAGAACATTCATTATTGAAGATATATGTCTGGATATTAGATAAGTTTATTCATGTTTCACTAATGTACGCCTTGATCTATGTTTTTATTTTATTTAAAAAACCCCCTTTTGTTATAAGAATAGTTCAATGAATTATTAAATGCTTGTATTCTTTGTTACCAGCATAGGCCCCTTGAATATTACAGTTACATGGAGCAATTGAGTGACACCAGACACTTGAGAACCAACTACCAGGACCTTGGGAGTTAGGCTACTATATGTTGTCTTTCTTTTTCAGGAGAAATAGAGTAGAAATATTTTGTTTAATGTTGTTTGTGTCATTTTCACCATCAACAGATCTAGTGCTAGAAGGAGGGCCTACAAGAACAACCTGGATCGCATTATGTCATTCTCACTAGAGAAATACAAGAGGATTCTCTGATCTTCTACCGATCCTGAACCATTACAAGAACTCCAAACCCCGGTTAGACCTAGACCCCATGCTCATAGGGTATTGATACCTACATTTCCACCAACGCTTACTCCACCTGGATTTCAACCAAATCCACGTACACCACCACTAATCCAACCTACATGACCACCACTAGCTCGGCCAGTATCACCACCACCGGTTAGGCCTGTGTCCCCACCAATTTGGCCTATATCATCACCACCTGCCCAACCAATCCTACCCATGGCTTACTTTGTGAATAATCCTTCTTCGCTAGTGGCTATTCTAGGGGGAATCCATGATTTACCAAAGAACCTAGAAATATTTTGTCCTAAATACATGCATGGTGAATCAAGAAGTGTTGAGGAGCATATACAAGTGTTCAAAGATGCTTGTACGCATGCTCAATTTTCACATTAGGATGTGGTATGTAGATTGTTTCCTTATTGTTTAGGGGACATGGCATATAATTGGTATTTAAATATGCCTCGAGGATCTATTATGGGTTGGATAGATTTAGAAAATGCTTTTATTAATCAATTCAGGGTTTATGTAGACCCTTCCATCTTGTATCACCAGTTTTCCACCATAAGAAAGGAACATCATGAGACACTACCTTTATTCAACACAAGATTCTAGAGGATATTTCGTAGGCTACAAGATCCTTAATTAGTGGCAGAGAATATTTCCATTCAGGCATATTTAAGAGTTGTTGATCCCTTGATTGGCTTATTCTTGCAAAGAACCTATTAGGCCACTGAGATTGACTCTCTGTCAAAAGCTTATCATCTAGCCATCAAATTGCAACAGTAGATAAGTCTACAACTAGGAGGTCTAGGAGCAACTCTTCCTCCCATGAGTTATCAGATGCCTAACCCACCATTATACAACACTATCCTAGGGATGTCTTATTCCCAATACAGACCTATTTCTGAGTTGCAAGCCTCACCTACTGTTCCCTTTTTTGGCAATGGCATGCAAGATTCCTCCCAACAACCTTGAAATCAACAACAAGAAGTCGGAGGATCAAACCATGTTCATTCTCCATCCATAGTGCAAAATGTGCAAACTAAACAAATGGTTCAATTGACTAGTGAGCTACAGACTCTAAAGAAGACTCTATCTCAAATTTCTAATGACATTGCATAGCTTAGGCAAAACCCTCCCCACAACCAAAACCATAATTATAAAAATCAGGGAGGTTACAACAATCATGGGAGTTATTCCAACCAAAATTTGTAGAATCAGAACTCCTCCAATCAAAATTACCAAAATCAAAACTGAGGATATAGCCAGAGGTCCAACAACAATAATAGGCAATGGAATACTCAACCTAACAATGGGGGATTTTCCCATAACTATCAATCAGGTGAGGAGAGATCACATACTGCAAATGTGGCTGATACTAATTTTATGACTAATTGGTGCAGACTACATGATACTGCAGCACACTCTGAAGTTAATTGTCCAGAAATGGAGAAAATTGTGAAGATTGCACAAGCTAATGCCCATCCTCTAGTAGGAAACTCCAATTAGGATAATGGGCTAGTCAGTATTGCTATGACTTATGAGACTATTGAATAGAAATGCCAATTTACCATCTAGGAAGATAATGAGCCAGAGGAAGATGTGTATGATGCTTAGGCCTTTCACTCCAAAGGTGGTCACTTTATGAGAAATTAGAATAAGGGCCCATTTACTACATCTACACCCCCAAACAACATGGTCCCACCAAACCAAAATGTAGATAATAACCCACCACCACCAAAGTGACCTTCTGACCTTCAAGATAGAGACAATCTGCCTCCTTGTCCTAAGTATCAAGTAAGGAATGGTTCAGGATTTGATTTTATTGCAGAACTACAGAGACATAAGACATCTTTGTCATTATTTGACATCATGAAGTGGTGCCCAACTCAACGAGAAGTGGTATTGAAGGCCTTGGAGGAGGCAAACTACTTAAAAGGAAAAGGTAAAGTGACTCCAACAAAGGAGACAAATGCAGCCATCTATAAAGGTAAGACCAGTACCCCACCTTTTCTTTTAAGTTTAAGGATTTTGGAAATAATTTGCACAACTATTTATTGGACTCTGGAGCATCAATTAATTTTATGCCCTTTTCAATATTTAAGAAGTTAGGATTAAGTCCTATCCCGACCAATAAGAAAGTAATCCAGTTAGACAAAACAAAGGTCAATGTTGTAGGTGAGTTAAAGAACATGCATGTACAGGTTAGATTGGATCCAAGGATCCAAACTTACATAGATATCCAAGTGGCTGACATCCCAGAGACATATGGTATGCTTCTAAGTCGGGAGCTAATGAAAAGTATTGGGGGATATTTTTCCTTGGATTTCTCTCACATGTGGTTACCATGGAAGGGGGTACCCATGCAGATAAGAATTGAGAGTGAACCAAGACTCAAGCATATGATTACAGAATATGATGTTTCAAATGAAGTAGCATAATTTGAGACTAAGATAGGAGTTTACAAACAATAGGAAGTCCTTACTTTCTCTATAATAAGTCCTGAGGATACATTGCCCCTAGAACATAGTGACCCAATGATTTGCATCAACCAGCAGGTTCTAATAAGAAAATTGTAACAAGATAGGTTGGTATTAGGAGGAGAAACTGATTTGAGTTGTTTGTTGCTTCCTAATTGGTGTAGGATTCATTATCACAATCATTTAGAGTTAACATGTCAATCATTCCTAGATATCTTAAGTCATGTAGGGAAGCCTCAACAAATATGTCAAGAGAAATCCCAGACCCCCATCAATGAGTTTTCTTTCAAAGTTAAGGGTACTACCATTCTTACTTGAGTTATCTTTTCTCAAGAGGAAGGTTCCTCACCAATAGAGAAGACTCAGGTTTTATGCTCTAAAATTCAAAATGAAATTAAGATATCTTAGTTCCTTTTCAATACACCTGCCCCAAATACTCTACGAATTCCCAAGGCATTGATAAAGGATGAATTGGATTGCAATTTAACCCAAGAAGTTATTCAGGAAGTGATTGTTGAGCAAGCTGAAAACATAGAAAAACTTTCAAGTGAGCCTTGCCCCAGGTCAATTTATGACGACCAACAAAAGTCTGAGCCACCACACATCCCAAGTAAGTTATCTCCCATTATCCCTAAAAGGAAAGAGCTCCCAGCCAAAGACCAATTATGGACTCTAAAATTTGATGGTTCCAAATCTAAAACAAGAAGTGGAGCAAGGATTGAACTAACCAATCCGAAAGGAAAAACTTATTTCACCTCTTATAGATTGCAGTTTGGGAGCACAAATAATGTGGCTTAGTATGAAGCACTTGCTTGTGGACTTATGTTTGCTCATAAAAAGGTCACTACTCTCACAGTTATGGGGGATTTTGAAGTGATTGTAAAATAGGTATGTAGCCAATATACATGTCATAACAAAAGATTGGCTACATATATAAACAAAGTTTGGAACTTAATTGAAGACTTCGATGCTTTTGGGATTACTCTGATCCCTAGGGAAGCTAATCAAATTGAAGATGCTCTTGTTGTTGCTGCTAGTACTTTGGAACCCATGCAAGACTCTAATCTAAAGAGATTTTCAGTTGAGTTAATTTCAGTCCCAATTGTTCTTGATAATGTCTGGCACTTTCAAGTGTTTCATGATGATCAACATATATTGGCCTTTTTGGAAATTTCTAATGTTTTTGAAGGACATATAATATATGAATCTGAAAGAGATCAGGGAGATTGGGATTTAGAGAATAATAGTGCAGAAGGGATATTGGATTTAAAGAGCAATAATATTCCAAAAGGGATAGTAGCTTTGGAGAGAATATTTGACTCCGACCCATGAGCTCATCAAAGGGTCCCTACAAAGAGTGATGGAGGGAAGTATGAATCTATTAATTTGACTCACTCAGGCCTTGAAAGGAATGTTATTATAGGAAAGACTTGTCCTCAAGAAATTAAGGACAAGATAGTCAAGGTTTAGGAGCAGAACATTGAAGCCATTACTTGGAGTTATGATGACCTAATTTTTTTTGACACTTCGGTGATCACTCATACCATACCTCTCAAGCTAGAAGCCAAGCCTTTTCATCAGAAACAACACCTGGTCAATGCTTTAATTGAGCCTCTGATCAAAAAAGAGGTGCAAAAGCTCTTAGCTACAAGAATAATTTTTCCTGTTAGACATTCTACTTGGGGTGTAAATTTAGTTCTTGTACGCAAAAATAATGGGGAAATCAGATTATGTGCTGATTTTAGGAATCTAAACAAAGCCTCTGAGAAGGATAATTATCCATTGCCTTCTCTTGATGAATTATTACAAAAGGTTAATGGGTCTCAGATGATGTCATTTTTGGATAGTTATTCTGGGTACAATCAGGTCCTCGTCAGTCATGAGGATAGATTGAAGACTAATTTCACCACCAAATGGGGCACATTTGCCTATTGGAGGATGCCATTCAGTCTTATCAATGTTGGAGCTACCTTTCAATGAGAAATGGACGTAACCTTCAAAGATTTGATAGGGAAGTGTATAATTATTTATGTAGATGATTTAACCATCTTCTCCAAGAATAGAGAAGATCATGCTAATGATCTAGAAAAGGTTCTTAAGAAATGTATAAGCTATGGTTTCTCTCAATCCAAAGAAGTGTGTGTTTGCAGTATCTGAAGGGAAGCTCTTAGGTCACATTATATCAGAGGAAGGGATATCTATAGATCCTGATCGAGTGGAGGCTATCTTGAAATTGACAAGGCTAGGCAACAAGAAAGAAATGAGATCCTTCTTCAAGAGGATCAATTTTGTTAGGAAGTTTATAACAGGGTTTGCAGAGATCGTCAAACCTCTTAATGAAATGGTAAAGAAAGATGCAAAAATTGAGTGGATTAATGAGGCTAAATCTGCTTTCTCGCAGATTAAATAGTCTATATCTGAGGCACCTATTTTGACAAGCCCAAATTATCTAACACCTTTTTATATATATTATTTTGCATCTGACCATTCATGTGCATTTGTGTTAGCACAACGAAGAGGAGAGGGAGAGGAAAGACCTATTGCCTTCATGAGCTCTCCATTTAAGAATGCAAAATTAAGATACCCACCATTGGAAAAACAAGCCTTTGCATTGGTACGAGCAGTAAAGAAGTTCAAACATTACATACTTCAAAGTCAAGTAATGGCTATAGTTCCAGATCTAGCTGTGAAGTCTCTTTTGATGCAAACTGAGTTGGGAGAGCGAAGAGGAAAGTGGATGGAAATTCTACAAGAATTTGACTTAGAGGTTCACCTAATGAAACTCATGTGAGGGCAAGGTTTGTCAAAAGCAATGGAAGAGGTGGAAAAAAACATCACCTATCAAAACTATAATGTTCAATCATTTACTAAGGATCCCTAGTATACAAACTTGATTTTCTTCCTCCTCAATAATAGATTTCCAGAAGGAATGAATGCTACTCAAAGGAGAGAATTGAGGATGAAGAGTGCTCATTACATGCTAAAATGGGGATCCATCTACAGAAAGAATTTTCAAGGGATTTACCTACGCTGTTTGGATCAGCAAGAGGCCAATCATGCCATTTTTGAGTTTCATGGAAGGCATGGAATAGGGAATGGATCTACCGATGCTTTGGCTCATCAGATTCTTAGATCAGGCTATTATTGGCCTTATGTATTTTGGGATGCACATCAACATGTTGAAACTTGTCATGTATGTCAAACTTCTGCACCCAGGGAAAGAAATCCTGCAATGCCTTTGCAACCGGTATATGACGTAAGGCCATTTACTCAATGGGCCTTGGATTTTCTAGGTGTTATTAATCCTAATTCTTTTACAGGACACACTTTCATTTTAATTACAACTGACTACTATATAAGCTGGACTGAGGCTCAACCATGCAAAAATAGCACCACCAAAGTGGTCATCAATTTTTTGAATGAGAACATCACAACTAGGTTTGGAGTTCCATTTTCTCTGGTATGAAATAATGGCCCTACTTTTTCTTCTACTGAATTCATTTCATGGGAATATGAACATAAAATTGTTTTGAAGTATTCTTCCAATTACTATCCTTAGGGAAATGTAGTGGCTGAGTCCACAAATAAAAACTTGTTGGAAGTAATAAGAAAATTGTCAGAGAATAATCCTAGGGACTGGCACACCCAGTTGTGATTTGCACTATGGGCAGATCGAACCCAAATCAAAGAAGCTTTAGGAAATTCAACTTTTAAGTTAGTCTATGGTCAAGACCCAGTCTTCCTGATCCATTTATAAATACTTGTTCTTAAGTTTATGCAGGAATTTTATTCCTAGGATGATAGGATCGATGTTAGATTACTTAATTTTCTTAACATGGAGGAACAAAGAGATTCTTCTTTGCAACAATTCTCTAAACATCAAGTTGTTGTCAAATGCTAGTTTGAAAAAAGAGCCAAGATAAAATCTCTTAGGATATCAAATCTTGTATTGCTATGGGATAAAGCTAGAGAAAAGAAGGGAGATCACCAGAAATTTGATAGAATTTGGTTAGGTCCTTATCAAGTGGCTGAAATACTAGGCAAGAATGCTTTTCATTTAAGTACCTTAACAAGAGAACCTGTTCCATTGCCAGTTAATGGTCAGTTTCTCAAACACTATTTTGGTGCATGAAAGGTTTGATGTTTTAAAAAGAATGTATTATACTGTATCATATGTAATTAAGTATTTGTTTTGTAGTTAGGGTTTTTCTTTGTTTTTCTTTGTTTTTCTTGTTTTCTTTCTTTGTTTCTTTTTGTTCTTGCTTTTTGTTTTTGTTGTCTTGTTTCGTTGGGGATCTTCATTTTTGTCCATCTCAAGATTTGGGGTTGTTCTTCAAAGTATGCTACTGGTACTAGGAGAGAAATTTGTTTAGGTATTTTCATCATCATCATTTGAAAAGGGATTTTGTTCTTAAACTTATGTCTTATGATCATTCTAATGTTGGTTTGAAAAGTTATTTAAGGATAGAAGATGAATTGTGAATATCTCATGAATTATGATCAAAAACTTGTCACCAAATTAGATAACATTTGCATGAGTAAATTCCTATCTGTTTTAGAATGGCTCTACCTTTGATTCAAGTGAAAAATCCGACTCCAAGACTATCATGAAATCCATTGTAGTTCTCAACCCACATTTCAGATTCATTGTATCTGAGTATTGAGGAGGGTGGATAAAATATTTTGACAAGTGAAGTAAAAAAGGAAGAAGAGAATGAAAAGAAAGAAAGAAAAGGCAAGCTCAATATCAAGTGGGTAATCAAGTATCTCTATCAGGGCTATGGATGTCTGGCTAGAAGTAGAGCAATTATTTGAGAGAACTAGAGGTATCTTCATCTGGGCTATGGACACCTATCTAGCACTGGAGCAATACCTAGGATTTTATTGCATGATTGTTAAAGGACTCAACTCATGTAGCTTGAATCTTAGGTATGGTTGTTCAGGAGTAGAGAAAGTATCCATAAAGAATTATGTACAATATATGCACACACTCAGATTAAGAAATGACTCATGAGCACATACATCTGAGATTCCAGCTCAATCTTATCCTATATATATTTGATCTTATTCAAGTTAGTGTGCTTCATAAGCCAAGTAGTTTTTGGGTGACTAAAATTTTCTTGGGTGTCTTGAAAATGGGTAAACCATTTTCCCAGCCGAGTCGCCATTTTTTATGCCTTGTATAACCACCCCATCTTTTTCCTTGGTCAAAACGGGTCCCCCTTTATGTTTTTGTCCTTGTTTTTTAAAAAAAAAATAAAGTTTGGAGTCTTTCTTTTCCAACACTTTATTTTTCTTTGGTTTGTTCTACCGAAACCGGAACCGGAGTCGAGTCGGGTTTTTGAAACTTCTTTCAAAGATTGATTCCATTCCCCATCCTAACTATCTTTTATTTTACCTTGTATTTTTGTCTATTTTGGAGCCGGAGCCAGATTGGAAGTGAGGTCTGATTTCATTCGAAGTTACAAAATCAAATTCCATTCCGCCTCCGCATCCACTTTTTGGTATTTCGTTCTAACTTAGGTTTTTGTGTTTTGTTTTCTAGTTTCGGCCCTTTTGTTTTATTTTTCCCTTTTTTTTCCTTTCTTCTTTGTTGGTGGAACTGGGATTGAAATGGGAACCGGGTTGGAAATTTAGACAAGTTTCTAAGTCATTTCTCATCCCAATTCCGCTCCCGCCGGGTTTTTGTTGTTGACTTTACTGAAGTCGCATATCACTAATGTGCCAGTTCCCTCTGCAGTTCTGACTCCGCTCTACCACATTTATGGCATTAATTACAGGTGCCATGCACATGTGTAACTGTGATTTTTTACCTTAATTAGGGATTACCTCGAAGTTATCATCATTATTGAAAAGATTGAAGAGAAAAGTAGAGTTGGAGTGGAGCGTTTGTGCATGTGAATCGATCGAAAGAGAGAAGATTGCGTGTGGAATTGCTTCAGGGGACTCACCTACTTATTTGGTGTCTGAGGTAGGTTTTTTGTTCTTCTCTTTTGTTTTATTTTACGTTTTCCATTTTTGTTCGTTTCTGATTTCATAGGAATTCGTGATCCTCGATTCTATTGAGTTGATCTAATTCATTTTTGTTTTTATTTTTATTTTTTTGAATGTTTGTTTTCATTTTATCTTTTCTGGTGCTTTTTTCCTATTTGTTTGTATTTTATCATGGTCATTTTCACGTTTTAATCGTGACCATGTCATGATGCCCTAGTTTTGGGATAGTATAGATTAATTACAGTTTTTACTTTGGTAGGGTTTGGTAGATCATGGTTTTCACTTAGGAATCTTATTTCACATTAGATTTGGTTAAGTTAAATGCTTTAAATTTGCGCCCTAGTTATTTTAAATCAACAGTTTTGATTTAGGGTTTTGACATGTCTGGTTTTAAAATATGATGCCCTAATCTTGTACAGTTGCCTCACGGTCATTGTGGATGGTCTTGCATAGGTTATTTTAAGCCATTTTCAGTTTGATCTGACCTAGTCCTTAGAATCATGACATTATTTATTAGTCTATTGAAATATTTATGACATCATTATTACTTAGGCGGAAGTGGGATCGAAATTGATTTAGACTTCGAAGCATGTTTTATGATTAGTGTCAATTCCTTTTTCCTTCCCATCTCTAACTCCTCTTACAATAAGAAGCACACTCTCAAAATATTGGTAACTCAAGAGGAATCGGAAGTGGAAGCGGAACTAAATGTGAAATTTTAAAATCTTCATGGAGCCAAATTGGTTTTCGTTCTAGCTTCCATTTCAGTTACCATTCCAACTCTGATTCTAGTCCTGTTTTTTACTACTATAAGCTTAATCACTGTTTTGACTTTGATCATAGTAGTATTTTAAAAGAGACTATTTAAATTTTTTTATGCCTGGTTCCACCTCTGGTATAAGTATGAAGGGCATATTTTGTAACATTTATTCAAGGGTCTAATTTTTGGTTTTTGTTACAGGAAACTAAAAGATGTTTGGGGTATAAGGAGAAGCTTCCCAAAGAAATCGGCCTATAGAAAGTTCAAAGGCTGCAACTACATCTAAGAAGATCAATCTGGAATAGTTACCCTATACCTTGAGATATAACCATAGGAGTCCTATTGTCACTCCAAGCAAGGTGGAATCAGATTGGGCGGATTTGACTGATACTAATTTAGGCCCATTCAATTTTGAGGAGCTATACTTAGAAACATTCATTGAGGATGCAACAGGGAGGACTCTGAGAATAATAGAGTCTGGATTGGATCACATTATTGTATTTCCTTTGTCCATCCAATGCCCATAATTAATCATGACAGCAACAAGAGCCTACAATCCGGCCACTAGACAATGCATGGATTCATAGGACAATGTAATTATAGATTTAACTCCTCAGATGTTTCAATAGATGATTGGTGTCCCCAATCCAAAGAACCTGGTACAATTGAATGAGGTAGATTCTTTAGAGGTATATAGTAAACACAAGGAAGCCAACAAGGCTCATTTGAATAATAAGTGGTTGAGAACACAGAAGAAGTCCCTAACCAAGCTCTCAGATCAACCAAAAAGGGAAGATTTTTACAAAGAATTATCAGACTTGATAATGATGTTGCTAGGGTCTCTGGGAAGAGGGATGCATTTCATTTAAATGAATGGATGTGTTTCTTCATTTGGACAATATTCAATGGCAAGTAATAGTTTGATTGGCCCATGATTGTCTTGGATACCATTCATGATCAGCTAACCAAAATGAGGGAAACCAAAATCTTTTTCATGAATTCTTATGTTGTTTATGCAGCAACAAGAGTAGGTATCTTTCTTGGTCTGAACAGAGTGGGATGTTGGGAGAAGCTGATGGAAAAAAGAAAGTATGGAATCACTATGATCAGTTATATCTATAGGTTGCTGAAACATATTTTAGAAGGGTTAATGATGCATTCCTATATGTAGTCATTAACCAACTTAATGGAGATTCCAGATACAGATTGAGTCAAGAAGCCATGGATTTTTTCACAGAATGAGGAGGTTGGGACATCCAATACCCCAAGTTCACATATTTTAGGCTGGATGGATTTGAGGGTCATCCTCATTTAATTCCAAGGTGTTGCAACAATAGGATGGTGCTAATGGAGTTTGTCTATCAAGCTCTGGGGGTTAATGCTAAATTTGGGATGAAGCACAAGACAGGTTGTCATAAGTTTCCCATGCAGTTGGGTGAATACAACTACCCACACCTTGGGGGAGCTAAGGTGGTTTGTAATGAATTGATACATTTGAAGTTGGGCTTGTATACCGCTTGGAAGCATTTTGACCCAAGGAAAAAAATGAATGCTTTGTTGGCTTTGGTCTTTGACAAGCATTTCAACCTATTAGATGATTTATGGAGTGATTTGTAGGATGAATATGACCTCAGAAAAATGAATTATGAGAGGTTTCCTATTTCACTTATGGTAGAGTTTGGGATCGAGGATGATATTCTCGATATACTAGTAGATGATGGAATTGTGTTGGATCCATCTTATGAAGCATTAAATATTGGCACAAAAAGTTTGGATCCGGTGGATTGGGATAGTGAGGAGACTATTGACATCAAGCAGATAAGGTGACCAATCTTAGATAGGAGTATTCAATGGGTTGTTTTAAGGACCAAAGCTCCTGGGGGTCCAACTCCTAAGAAGGGAAAGGGATATAAAAGAATCAAAAGGAAGTTTCCTCCCAAGGAGCCTTTGGAGTTCTTCCCGCTTGATATTGAAGAGATTGAGCTTGAAGCATCGGCTCAAGATGAACCAGAGGCACAAGAGGAGGATGTCAAAATAGGACTCGTCGCTTCAACATCAGCATTAGGTGAGTCATCTACTAAAGTACCACTTCCAAAGTAGCAAAGTTAAGAGATGCCTAAGGGAACTCTTTATGATACAGCTGAGACCTTGAAGGGAAAAGGAGTAGAGGTGGAGATCCATGATGTGGGAAAAGACTCTGATGAGACCTTGTTAGAGAAGGATGCAAAAGAAAATATGCCTCTAGAAGAGGATACTAAACATGTGCTGACGAACTGCAGAGACAACAAAGACAAAAGGAGCGTGAGCTTAGGACCAAGGAAGAAAATGACAAGCTCGAGCTATTGCAGAAGATTCATGAGCTTGAAGAAGAAAAATCTAAGAAAAGGAGGGAAAGAGAAGCACTTGTGGCTAAAATTAAAGTAATTGAAGAAGCTCATAAGAAGTAGGAAGAGGCAGAATGTATACAAAAGGAAAAATATGTCGAGGAGCTTTCCAAATAGTTACAAAAGGAGAAGGAAGCTTCGGATAAAATTCAAGCATTGGAAGAAGAGAAGAACAAGCTGATTGAGGAGAAGAGATTAGAAGAGGAAAAATTAAAGAAGGAACAGGAGGACAGGAGGGTGCAAGAGCAAAAAGACAAAGAAGAAGCTAAAAAGCTTTCACAAAAAGGTGTAGAGGGAGAGCAAAAAAATGTGCAAAAGGTTGATTCTCAACCTAAAGTTAGTATGTTGCAACATTTATCATCTACAGATGTTGCTTCTTCTTCAACTATGATGGCCACTAATCCAAGTGCTCCTACTTGGTTAAAGTTGGATATTCAAAAGAGGCTAGTAACTTCATCACAACCTCTTGATTGGGAGGATATGATGAAGGAGATTGAGAAAGAGAGGCCCAAGAAGAAGGCCAAAATCCTACATTCCACTAGACTTACTGAAACAGGAGAAATCATTGCTGAATGTGCAATACCAGTAGTGGACAAGGATGTAGGAGAAATGCAATTGACTAATTACTAGTTGGGCACAATTAATTTGGGAAGACCTACCAGAGATCAAAAAATGAACTTGATTGATGTGGTAGCATCATCCACCAAATCAAGAATGATGAAGGATAAACAAAGAAAAGATGAGCTTAAGGCTCAGCTGGATCAATTGCATGTTTTCTTGAAAAGTGTTTCTACTCCGAGGTCACAGAAAATTGCCACCATCAAGACACCAATTTTGCTTAGTAAGAAAGAGTTGGATGATTTGGTACAAGTAAGGAGTAAGGCGGAGATGATAGATAGATGGATCGACAGGTTAAATCAGGAAATAGGTGAAGTATTGGGAGATAGTTTTGAGGTCTCTAAGATGACAATGGAGTTGATAGAAGAAATGAAGCAACACGTTAAGGTGTTTGGAGAATAGGAAGAGGAGTACAAAGGAAATGTCCAGAAGCTAAAAGAGATTAGTAAATTTCCAAAATCTACTCTTCTAGAACAGTCGATCCTTGAAGAAGACAATGCAGATTTCCTGGAAAAGACCTTCAATATAATCTAGTTTAGATCAAAAATTTTGTATAAACATAAGGATGAAGCTCAAGATTGCACCAGGGATCTAAATGAGTAGATTGATGAGTTAGAAGAAGTGATTTATATTATATTAAATGTTGATATACCAGTAAAGGATGGCCTACCTTTAAGTTCAATTGAAAGATAAATGGAATGATAGACTTAAGGAGGATGTGCAAAAGGGGGATGTTGGAGAGGATCTGTTGTTGGACCGGTTAATGGATATTAAAGAAGAGGTGAGAGCTACTAGGCAGGAGTTGAAAAAGTTAAAAGAAATGAAGGATTTTGCTGCTGCTGAACTGAAGAGAATCAAATTCGAGGATAGTTGGATTGATGGGCCAGACTTGGATATGCTTCAACAAGTCTTCTCCAGTTATGATGAGTACACTTCAAAAAAAACTCCGCATGGATAACTGATAGTCCTATCTCTGCATGCATATCTGATAGTTATATGAGTGCATGGATTCTTTTCTCCTCTATCTTCTTCTCTCCAATTTACTAAATTTCCAATTTAGGAAATCAGGATCAATTGATCTGAGTTTCCAGGGAAAGTTCAAGTTCCTAAAAAGGTGGATCTCAACTTAAGATAGGAAAGACTTCATTTTTTTTTTGTACAAATATAAATACCCATGGGGTATCATATTGTAAAGGCTGGCTGATAAGAGTAGAATTGGCCACCTGATAGTAGGAGATAGAATTTTATAGCTTTTACAGAGATACATTGTTATGATTTAGTTACAGTTGAATACAATTACAAGTTTTTTTTACGCAATATGGTGTTAGAGTTGAGTTTAATTTAATAAGGTTGATGGATTATAATCTATCTATATGCCAGTGATTGTGTTGAAGCATGAGTGTTTCTTATGTGATGAAAGTCATTAGAAGGAGCCGGATTTAAAGATTATTTCATTAGATTATCTATGGATTGAGTTATTAAATATCTATTGATCTATGGTCTTGGCGACGAATGAGAAGTTTTGCTAGTTTGAAATATTTTGGGTATTATGATATGTGGTTGTGATAGTTGAATTAAACATCATAGATACATGCAATATTATGGATTGTTCTATAGGTTGCATTATATTATGGTTTTCTTGATCTTTTGGAAGAACATTCGTTGTTGAAGATATATGTCTGGATATTAGATAATTTTATTCATGTTTCACTGATGTACACCTTGATCTATCTTTTTCTTTTATTTAAAAAATTCCCTTTTGTTATAATAATAGCTTGATGAATCAGTTAATTTTTGTATTATTTGTTACCAGCACAACCCCTTGAATATTACAGTTGCATGGAGCAATTGAGTGACACGAGAATGTTGAGAACCAACTACTAGGTCCTTGGGAGTTAGGCTACTATATGTTGTCTTTCTTTATTAGGAGAAATAGAGTAGAAATATTTTGTTTAACATTGTTTGTGTCATTTTCACCATCAACAAAACCCTGCTATTTTTAAACGATACCTACAATGGAGTCTCCTTTACACCTATCAAAATGCTGATAAAAAATCACTTTTAATTTAATTTATGGGAGATCAAATGAATTCATTTAAAATTTATTTGAAATGATCATGGTAATCCTTGGAACAAGCTATCCAACAAATATAATTTTAATATGTTTTGATTTTATTACGTATGTGTTTTTTAAGTTTTATTAAACATAGGTTTTTCGTCGAAAATCAAGCTCTATGTTCTTCACATGTGGAAAAATAAAACATTATCAAAAAAATATTTAAAAAAATATTTTCAGGTTGGGTATTGATGTCCCTGATCCATTAAAAAAAGAAAATTTGAATTTTGATACATACAAAAAAAATTATGTTGTATACAGTCTGCCTATGTTTCAATTGTAATTGGTTGGACTTCAAAACTTAATTAAGGAAAAAATATTTAATTATACACTATGAAACCAAATGAAAGTGCTAGATATCATTGTTACAAATCTAAATTCAAAAAAAATAGAATTTTATCCTTTATACAAAAAAAATTATGTTGCAAACAAAGAGCGTCACTCCTTAAAAATGTTTTTTTTTTTTTAAAACCTAGTTTTCAAAGAAGATGCAAAAAATGTGCAATTTGATTCCAATTTTATTAAAAAAAATATATTTAGAATCTATAGATAAAATCTCACAACTCACTAGTTTTCATCATCTTAAAATTCCTCATGGTTTAGCCGCTATAGGATTATGAAATCAAAGATTTAGTTAAAAAAAATCAGTTCAGTGTCCAGTTTGCCAAAAAAATGTAAACTAGTATTGTGGGATCACCCAAAACTAGGTGGGTCTTTTCAATTAAGATAATTATAAACCCTAGTCAGGCAACACATTGCAAATATGAGTGAACTAGAGCCTAGTGAATCTAGAATTAAGCTAGAGAGAAAACCAAAATAGAAGAGTTAAAAGGCTCAAAACCCAAGATGTTTCATCCACGGATAAGCTGGAGCCACCGACAATGACAAACCCTACACCAAGTACCCATGTTCTGTCTATAGTGTCAAGAGGTGCAAAGAAAACTCAAGAGAGATTTATGGAGAGTGCCTCTGGAGAAGTAAAAGAGGGTGGGCCACGAATTGGTAAGAGACCCATAGGCCATATTATTGGGACAAGCAGATTAATTGACACTACTAGACAAATTTGAGAGTTAGCTTAGCAAGGAAAACTTTAATAGTGAATCTTAGCCAATTGGCGAATAATAGAAATTGGGACCTCCAAAAATGGCGAATAGTGCAAGCTAAAAAGGAGACTCAATTGCCAAGTTTTTACAAAAAAATAATTTTGTCTCGATTAATTCGCCATGTAAAGGATGTGTCATTGGAAATTATTCGCCAGTAGTTTATACCATAATTAAAAATATTAATTATATTCACCAGTTTTATTATATTCCTCCAATCAATTTTGGGGTAATATCACAACTAATAATAAAATACTATTTAATTTTAGGGATACTTTAGCAGCTTAGCCTTGAATATGCATTTTATCTATTGCCATTGATTAGATTTTTAATCGGATGGCTGTGAGTTGATCACATGTGCCTTTTAAAAGGCTTGTTGAGGCCCAAAACAAATTTCAGGCCTTAGCAAGCCTTTTTAAAGGCACATGTGTATTAGGCCGCGGAATCTACTCACAACCATTCGATTAAAAAAAAATCGATGGTAACTTTTTCAGTTTTCATTCAATCTTACTTTAAAAGTGATATTTTTAGAAAACACTTAATCTGTCTGTGCTCCAATGCATTTTCAATAGTGAATTTATGCTTGGTGGTGAGGGGTTGTACCCCTCGACTCCCATAAGGGGGCTTTGTGCCCTTGAACCCCGCAAGGGGCGCTGCCCCTTGACCCCGCCAGTGGCTACCACCCCCAGGCCCCTACTTCAATATTACAAAAACAAAAAATATATGGGGGAACTGCGCCAATCAACTATGAATTTTTTTAAAGGAGAGATTAGCCATTTTAATTCATCTTTTTAGTGATTATTCGCTAGGATTCGCCAATGTGATTATTATTTTCACCAATTATTCATTAAGATTCACCAAGATTTTATAATTTTTTTTAATAATGTGTATAAATTCGCCAAGAAAATTAATATTTTTTTCAAAAAAAAGGAAGGATTCACCAGAATTTTACACCTTCGCCGAGGGGGGGGTTTCTTAAATTTATCCCTATAGCTTAGCTCTAGTGTGGGTGGCAATTGTTCACATATTTTTTTAAAAGGAGGTATTCTAGAAATCTGGCATATTACTTATGGGGGCTCAACCTTGGGATGTTGGTGGTACCCAATGTGTTTGTAGAGGTGGATGTAATAATGGAATTATTTAGGCATTATGATCCTACTGACAGAAAAATCAAACGTGAAAATGGAAATGTAATCCTTGAAGTTACTAGGGATAAGATCATTGAGATATTTGGGTTGAATCCCAATTGTACTATAGCAATCAAGCATGCAGGTTTATATGGTGAATATGAGCATAACAGATTTGCATATAGAAATAGACTATTGGTTTGGCATAGAAAAAGAAAGGAGAAATTTCTCCCTAAAGATATTGAGCCCTTTGAGTGTGAAGAATTTGAGGATTATTTTAAGAACACGGATTACTACCAGAACCAAGTTCTAGCTCAAATTTTTGAGGCTAGGATAGATTTTGACCTATTGGTAATGGTTGTGGATATATAGGGCCATAATAAAAAAATTGGTTTTGATTATGTTTCTTTTGTTGTAGAACAGATGCATCAAGATTTCATCAATTTACAGATGGAGGTTCTTCCTTTACATTTTTCGCACTATTCTCTGTTAATGCATATCCTGCTATTTGAAGGTGATTATAATTGGAAAAGGAAGTTGAAATTAAGGATGAGGGATAATGAAAATAATTTTTTTACTATCCAAATGTGGACATATATTTGGGACCGGGATTGTCCCAATTCTAATTATTTGATGTTTTTTAATGTTATAAAGTATGGTATTCGAGAAAGTTCAGCTATGGAACCTATTCATAGGCTTTCCCGAGCAATCAAAGATATTATGTTTCCAAAGGATGTGATAGAGGGGTGAACACAAAAAAGTGGTTCACAACTCAAGTGAGGAAGGAAAACTCCCAAAAAAATGACCCATTCAAAAAAAAATTGTTTTGGGAGGTTCGAGCAAACTCTAGGTTCGAATGAACCCGAAAGAGGTTTGCTTGAACCAGGGTTCAAGTGAACCCCTTTAAATGTGGGAACCCACAATTCCCATTGTGGGAAGGGGTTCAATTGAACCCCTTAGGTTTCGCTTGAACCCCCCTTTTCCCACCTTCCCACCCTCTGACACAGAAAGACTCCGGATTTTTTCCCTTCGAAGCTCCGATTGAGGATAAAAATGGAGGAGACTTCATAGACCCAACTGGAATATGGTAGTCCTCAGAATGAACCATCCAACGAATATAATTTTAATATTTTTTGGTTTTATTGTGTATGTATTTTTTTAGTTTTATTAAACATAGGTTTTCCACCGAAAATCAAGCTCTTTGTTCTGCACATGTGAAAAAATAGCAGATTATCAAAATTAAATTTTGAAAAATATGTTTAGGCTAGGTATTGATGTCCTTGATCCATTAAAAAACTACAAAACCAAATTAAAGTTCTAGCTATCATAGTTACAAATCTAAATTCTAAAAAATTAGAATTTAATCCTTCATAAAAAAAATGTTATGTTGTATATGGTGAGCGTCACTCATTAAAATGTTGTTTTTTTTTTTAAACTAGTGTTTGAAGGAGATGGAATAAGTGTAATCCACTTCTAAAAATAATGAAAAATATATATTTAGAATCTATAGACAAAACATCACAAATCACTAGTTTTCATCATCTTCAAATTCTTCACGGTTTAGCCGCTATAGGAGCCCAAAAGTGAAGATTTAGTTAAAAAAAATTAGTTATGTGTCCAGTTTGCCCAAAAATTGTAAACCAGTATTGTGGGATCACCCAGAGCTAGATAAGCATCACAATTAGGAAGATCGGTTTCTGAACTCAGAGTATACTCTGATCAGAGCTTATGGCTCCAAGGTGGCACCACACCACTTGCCCCTGCATGTTTCTGACATATTAGCTTTTATGGAGTTGATATGGAAAATTGATTTTATGGATTATGAAATGTTCAAAAAGCCTAGGAAGGGTACTATGGTAAACCCTCAATTCTCTTTTTCTTACTTTGTAGTTACTACCCAGGAAGGGTATGATTTTTTTTGAATTATGGTGAATGACCTCAAACTATTTTTTAATGAGCTTAGGGTTTTTGATTTAGAGGGTTTTGTTTCTGCAAAGAGAAAGGAGGAAAATTTATCAAGGATCTATCATCAATTTTTTTAATTGGAATGTATTGAGGAACTTGAAAAATAATGAGGTTGTTATATCCAGAAAGAGGGAATGGACATCCATAATGGACATTGAGGAGAGTATCATGAAGAGGAAGGCCTTCTATGTAAGTCCTCATGATGAAATTGAAGATCCTTTTGAAAGAGGTTTTGCAAAGCTGATGGATTAGTAAAATGGTGATTTTGAAGCAAAGGTAAAGGAGGTTGTTGAGAGAGTGTAAGCTCTCTTAGAACAATAACCCCAAGCCATGGATATTCCAAAGTAGCTTGTAGATGTGCAAAAGGAGAGCTTCCAATTAATTGAGGTAGAGAAAATGGTTGAACATGTGCCTAATGATGGGGAGGTGGAGAATAAATTCCATCCCTCTAATACTAAAGATACTCTTGATTCTTAGGTTCCCCAATATAGGATATAGTGGCACTATGATGAGAAGAATGATGGCAATGCTAGGTTTAAAGATTGTAATGAATTTCTTGCAGATGATAAGTTTGTACAATCTAAGGAATTCGAGAAATTCATGGTTCAATAGAGGAGAAGAGAGATAAAGGAGAGGCTTGAACAAGGTAGGGCTAGTGTTGAACCTTATCAACATGAAGAGGTTGAGAAGGTAGAGGAAGAGATCATGGCTGAGATTATTTCTATCACTCCTATTAAAGCCAAGAAAATTGTTGTTGATAGTGGACTAATGCTATTTCTAGGATGCACTTTCACCTCAGCTATTGCACTTGATTCTATAAGAAGAGATCATCAGGCTTCAATATCTGTGAAATAGATTCAAGATAAGGTGTTTGGATCTAGAATAGTCTGAAGTTGCATAATCTTATAATTTGGTCCATGGCACCCAATATTGGAAATCATGAGGTTGCTCGGCCTATTGAATAGTTCATGGGTTCCTTAGTGGTGAAATGGGCCAAAAATATATCACTTGGCTAGGCTGCTAAATTAACTGCTCATGTTGCAATGCTCAATATAGACATTACAAAAATAAATCAGAAGAAGTATGATTCCTTGGTGAAGGAACACAAAAAGGCCTTAGATGAAATGAACAAGATGAGAGCCACTCTTCAGGATAAAAAATTAGTAAGGATAATCTTTGTTCCATCCTCTTCTTCTTCTAATTTGTCTACACAAGATAGGAGACCTGGGCCTTGAGAATAGTTGATTTAAATAAGCAGTTAAAGATAGAAAAGGAAAATTTCAAGAAAGCCAAAATTGAAACTCTAAAGGTGGCTAATCACATTTTTGAAGATATATGAAGATATGGACTAACCAAATTGGTCAATAAAGTTGATGATGTATGGGCTAGTTATAAGAGAGTCCATGAAGCAAACATAAAGTATTCACATGTCTAGGAAGCCTCCAAGAATGAATGGAGCAAGTGGATCACCACAGTAGGTTCTTGTAAGAGAGGGGGACTAGCCACTGCAAGGCCCTAGGTCATGAAAGGCCAAGAGTGGAAAGGCTTCCCTAACTTACCATAGTTAAAAGGAAGGTTAGGATAGAGAGGATGAGAATGATGAAGACTATGTGTCCTTTGATCACTTTGCAATCCAGAGAATTGAAGGGGGACTAGACGAGTCACTTTCTAGAGTCAACTCTACATCACAGGTAGTTCTCTATCCGAGGAAATAATTGTGGTACTGAGATGATAGCATGACATACTCGCATATCATAGGTGCATTGGCATCCGTACGACCAAAATACTAGAAAAATGAGGTTGGAATCCCGAGAAAAGACTGACAATATAGTCTAGTAGTTTTGGGAAGTAAAGAACAAGACTAAAAAAAGAGAAAGGTAAATACGAACATGATAAAAGAAGTATATTATTGTGAGGGTGATGAAGATGATTTCGTAGAAAAATCATCTTGCTAGCTTGTTTCAAGGCTCTTCTCCTGCACACAAAAAAGAGTGAAAGTGTTAGGGTTGTTTAGGGGCCTACCTCAGTTAGACCCCCGTCTTGGTGTTTCCACCTCCATGGACAACCAGTTTGCAATGATGGAAATAACGATGAAGGAAGAAAATACAAGCTATGTATGCAAGAAACACTACAAAACAATATGTGCTTACTCAACCAAATACGATAGAGGAGATGAGAGGAGCTTACCACCACCATCCAAAGTGCTCAAGGATTTTGGAGGAGTGAATGAGAGGAACTCAAGCCTCTGTTGTCGTGGTGTATGTCCTACGCTTGCACTATCAGAGTGATGGAGTGGTAGATTATTGTAATAGAGTGAAGAATGTTGCTACAAAGCTTGAATGGATGTTTGAAAGAGTGGAGAAAATGTGAAGTGATGAACTCAAGATCTCACAAAACTCTCCCTGAATGGATGGAATGGTCAAGAATATGAAGGAAAAGATGAAAAACAGCCATATTCAGGTTGGCCAACCGAAGAGGGACGTTACACTTCGACTTACAATCGAAAATGTAACGCCTCTATAGAATCTAGTTGTAGGAATCTGCCAAGGATGTAATCACGCCATGTGGATGTCTGTGTGTCGCATAGGCATCCCCAACATAAATTCCTCCACCAACACACAAACAAGGTGCCAATCGGAATGCAAGCAACAAGCTTAAGTGGAATTAAACCTCTGCTTTCAATTTTCTAAAGTGTAAAGGGGTGAAAGGGGAATTTGTGTTAGGGGTGCAAATTCATGCTCATATATTTTTCTGCCACTTTAATGAGCATGAGTACTGATGAGTGCTTCAGTAAAGTAGAGTAGCAGGAAAGTAATAGAGTAAGGGATGTATACCTCAAATGATGAGAAAGTAGAGCATGGTCTAGCTAACCCGAAAGTGCAAGAAAGGACTTCATAGTTTCACAGAACCACAAAGATGAAGTATGAAAATTCCTTATAGGCTCACGGTCCTACAAGGGAGGTATCCTTCAAGAAATCTCACATGAAGGAAACTAGGAAAAGAACCTTACAACCCTGCAAACCTGTAAGGAAGGTATTCCAAAAGAACTCTCACATGAGGGAGACCGAGTAAAGGGGACTCCGTGGAGTTAGAGATGGCGACAAATTTACTCAAAGATAGAACACATCAGGAAGCAGTCGCGCATGCTAGTGAATGGATAGCCATGCAGACCATCGCTAAGATGTAAGACTTTCAAAGGGATCCCTTAGGAACCCTTCAAAATGAAGGAGGGTCCACTCAAGGGACACGTTATTTGAAGGGTCAAGTCTAGGCAGGTTGCCCCCAAGCTAGATGTATAGAGGTGAAGACAGACTAGTTGGGTTGCCCCTAGACTAGATGTAAAGAAATGAAACTGGCCTAGTCAGGCTTCTCCTGAGCTAGACTCCATAGAACTTGTTGAAATATTTTGAAGGGGTCCCTTGGGAACCCAATGTGAAAGGTATGGGTCCATTGAAGGGACACACCATTCAAAAGTTACCATCTTCCTTCTCAAATCGACTTATCACCAACAGGTCTTTTTGAAATATGTTCACTTCATCAAGGAATTTGAAAGGAAGGAGATGTGCTCATGCAAGGGGAAGACTAAGACCATTCCCGCTTCACAGGAGGATTCCCAAGTCCTTTATTTATGAACCTATGATGAAGGAAACATTTTTTGCTAGGGTTTCAAGTTGAGAATGTAGTTCTGACAAAGAAGTGTGTGAGGGGTCTTTTGAGAAAAGATTCATTCGGTAAAAAATGAATTTTATAAAGACCAAGAAATGTAGAAGAGACGTTGTCGCACGTGAAAGGGACAACTCAAGAAAAGATGAGATAAAGATAAAGAGAAAGTAAAATAAAGTAGATCACACACAAAGGGCATAGGGGGATCTGGTTTTGCGGGGTTAGATCTAACTTTATTCATATATGCTAGGTAACCATGACAAGAGGCAAAAGATCATCAATCCCCAACCAGATCAAGAAAAATGCATGAAAGACAAAGTAAAAAAATAAAAAATTGGGTCAACATGGAAGGAGGCCTAAATTCTCCCGATGCTTTGCATCATCCCTAATTTTCCAAAAGACAATCACAAACATGGAAGAATAGAGGTAAATATAGCAGAAGGTTTACAAAAAATCACCTTGCCTATATCCAAGCACCAATAGGGGTGACGAGGGTCATCCAGGCACATGTAGCGTGATTACAGGGGAAAACATCACAACTTACACACATTTAATCTAGAGATCAAGAAGAGGGTCTCCCTCTAACACTATTTGACCAAGAGGTCATCAACTTCCCACTCTAGATCATCGAAGGGGGAAGGATGGAAAGCCTACAATGGTGTAATGTTAACAGGAGGAGCTTACAATCCTCCCACAATAAGGGCAAAGGTAGAGAGACCTGTGAGGTCTCCATCATACATATGTTGTGGGTCTAAGGTCAATGACCTCAGAAAGATCATTGACAAGGTCGAAACTTCATCCATTGAGTTAAACATGCACTTAACGGGAGTTCCATGCTTCACCTCGATGGATGGAGGATTTTGCACTTGAGGTTCACCACTGGGCTCACCGAGAGACTCAGGAGAGGTGAAAAACTCGAGGGAGGCTGGGACTAGTTTTGGTACTAGGAAATAATAAGTCAACTTGGGGCCACCTTTCAAGAAGGTCGGCTCTTCTTATGTCCTCCATTGCTAAAGGGGCTACACTCTACATTCTTCTTCATTGGAGGAGGTGAAATCCCCACAGATGAAACAAGGAGGGTCGAGGGAGAAGAGGAAATAACCGAAGTGGACACAACTAGAGTGTTCACCATGTCCATGGGCTTTGGGAAAGGCAAGACATTCGAGATGGAAGTCAACAAAGGCGACTCTAATGAAGGAGCGATGAACACTTGCACACTTCCAAGCGCATGTGTGCTCACAACAAGAACTGAAAGAGATTCAGAGACAGAAGGAGGAAAAGAGGAGGATGCAATAGAAGGTGCAACCTTATCCTCCTCCTTCTTCTCTAAGGAGGCTTTCTCAGCTAGGAGAGCCTTTCACTGGTACTTACGCTCATGCTCAAGGCGGTTTCTACGGCTCTTCAAACTAGAAGCTGAAACCTGTGAAGGGATGAATTGATTCTACTTAGCCATGGGAGTGTCCTTCATGGTTGTTTCCAGTAGAAGGGTGGAATGCTAAATTGGAGGAGGGGTAGGTTCAGAAATAGCAAGAGGAGTTGACTATACCACTTTAGGAGTGGAGCCTTTCCTGTTTAGGGGGATAGGAAGAGGTCGAGGGGAAAAATCTCTTCGCGAACCTTTCTTTATGTCGTAAAAATAGTACTAGGGTCCTGGGACCCATTAGGGAGATCTAATATCCTGATCTTGGACTTTTGCCAAGTGGGCATCATTGGAATCAATGGGTAGAACCTAGACTTTTTCATCCAATACTCTTCCCAAGAGAGGGGAGTGGATGAGCTAGCTTGAGAGGGAGTGAGCTTTTCCATTCCTTTTCAGGAAGAGGAGGTAGCTGGCTACTTTGCTATGGGGAGGGTCAACTTTGCCTCGCCTTTGCCCCTAGTTTTATACTTGACATAGTTCTTGTAAAGTAGGTTTATTCTCTATGGGAGCGGACTGGCTAGAGTGGGCCAAAAGTGATCCAACGAGTATCCTCCATAGAATACCATAGGCTCATATCTAGTGTCATGCACTATGTGCATGACACCTTTGTGAGAAAACTTAAGGCACCTATGAATCACAAAGGCAATCCCATTCATGGAAGCTAGCCAAGGTATGCCTAGCTTCACTTTGAATAGGTCTGAATCAAGGATAACATCGAAGACCATTTCTATGCTCCTAGGTCCAACTAGGAGGGACAACATTATCGATCCATAGGGTTTAAGAGAAATTTCATCATGTGTACGGATGATGGATTTTTTTTTTTGTACTCCTCCATTTGTAGGGAGTTCAAGAGTAATGTCTCCTCCGAGATGACATTCACTCTACTTGCAGGGTCAACCAAGACCCTTGTCACAATGTTTCCTTTGAGGTGAGTGGGAATGTAGAGTGGAGAATATTTACCATTTGTTGGGACGTCAGGCGAAGTAAATGTTATATCTGGAGAACTGGTCGCAAGGTGGGGAGAGGTAGAATCAATGGGATCGATAATAATGTTGGAAGAATGTGACAAAAATGGGGCTGTGTGTATATGCAATTAAATTTTAGCTTTCACCACTGATTTGATCATGTTTTGCTTACATCAATCAAGATAGATTCTACCATCCTTGATGTGATCTTGTATCTCATGATGCAGGTGCATACATCATTCAGTATTGTGTTCGTTAACTCGATGGTACTAACAATAAGTATTCTCTTCATACCAGCTAGGGTATGGTTCTATAACTGGTTTAGGAGGTGGAAAGGTAAGGATCTTATCCTTCACCAACTTCTACAAGATGGAAGAATAAGATTTCAATGGCTTTGTAAACTTTCGATCGCGTCTGAGGCTGTTGTTATCCACAACGGCTACTACATTCGCAACAGTTTTACCTCTTCTTGAGATCGATAGGATAGATCTTCCTTTAGAATGGGAGCATGAGGGAGGACCCCCAAACTGAACCACCATTTGTTTGTACTCTCGTAAAGCCACACACAAGTGTGCAAAAGAAGGATACTTCATGAGGGAAAACTTCTCTTGCCAAGGCTTTTGTAAGTTCCCTATGAATACCTTATGTACATTAGAATTGGGTGATGCATATGAGATCTATGAGAAGAGTGATTGGTACCATGCTATAAAGTCTATAATATTTTTATTATCCCCTTGTTTGCATCTAACAAGGTCTAAGAAATTCATCTTTGGTCCGTTATTGGCTTGGAACTATCACATGAACTGATTCACAAGATGATTGAATGTGAATATGGAATTATTGGGAAAAGAATAGTACTATTCCAGTGTTGTATCTTTGAAGGATCGAGGAAATAGTTTATCCATCAATGCATCATGATGGAAAAATTTTGTGCATAAGGCATTAAAGGAAAACACATATGTTTGTGGGTCCCCTTTACCACTGTATTTCTTGAATTTGGGAATCTCCATCCCTTGCAGGAAAGGAGTATTTAGGATTGTAACTGACAATGGGTTGTGTCAGAAGAAAGGTTGGAAGATAGGATGGATTGAGGCCTGGGAAAGGTTCGCTAGCTGATTCTGCATCTTTCCCATATTCTGGAGAAGGGTATTTAGAATAGGGTCATTAGAAGAAATAGGAACATTGAAACCACTGCCAGAGCCACCGTCGTGACCACTATCATGACTACCACCAGAGCCGCCACCAATATCACTACCACCAATATGACCTCCACTGACACCACCACCATGACCACCACCAGATCCGCCATCGATGCCGCTGCCACCAGTGTGACTCCTACCGAAGCCAAAGCGACCCCCATGACTTCCACCGACATCGCCTCCACCAATGGCACCCCCACTTCTGAAGTTTCTGATGCCAAAGCCTTTTCCCATCATTCTGTCAAATCCTCCACCACTAGAGGTGGTAGAAGGGGTGAAGTGAAAACCCAAAGGGTTCCTGCTTACTTGGAGAGTCTCTAAACTTTCAGAAGTAGCAGGTATATTGACTGATGGGACCGTGTTAGTGATATACATAGATATTGGAGGCATCGACATCTCCAGCTGCCTTTGGCATTCCTTGAAGAGGCCACCTCACATCATGTGCCCAAGGCTCGAGGGGGCACATGCTTCAGCCAGACCAATGAGACTAGCTAAGAGTTCTACACCTGTCTGGTCTTTTTCCACCATATATCTTATTTCACCGATCACCTTAGCAGCCCTAGCCAACTTCATGTTGCCTTCCATGTGATTTTCCAATGCACCTAACCCTTTATCGAGGGTAATGACGTACTCAGAAGGGATACACATGACCTCATGTTCGTCTATAGATGAAGAGGCTAACGACTCAGGAGGAGAAGGGATGCAATCATTCTCATCAAGAAATCTAGATTTTCCTTGTGATACGTGCTCCTGTGTGGATAGACCAACCGTAGAACCGAAGAAAAGGTCGGTAGTTAAGCTAGAGGAGACCTTCGTCTTGTCCATTAGAAGGTGTCACATACTTCTTCTAACAATATTCCCAGAGGTCCTAGACTGGGTCGTGAAGCTCATAAACTTTCACAACACATCAAGGTACAACGACCAAGAGGTATGTGAGAGAAAGTTCGAGATGTTGACAAATGGATAGAAATTGGTTCACGTCGGGTTCACCAAAAATGTAAGAGAGGGGGACCACCCACTGCAAGGCCCTACATCACGAAAGGCCAAGAGTGGAAAGGATTCCCTAACTTACCTTAGTTCAAAGGAAGGTTAGGATAGAGATGATGAGAATGATGAAGACTATGTGTTCTTCGATCACTCTGCAATCCCTGGAATTGAAGGGGGACTAGATGAGTCAACCCTACATCACAGGTAGTTCTCTATCTGAGGATAGAAGCGTAGTTTTGGGATGACAACGTAGTGTGCTGGAATCTCATAGGTGCAATGGCGTCCGTACAACAAGAAAACCAAAGAAATGAGGTTAGAATCCTGAGAAAGGACTGATAGTCTAGTCTAGTAGTTTCGAGAAGTAAAGAACAAGACTAAGAAAAGAGAAGGGTAAATATGGACATGATAAAAGAAGTGTATTATAGTGAGGGTGACGAAAATGATTTCGTAGAACAATCATCTCACCAGCTTGTTTCGAGATCTCTCCATCTACACAAAATAAAGAGGGAAAGTGTTGTGGCTATTTAGGGGCCTGCCTTAGTCAAACCCCTGTCTTGGTGTTTCCACCTCCATGGATAGCCAAGTTTGAAATGATGGAAATAATGATAAAGGAAGAAAATACAAGCTATGTATGCAAGAAACACTACAAAATAGTATGTGCTAACTCACTCGAATATGATATAGGAGATGAGAGGAGCTTACCACCTCCATCCACAGGGCTCAAGGCTTGTGGAGGAGTGAATGAGAGGAACTCAAGCCTCTATTGTTGTGGTGTATGTCTTGCACTCACACTATTAGAGTGATGGAGTGGTATATTGTTAAAATAGAGTGAAGAATATTCTTACAAAGCTTGAATGGATATTTGAAAGAGTGGAGAAAATGTGAAGTGATGAACTCAAGATCTCGCAAAAACTCTCCCTGAATGGATGGAATGGTCAAGAATATGAAGGAGAAGATGAAAAATGGCCATATTCGGGTCAACTAGCCAAAGAGGTACATTACTCTTCGACATCCAATCAAAAATGTATCGCCCCTGTAGAATCTAGCCATAGGAATCTACCAGGGATGTAAGTGTGTCACATAGATGTCTATGCACCGCTCAGGCGTCCCCGACAGAAACACCCCCACTAACACACAAATAAGGTGCCAAGTGGAATGCAAGCAACGAGCTTAAGTCGAATTAAACCTCTGCTTTCTATTTTCTAAAATGTAAAGGGGTGAAAGGGGAATTTGCGTTAGGGGGTCAAAATTCACGCTCATACAATGCTTTAAAAGAAATGATACCTAAAATGGAAAATCTTAAGGCACCTATAAATATCTCTGAAATATTGCAAGTTATTGACTTGGTGAATGAGATAAAAAAAATTTATTGGAAGCTAGGGATGCAACTCCAGTTCAAGCTAAATTAATTCAAAGAAAAGGAGAAGAATCATAGGCCTGAGATATTGAATCAAAAAGGTGAGTTATTTAAAAAATTTAATGAATGGAGGAGTGATTTGGGAGAGATGCTCCCATCAGCTAAGATGGCATTGACTATAAGCAATTACACCATGTTAAATCCACATATTTATATAATGGTGGAGATTGAAACAGGAATGGATAATTTTACCAAGGAGGCCAGGGCCTTAATTGATTCTAGATACACTCAGCACAGTGTGAAGGTGCAAAGGCTTCTAGATATAAAATGGCAAACTAAAGGAGAGTACATCACATGGTTGGAAAAAATTACTGAGTAAGCTTGTAAGAGGATGATAATAAATATGATGAATAATGGATAGGAGAAAAACAATACATAGCCTAAAAATAGTATAAATTAGGCTTCTGATGAAGTATTACAAAAATATTTTTTTCCCCTCAACTTGAAATATGGTGGCATAAATGTTGATGTGGATAAATCAACTTTGTATCTTTAGTTTATTTTCATACTTCTAAATTTTGTTGATTGGGTTTGCCCATGGAAACACTTATTGAGTGCATGGAGGATATTTTGATGTTGTTGTAACAACACAAGATTCCTTTTGAAGGTGGGACCGGATCTTCAATGATGAATTAAGTATAATTTTGCGTCATGTTTATTCCCACTATTTGCGAGCTTGAGTGTAACTCAAAAGAGAATATATGTTACTGTGATCCAATAGAAAAGTGACATGTGTTATTTCTAGTCCAACACTTGCTTTTATCCTTTGTTTCTATAAGAATTAATTCAAGACCAAGAAGTAGGGTTCATTGCATTACAATTGGAATAATGAATTGTAGAAAGAATACCGATTATATTTTGAATTTTTTTTTCTTAGGTTATGAGTCTATAGTGGTGTATGTGATTTTTGATAACAAGATAGAAAATATGAAGCATAATGGTGCTAATTTCATGACCATTTTATCTCCTTTGTATGTGTTTTATGAATTATGAATAATATAATCAAGGGTTGTTTTATTCATCTCAATTGTTTCCAGTGGTTGTGTGATTTCATTCTTGCTAATTAGTTCAAGGAACTAGTATAAACACTTGAATGGAGTTGTTGATTCATAAGAATTATATGCTAGGATATATGTAAGAAGTGGTGGTCAAGAAAGTAATATAGTAATACTATAATTTAGTGTTTCTTGAAGCTTATATGTTGCTATGTGAAGATTTTTTATCATGTTTGATAGGTTAATATTGACTCTGTGTTTAGGATAAGGCACCTGTTCAAGTAAAATATTCATAATACATTTTTTAGGTCAATTCATCAGAAAAACACTCTTTATTTTTGAATCTTTTGAATGAGTTACCATTGTAGTTATGTTGATTTTTGTTATCCTCATGCTCCAAGTGTAGTACATCATTAAATGAGTTGTCAACCTTTTCAATATAATACGTTGTTGAGTGGTTATATGATAAGTATATGTTATTGGCATTTAAAAAAAATATTGGTCATATGAATTCTTGAGTATACATTGTGGGATCACCCTCATAGGTTTCACAAAGCCCAAAGTGCAAGAGTGAAAGTTTTGCAGATTTTACTCCTTCATTGGCCAATCCCTTTAAAATACTAATTATTGGAAATGGCATGGTCCATAAGTAATTATGGAGACCAATTGGTTCTTACAATACAACGAACACATCAAACCCTTTCACTCTAATATAGGTGAAAGTTGGAAACTAAATGTACTATCCCCCAATAGGTCTAAAGACACTTTGTGCTTTCAAAGACAATATTTTAGCTTTGTCACCTTCTATTGTTCTAAAGAGCTTCATGGAAAACACATCATTAAATATCTTGTAATGCTCCTTGTATCCATGGATATTAATTTGAGGTAAATGATCATATATTAATCTATTTTCTACTTCCCTGCCCAGAGTACTAATCCTTTTCAACCCTTGCTTATTTTCCCTTAGGGCATAGGAATAAATCACATATGAAGACATATAAGAACATATGGACTTAGGAAATTCCCTTATCTGATCATGTAATCTATCACTAATAAATATTCCCCAATGTATTGGCATGAGGCTTTCCATCAATTTTTATATAATTACAAACATCCATGACTCAAATTTACTAACATCTCATAATCTAGCTATCCTGCTTAGCATAGCTATAATATCTTGAACATTTGGGTTGAACATAGACCTTATAATTGGATTTGTCTGCTTTGTAATCCTCTCCTAGCACCACTACGTGTTCATAATTTCTCTGTTGTGTTCCTCAGAACTTTGGTAGGTTTTGGATTTTTCCTTCATATCAATGTAGTACATCTGAGTAAATGTAGGAAGACCAAATGTATATATAATTCCTTTCTTAGAGAGATCTACATAAACTCTTCCCTTCTTCTCAATGACTCTTTTTTTGGGTCGCAGTGCTTCAAACATTCCATGACCAATTGATGGGCCTCCATTGTTGGTGGAAACCTTCCTGGTAAAAGTAAACCAATTGCTATAACATTCCTTGTACACTGAGAAGTATTTTATTTCCTTTCCCATGTGAGGAATTCGACATCAGAAGACCATCCCATATGAGTATCATTACCTATCCCACCAATTGGTTTAATTTGAAAATTGAAGTATTTGAATGCACTTCTAGTTTTGCTTTAGAAGTACTCATTTTCATCGGTGTATTCTGGTTTTATTTTCCTTATGTGCCACAATATAATTTTTTGCATTCAAAGTCCTTTGCAAGTTTGTAGTATGACACAAAGTAGAGTGTTATAGAAGCAACTACGTGCTTGAGGTGATATCAAGTACGTGTGTGTAGTTCATCACCTTCATTAATTACCTGTTATAATGCGTTAGTTTCTTGAATAAAGGTGTAATCATGATGAATTACAGTTCAAGCTATGAACACCTAGGGTTCTATGTAGAATCACTAATAGAGGAAAAGACAACGTGAGAATCTTACATGACACTCTTGTGCACTTTTATTTTTATGAGGCAAAGGCCTTTTAGGATACATGATCATTTACAATCACTGAGATTGACAACCTCCAGTACCAAATCTTGGAAAGATTACCAGGAATTAGGACACTTACCTCCAAGTTTTAGAGAAAAATGGGAGCAAAGAGAGGAACCAAGAACCAGGCTCAAGAGAGATAAAAAATGATTCAAACATTTCATAACCAGACCTTCGGTTTTCAGCCTCCGACTAAAGAAAACAAAAAGAAACCATTGGATTATGTGATGTAGGAAAACATGATCACCAGGAACAACCTTTGGGTGATAACTTATCGAGCGAGACTAGGACTGATCAAAGATACAATATCCTTGATACAACCACAACAATTTTGAATTTTGATTTTTTAGTAAACTGATAGAACTTTTTGAAATGAACGAGAAAGCAAATCTAGGAGAGAACAAGGACTTAAGAAAAGACCAAGGAAATTGAAAATGAAACTTTAAATTTTACCAACCCCAAGAACAATGCCAAAGCAATCGAAAGCGAGAGGAAAGAAAAGAAAAAGGAAGGAGTCCACATTTTGCTAAGGGGAAAAATGGGGTGTATTGTGAGACCACACAATAGATACCTTGGATAATGTCTTGGAATTTAAATCTGCAAACTAACATGAAGTGGCCATGTATAATGTAGATCTCGATCTTGAATTAGATGTGAAACAGTTCTTGAAAATAGATCTTCAATGTTACATCAACAACACAAGCTCAACCACATGTTTGATGCACTACACCTTGGACATGATGATATGACCTTGAATTGCTACAATAAAACTTCAATAATCTACCCTTGAATTCCTTTGCAATGCTCTATAATTCTCTTGTGAATACAATCTTCAATGCTTATGGAGATCTAGGATGAAACTATGTGAAATAACCTTATATTTATACTAAATCTAAGGAGTAACCCCAAAATTCAAATAAAATAAGTCGACATCAGATCTAGAATTTAAAATAATAAAAATTCTGCCACAAATAAATTCAAAAAGGGGGGTCCTAAGCAAGGAGGACCCATTCACCACATTGGATGAATGGGTTCTAGCACCAATTCCTAGGACCTAGCTTTGGGGAAGTGAAATAATTTCAAAAACCCACCTCAAATATGCCAAAAAAGGGATGTCCTAGGTTAGGAGGACCCATTTGACCAAAGTGGTGAATGGGTCCTAGCACAAATTTCTAAGACATCAACTTTGTGAATGTAAGTGTTATGCAATATCATTAATGGCTGTTGGGATAGATCTTTGCAAAATACAATTAATAAGGCTTAGATTTGAATTAAATTGCTAATTAAGCTCTAATTAACCACAATTAATTAATGAACCCCTAGATTAGTGTGAAAAAAGTAAGAAAACACTTTACAAAACCCTAAATAAGGCACAATTAGGTACATTTTATCATTAATTATTAATTCCCAAGATAAGCATGAAAAAGGGTTACTTTTTTTTTATACTACATTTTCCCCCGAATTTAGTGAGAGGTTTCCCCCATGACAAACTCACACTAAAGTAGACATTCAAGACATTTAAGTATGTAACAATAATAAAGATACATAGTCATACCCTATCAAAGGCCAATAAAAACAAAGGATGAAGCATAACTATTCCAACACAATGTGGAACATTGATGTTTGTCTATAACAAGGATCAAGCTTCAATAGTCAATCCAACACTATGTGGACGAGGTCTAGGCTATTTATCCATAACGTGCATGTTGACTCTAGGGTAGTGGAACCTCAGTCCATTAACTAGGTGAGTTATCCCAATGAGGTGGAAAATGAGAGAATCATACTAGCCTCCCATACCATACCAAAGTTATCCTCCTATAAAATTCAATAAGGCACAACAATGTTATGCTTTTGAATGCTTTTGAATTTCATGTCTATAATTTTTTGTTAGAAGGGATTTTTCTTTGCTCATGTAAGGTCTTCTTCTTAGGGAACATCATGCCTAATGCCTCCAAGAGAGGAAAAGTCAAAGAGCATCAAATAACCACTTATGGGATGCCTCTCATTTCACATTATGACACCAAGGGATATCATATGCTTAGAAATATCAATCTTGGAGGACATCAAACCGAATGACACCACCAAGAAAAGGAAATTTCACAAGAAGAAAGAAAATCACGTAGTGAAATATGTTGAAAGATTTCATCGATGTATGCCCCCACTTTAAAGCGGTTGCTAACACCATTACTACGAGTAACTGCTTTAAAGTTGCCAATGTTTTCTCCTAAGAGATGAGATATTTCCTTGAAAAATCCTATGCCAAGTCATATATTTCCGAAATAAATCTATGCCATGAAATAGGAAGGAAGGGTTTCCCTGGAAATACATAAGGGATCTATGGATTTGAGGTTAGTATGTCTTTGCTACAATGTTGTTTTAGAGATCAAAACTGTCATTATTTAGAAAATAATCATAGAACTAGAAGAATAACACAAAGAGAGAAAAAACAAAGAGAAATCCTTCTAATTCAACATGGAAGAGACCTAAATGTCTCGATGCCTTGCATCATCCTAAAAAGGAAATTACAAGACAAAGAAAAGATAAAGAAAAATATTTTATGACATAGAGAAGAATGTAGGTACATATAGAGGAATGCCACAAAGAGAGAGATACATCAAATGAAACATCACGAGGGATCACAATATGCACGAGCAATTAAATAAAGAAACATACAAAATAAAAAAAACTATTAAGGCCCATATGAGTCAACCTAGAGCAGGTCGTTCACATCCCAATATCAGTCTATATAAATGGAAGGTGAACAGCTAGTCAAAGAGATAACAATACACACCAAAACTAGGACAAGGCTAACTAACCAATGCCCCCACTAAGTGCAAGACAATGATGAGCAGAGATAGGCGTTGAGAATGAGCTCCTTGTGATAAAGAGAATGGTTTTAAATGATTGTATAACATGTAATAGTGATAATGTTTAGGATCCTACAACTATGACATGTAAATGAGAAGAAAGAATTATTTAAGGAACTATCTTTATGATATCAAACTTTTTAAATATTTGTTTTAAAGCACGACAATCATTAGTACTATGTCCAATAAATCTATGATATCGACAATGTGATGTGTTTTTATTCTTAGGATTTGGTTTTTGATTTTCTCTTATAGGTGGTAATGTAATAGGTCCTTGACTTAGAAGTATGTGTAAATTTATTTCAATTTTAGATGGTGAACAGGTGATTGTAATTTATTTATTTTGTAAGGCCTTCATTGCTCACTAGATTCACAAACTTCTTTAGGTGAATATAGAGCAAGAGGACCTGAAATGACCTTGACTTCTTTATCATCTTTACAAGGCATTGATTATTCTTTAGGAAGGAGGAAACTTATGTCGGGAGGAGGATCTTAATATCCTATCCCTTTTTTTTGTTCAATAGGAATTAGCTCTAATTTTTTATGAATTTCATGCTCATTAGTTATGTCACATCCTTGGTTAGTTAAAATATTTAAGCCTTGGCCATAATTCTCTTCAAGGTTGATAGGAGTATTGGTCACTTTGTTAACATAAGATGGATGCACTTGATTAGAGATGAAGATTCACTCATTGGAAGTTTAGATTTAGTTTTTTACTCAATTTGAGGATGTAAAAGACCAAATATCTCAAGTTGTGTTGGTTCTTTCATGGAAGGATAGAAGGATGCATTATTCTCAAGATTGTTATATCAATCATTTATGAATTTATTCATGCTAGCATCATCTTCTCGAATGATGTCAACTTCATGAGGAAACTAATTAGGAGTTTGTGAGCATGAGTAGGTTCAATTGCATTAGGGTCATTGCCAAAAAAACAACTTGAAACATCCACCAAAGTGAACATGGAATTCCACATATTGCTCAAACACTTGTCCATTTTTTAGATTTTCAGATCTAAAAAAGGTTACTTGCTGATTACACAAAGCAATAAACTAAAAATGAAATGTTGTAAGTACAATTTTGAGTTTTGAAAATGAACTCAATGAAGAAAATTAAGCTAAATGCAATGAATTTTATGAAACAAAAAATTAGAAGACTGAAATAGAAATGTAATAGCAACAAACAAAAGCCTAAAAAAGAGATTTCAGATTCCAGAAAAATTCAAATCAACATCTGATCAGTGACTCATTCGCCTTTAGCGACGAATGGGTCCTATATGAGGATTTTTGAAATGTTTTTACTAATTTTTAAGTGTTCTCCAATGAGTTTTAGATACCAGAAAATGCAAGCCAAGCCTGATCAAGGACTCATTCACCCTAAGTGGAAAATGGGTCCTATATTAGGCTTGTTTAACTATTTTTTATTGATGTCTAAGCCTTTTTCAATGTGTTTCAGTTTTAGGTTTGTAATGTAACCTCTGGTCCCAAATTTTTGCATATTTACTATGAAATGCAATTTGAAACTTGGTAATGAAATGATGAATGCATAAACCTAATTTGAAATTAAAATTTATGAGATCTAAATGATATGCAAAATAACTTACTTATTTTTTATATTTTTTGGATTTAAAGAATGCAAAACAATGCAATTCTAAAACCCTTAATGAGATGGAATTTTGAATGAAAATTAGAAAACACTAAATGAGATCTAATTCAATGCAAATGAATGCTATATCTAACCTAGGATGCAAGGAAATACTCCAAGATTAGAAAGCTACAATTTTCAATAAGTCAAGTTCACCATTATGTTTTATAGAACAATAGGGTTCACCAAAATGAATCAACAACATGATGAACCACTAATTTGTGCTATGAAACATACAATTATGAAGGAAACAATGCACGAATAACAATCATAAATTTCTCAAATTCATATAGAAACTATAAGGGGAGCTTTGAGAGACTAAAACAATGTGTACCTTATTGAAAACTTGTTGCTTTTAGGTCACAGAGGACTCATTCGCCTTTACTAGCGAATGGGTCCCTATTAGGGTTTCTGAAAACTAAGATATGGGTTCTATTCCTTGATATTTGCACTTCCAGATCCTTGGTGCTCAGCTCCCAAAAATCCAAAAAAAAAATTCTAGCCTTGTTTTTGTGTTCTTGCAATATGGATGACAACTTTGCAACTTGACAATTTTCCTTCAAGCTTGTTCTCCACTTGATTTTCAACCTATGAATATACAAATACACATCAAGGGAGAAGAATTTTTTTATTATTATTAGAGGATAGAGGTTTTCCTCAGTCAAACCCCTTTTAGATAATTAAACCTTGTGATGAAACAATGAAATAGAAGCATGAAACATGAAACATGAGATGATGATACCTTGGATAATGTCTAGTAATGTAAATTTACAAACTAACATGAAGTGGCCATGTAGAATTTAGATATTAATTTTGAATTAGATGTGAAATAATGTTTTCAAATAGATCTTCAATGCTACATCAATAACACTAGATCAACCACATGTTTGATGCAATATGCTTTTGACACGATGATATGTCCTTGAATTTCTGCAATAAAACTTCAATAATCTACCGTTGAATTCCTTTGGAATGCTCTATAATGCTCTTGTCAATATACTTTTGAATGCTCATGGAGATCTAAGATGAAACTGGGTATGTGCAGGATCATCATGGAAAAAACAGGCCCTTAAGTGGCAATAAAAAGACAGAAAATCAGAGTTAGACAACTTGACGTAAAAATTTGAATAAGTTATCTATATTATTTCAAAAAAAATGTAAAAGTAGAATCTGTAGAAAATTGAATGTATTTTCTAAACTACTAGACCTTTATTTAAATAAATAAAATCTATTTGGTGAAAATTTGAAATTTCAATGCAGTAGTATTTAAATTTCAGGGCAAAAATAAGAAGTAGGTGTCTGTTTGACCACCCTAACAAAAATAAAATGATAGTATTTTTTTATAATATTTTAGATATAAGTAAAGGACTCATGTCCCGATGTGATGCATATTTTTTTATAATTTTTTTCCAAGTAAATAATTAATTATGAATTTTTTATTACAACTTTTAAAAAATATAAAAGCTCGTCTGTCTAACCACCTTAACTTGGTCAAAAATTCATGAAATTCATTTTTATTTTTTTTAATCCTATAGTATGTGAGCCATAGAATGTGACGCATGTTTCAGATTCAAAAAATGTGATATCATTTGAAAGTTTTAGATGTTTTTCAATCAGCTTATCAATTAGGAGTTTATTTGTAATTCTAATAGAAAATGAATAATAATTATTTATTAAATTCAAAGTAAAGCATAATTTATATTGGTGGAAGCTGAGAATATCCTCTAAAAACCCTTTTCGTTTTATCAATTTTGGGTAAAAAAAAGTCATCAACCACATGCGCCATCAAATGGCTTACATATCGCGACTTTTTGGTCCATCATGATCCTGCACATACCCAACTATGTAAATTAACCTTACATTTACACTAAATCTAAGGATTAACCCATAAATTCAAATAAAATAAGAAGACATCAGATTTGAAATTCAAAATCATTAAATTCTTGCCACAAATAAATTAATAAAGGGGGATCGTAAGAAAGGAGGACCCATTCGCCACCTTGGGTGAATGGGCCCTAACACAATTTCCTAGGACCTAGCTTTGGGGAGGTGAAATAACATCAAAAACCCACCTCAAATATGCCAAAAAGGGGTTTTCTAGATTAGGAGGACCCATTCACCAAAAGTGGCAAATGAGTCCTAGCATAGATTTCTAGGAAATCCACTTTTCCAATGTAAGTGTTATGCAATATCATTAATGACTATCAAGATAGATCCTTGAAAAATAAAATTAATAAGGCTTAGCTTTGAATTAAAGGGATAATTAATCTCTAATTAACCACAATTAGTTAATGAAGCCCTATATTAGTGTGAAAGTGCAAGAAAACGCTTTACAAAACCCTAAATAAGGCACAATTAAATTCATTTTATTATTAATTTTTAATTCCTAGACTAAGCGTGAAAAAGGATTACATTTTTTGATGCTACAAAGGAAAAACAAATAGTAGATTTATCCCTTATAAATATGCCTCAACCCATGATTTATCCTCCTATCCTTGACTAAACCGTGATTGAACCAAAATCCATTCCAAGTAACCAAGATCAATCCATAGCAAATCCCCCACCCATTTCCTATAAGAGACCATGAGATAACCAAATAAGTCTTGTTGTGCCTCCTTAAATAAAAATATTTTATAAAGCTAAAGAGAAAGTAGTTGAACAAGCTCCCATGGTTCCTTTCGTTCCTCCCTTAAGGGAAGAAAAGAAACATATTGTTGGAAAACCCACTTCTACAAAATCAAAACTTGAAAATCGAATGAAAGAAATCAAAATGCTATAGAGCGTAGACATAAACATTTTGTTATTGCTCATTTGTTACAAGAAAAAGACGAAAAGAACATAGAAAATCACAATCCAAACTTACCTCAAGCAATGTGTGGTGATTCTCCACCTTCTCTGAAACAAAAAATTCCTAAATCTCGAACACAAGAAGAACAAGCACCTTCCATGGATAGTATCATTAGGCCTCTTGTTGTGATTAACTTAGATAATGATAATGAAAATGTAAAATTTGATGAGTAAGTGCATAAAGAGTTAAAAAGAATTCCTCTTCCACGAGCTTAAATGATAACAACTATGATGATCCTCCTAAAAAAAGTGATTCATCATATGTTGAACTTGTTGATTACCCTAGTTTGGCAATTGATGTTGTCCCTTTAGCTAGTTGTCTACCTTCTACATACGATGAACAAGATTGGGATGCAGATGACCTACTATAGGTTGACTCACATTTTCTTTACTAGTCTTTTTTTGTTTTCTTTTCATGTTTTTTCCATAATTGCATGTGCATAATGTAATCCCTCCTATTGTTCTATTTGATGTGTCTTAATGTTTATTCCTCTATTTGTATCTACATTGTTCTATATGTTGTAAATATTTCTCTTTTCCTTTGTCTTGTGTTTTCCTTCTGGGGATGACATAAGGCATCGAGACATATAGGTATCTTCCATGTTTACCCAAAATATTTTTCTTTTTTTTTGCTCTTTATGTTTCATTCTTCCTATTTCATGAATTATTTTGGGGAATGATGACATTTTCGAGCTCTATAATATCTTTGTGCAACGATATACACTGAATCTAAATTTGTGGATCCCTTATGTGTGATTTTTAGATTTTATTTTTGGGGCAACCCCTTTTTTCATGATGTAGCTTCATTTGGAAACATATGCTTGACATAGGGCTTTCCAAATAAGCTCTCATGTCTTGTTTAGTATTTATCTTTTGCCACTTTAAATTAATTTCTCACAACATGGTGCTAGAAATTGATTTAAAATGGGGGCATACATTGGAATTATCATTTTGGAGATGTTTGACTATATCTTTATGTTTCATTGTGTGGTCTTCTTACTTCATGTGATGTATCTTCTTCTTGGTGGTGTCATTGGTTTGATGTCCTCCAAGAGTGTGACCTTTCTTGGCATATGAAGTTCCTCTTAGTGGTGATGCTATTTTGCATTCCCTAAGTTGTAAACCTTTTATCCTAGACTTGTCCTCTCTTAGAGACATTAGGCACAATGCTACCTAAGAGGATACCTTACAAAACTAAGAAAAACCCCTTTGAACATGTCTTATCCTATCTGTATTTTTATTCATAAGTGTTTAGCATAACACATATTTCTAACCTTGTGAAGCTTGAAGTTACAACCCTTTTTCATGTCTACCAAACATGTAGCACACCTTGCTTCCCTGTGGAGCCTTGCTTGTTCATAAGTGTTTAGCATAATGCAGCTTGCTAAGCCTTATGAAGGTTGAAGTTCGTATTGTGTGGTGCCTTATTAAAGTTATCAAACGTATAAATTTTGTATGATATGGGACCTAATAAAATTTTCTCATTTTCCACTCTTCGGGGCTCACCTAGTGGACAATGGATTTCACTAGCATGTGTGAGCGTGTGTTGTTATTTGCATAGTGGACAAGGAGTTCTAATTGTTAACATTTTTGGCTGAGGATTGATCCACATCGAGTTGGACAAACAACTAAGTCTTGATCCATCCTATTTCTTTTTATTTTATTTCCTTTCTTTCTTCGAGTCTTTGACATTGTATGAATGAGTATCTTGTCATTGTTGCATATATATTTTTAACATAGGAATGTGTCTCTTTGTTCCTTTGGTGGTTTCTCCATGAGATCTTCGATCTTGGAGGCTTGATCATCCTCTTTGACTATTTTTGTCTTATCCTTCCAACGATTGTGCAATTAGACATCTCTTGATTATTTAATTTAGTGTGAGTTTGATGTAAGGTCATCCTATCAGTAAAGTGGGGGCTAAATATAGTGTAGAAAATGTATCTCTTTACATTTTCACACTTATTTGGGTCTTCCTAGTTAAAATGGAATTAATAATGTCTTAATTTAGTGTTGATAAATGTATCCCTTTAAATTGTCACACTTGTTTGGGCCCTCTTAATTAAATTGAGCTTTATTAGGCCTTAATAAGCCCTTTTATTCATTAACAAGCCTAATAAATTACATTTTCAGAAGAGGAAACTCAACAATAATTAATGCCAATGTATAACACTTTACCTTGAGCAGTGTGTGTTCCAAGAATAGGGACCTGGGACCCATTCACCCATGGGTGAATGGGTCCTCCCTAGACCTTTGGACCTAAATTTAAATTATATTTTTGGTGGTATTTTAGCATCTCCAAATCCATATTTCAATGTTGTCATGTGATAATGGAATTTTGGGAAATTAAGGATAAATACCTATAAATACAAGGTCATTTCACTAAGTTTCACCTAGCAATAGTATGAACATTTTATGAGAACTTCAAAAGAACTTTCAAGAGAAATTTCATAATAGAAAAATTGGTGATCAAGAGCATTCAAGAGCATATCTATCAGAGATTTATTGCAGCAATCAAGATCTATTCATCATGTCAATTTTTTCTTACATCATGCATGCTTTTGGAGCTAACATTGTGATGTAGGTTTAAAGATCAAGTTCAAGAATTCAAAAACATTATTCAAGTGTCAAGATCCAAATCCAATTGAACCATTTCATGCAAGTTGCAGACTTTCCAAGATCCCCATTATCAAGGTTTCATTCAAGGGTTTGTTGAGTGGTAACATAGCTTTTTCTTTCTTCATTCCATATTTCATTTCATTATTTCAATTCAAGGTTTGGTTACCAAAAAATGGTTTGACCAAGGCAAACCCCTAATCACCCAAAAAAAAAAAAAAATTCTCTATTGTGTGTGTGATTGCAAATTTAGGTTGAAGAAGGATTGAAGACCTTTTGAAGAAAAAAATTACAAAAGTTATCAAAGTTGCAAAAGTTGTCAAAGTTATCAAATCACATAATCTAATCTACAGATTTGATTTCAGACTTTCCTACAATGAAACCTGGACAAATCAAAAGCTGCATATCAACATCAGAGGCTCCTGAAAGTTGCAGAAAAACCCTAACAAAAGACCTGTTCACCCATGGGCGAATGAGTCCCAGTTCTCCTTCAGAAACTACCTTTTGGTGATTGGTAAACACCTTTCTTCCCTTCTTATATATGCAATCTATTTTCTAGTTCCTCTAATATTGAGTTTACTATTGTTGTTTCAAGTGTTAGATTGCATTTTGGAGTTGATTTGCTATTTTTACTTTTTCTCCCAAAAGTATTTTAACCTTGACTCTCGTCCTCAAACCATAAGGAAACCTGAAGATTCTCACATTGAATTGATTCACCTAAAGGTTGTTAGTCAATTCTTTGTGCTGATCTCATTTCCTAATGAAATGTTGAGAAATAGGTCCATCATAACCCCCTTTGTTATCCATCCCATATTTGATGGTGCACCTATTTTTCTTTGTTTCAGAAAGTGGCATAGGTTTTAGAAGCCCATATATTATATAATTGATCCCTTTGTTTGCAAAGTGATCCTATGTATTAAATCATCCTTGATATGCTTGGATTTGATCCTAAGTAGTGAAGGTTGAATGCACAAATATTTTAGCAATAGTTTAAAGCTCAAACCATTCTTTAAAGTACAAGTATATTCTACACCTAGATGATCAAATTCTAGATGACATTATCATTAACTCATCATCATTATTTCGAAAACCAAATACATTTACGTTTTTATTTAGTTTTCTATTTATTCATCTATTATAATTATTAAATTTTAAATGTTTACATTTATTTAATTAGCCTTCATTTGTGCAGAAGGGATTTTATTCCACTACAACAATATACTTTGTCTCCTCCACAAACTAACTTTAAGAATACACTCATATGTATGTATTTTTATTGTGATAACGAGAGGGAACAAAAAAATGTGTTTCCGGTAGAAAGGGCCCCCCTATTGTCGAAAAGGATAAGAGGATAACGACCAGAGATCCAATCAAAAGACTCTTGCACTGGTTGGACAAAAGCAATGTGTAATTTAGTGGACTGCTAAACCCAACTCAAATCGAGGTGGCAGGTGCAATGGACTTCGTTGCGGACAATAAAACCAAGACTCCTCGAGGCAATCATTAACTTGAGCCATTCTGGAATCCAATATTATGAATACATAGAGAGACTCTGCAATTATGGTTCATGTGATGCCCTAAATCCATAGCTCTAGGTAAATCAGTAAATTAAATCTTCCAAAGAAGTAAGATATTACCAAACCAACAATTAGTAGTGGACCAATTGGATACTCAAGTGTATATAGATTCTTATATCAAGCTTTACTTCGTCATTTCCGACATCAAGCGCCACAATCTGAACTCTTCTCGGAGCAAAGATTTTCTCCTAATAATCGATTACATGTTATTGTGCCGAACAGAAACCATTGTAATCTATTAATTTAGTGCTGCGATCTGCAAGTGGGATCCTTCAGACTCCAGCTTCTTAAAACAAAGCCCATAACAGTTTCCAATAGCAAGCCCAATAATCAGGAGGGTGGTAAAGAATAAATGGGCGGCGCCGAGGAAGAAGTAAGACGCGACTGCAAGACTCAGGAGGACTCCATTCCCTCGCTTTTATCTGGGAATGGAAAGCAGAGTGTTCTTTCGTCTGGATTGAAAAGAAGTGTAAGTGGAATAAGCCAGATCTCTGCGAACCCAAGCAACGAAAGTGGTTTTGCGGAGGAGGTTTGCAAGAAAAGGGGATCGTCCTCGCAGTACAAGGGCGTCGTTCCGCAGTCCAATGGTCGGTGGGGCGCTCAGATTTATGAAAAAAACAGGCGGATCTGGCTTGGCACATTCGACACGGAAGAAGAAGCTGCACAATCTTACGACACTGCTGCCTTCAGATTTCGGGGCCACAAAGGCATCACGAACTTCGTCCGTATGGACGAAACACATCCGGAGGCGATATTTCTCCGCCGCCGTTCTGAGGCAGAGATCGTCAACATGCTGAGATCACACACCTACCATGTAGAACTCCACAACTCCTACAAAATCAGAGATGGCGCGATCAACCAATCTTCAAATAACGACCAGACCATTGTCATCGGTTCGGTCCCCTCAGAGGCAGAGATCGCAGTATTCCCGAGGGAGCATCTATTTGATAAGGCCATGACGCCCAGCGATGTGGGGAAGCTGAACCGGCTGGTAATACCAAAGCACCATGCCCAACGATGCCTCCCTCTAGACGCTGCCGACGCCGAAAATGGTACCATGTTAAATTTTGAAGACACCACAGGCAAAACATGGAGATTCAAGTATTCATACTGGATCAGCAGCCATTGCTACGTGCTCACTAAGGGTTGGAGACGCTACATCAGGGACAAGCACCTCCACGCCGGGGATATAGTGACCTTCCACCGCAGTAGCGGTGGTACTCGGCAACTGTACATTAGTTTCCGCCGGGGGCACTGCAACCTCCATTCCTACAAACAAATAGGTCTTGGTGGTTCTCCCGTTCCTGCGCTTACCTACAGCCAGTTGAACCGCGTGTTCAACTTGCCCTCATCGATTGAGCATAGATCCATAAAGCTCAACTCTTTCGTCCCATGCTTAATCCCTGTTCCACCCAATTGTTCATCTGCTTATGACTTCTTCAGCCTCTCCTCATCGAAAAACTCAGAGTCTGATAAGAGAGACTCGTGGCCCCTCGATAATCCAAATCTGCCAAGGAAAATTTTATCTTCGCCTACTTCACCTTATCCTTCACGGGTTATGCTGTTTGGAGTAAATCTAGGTTTACTCTCTTCATCCACATCGAATCCTTTTCCGGCGGGTACAGCTGACAAGAAAAGAGTATAATAATAGTGTTGAAGGTCTCGAAAAGTTGAGGTCGAAGGTGAAGGTATCAGAGAAAAGCTTAAGTGCCATAAAACTCTCTAAGTACCTTTTGGAGAACATATAGGGATTTGTGACTGAATTTAATAATTCTCTAATAAAATGATTGGCAAATGTTTATGTGGTTGCTGTAATTAAAGAACACTTACTTTTGTCATTGTAATTGTTTAAATGTTGTCAAAATAAAATAGTAGTACCTGGTAAATTTTGATCTTGCTTATGATTTGTTAATATTCTCCTCAACCAAACTGTTACGCAAAAGCTTTTCGAATAAGTTTTTCTCCTGTTGCTTCTTTAAAGATTATGAGATAACTCTTCATCTCAACTTTTAAAAAGTAAATTATTATTATTATTTTTAATGCTTAATATTCTAATAACAATTTTAGAGTATTCAAATAATATCTTATATTTTATATTTTTTGTTATATTCAAAGTTAATATAAGTATTTAAAAGATGAAATATATAGTCATTACATATAGTTAAATATTTATATTTGGATTAAATGGATTAAGTTTTCATTGAATATTTTTCGTTTGATTAATTTTTCATGTATTTCATTTGTCAATATTTTTATATTCATTTTTAGGGTTGAAGTTGGCATTGGTCTCGAATCTTAAACATTTTCATTTTAATTTCATCAATAATTATTCCTTTCCTTGTAATTTTCCTTTATAGACTCACACAACAACTTTGAAGCTTCCTCTTTTCATATGTTTCTCATAAGAAAATTATCATAATAGCGTGTCATAATCTATTAGAGCAACATGCCTTAACCTAAAAAGTTTTTTTATTGTTGTCATTAACCAATGTTCAAAAGGTAATATTGAAGGTATTTTTTTGTCTATTAAAGACATTTTTATTGTTAGAAGGAATCTTTGAACGATTTTTTCATTGATATAAATATTTTGTTGTTACAAGGTATTTTAGAAGAATTTTTCTTGATATAAAAAAATTATTTTATATAAAAAAATTTATTGTTATTATGGTCCACTCAAAGCATGAGTAGTCTATCATAGCCTATTGGAAGGAAGAGAGGATTGTCACAATTTTTTTGAAGCAAGATAAATTATTATGACAAGTTATGTGGTCAATACTTTTCCTTATTTTTTGGTTTGAGGATAATACATCTTCAATTAGATTATTAGGATTTGGACAACATTATTATGTAATCCCTTTCATTTCTAGAAGTTTCATAGTTTATAATTTACTCCCTTTCATCTTGTCAAAAACTAAAATTTAAAAATTATTTATCTAAAAATAAGAAAATCAATACCTTTTCTCATGTTTACCATATCTAGTCATTAATTCAAATATGCTTTTGAAACTTATCTTTCCGAAAAATTCCAATGAATATAAATTTTTAGTGGTCCAATATATTCACTTAATAAATTTTAATCCCCAAAAATTAGGACAATTTGTTGAAGTTGCATTAGAGAGATATGTGTCTTGTTGAAAAGCGACTAGAATTTTTGAAAATAGAATAACTTTTGCATAAGACCACTTTTTATTTATCTAACAAATTTTTGAGATTATATATACAAGTGAATTTTCTCTAAAATTTCAAATTAATTTTGTAAGCTTCAAATAATTGAAACATTTTTTATATAAGGTACCTTTGGTTAACTTTTATGGACCAAGCTACCATTATTGAACTATTATACCTATTGGTCCTTCACTTATTGATTCATTACATACTATGTATGTTTGAAAGGCAATAAAACCCACCAAACATCATCTTGGTCTAAGGATTTCATGTGTTGTGAATTTTCATATACCACAATATTCAAAACTATCAAATTTATGTCTAGAGGTACTAAAAGTAATAGTCAAGTTGCGTCTTCACCTATTAGTCAAATGTTTTAATCATAAAATTTAATTATATTGTCAATGATGGTAGTTAGTATATAGTTAAATTATTTTCAGTTGATCCATCTGCTCTTTCCTGGGTTCCATGCTTGTATGAAGGTGATTGTTGATGATTGAATAACATATGAAGTTTTTTCGATCTTCATATGACCATCAAAGAACATAATTTTCTTATGCCTATGATTGGTGATGAAAGGAGGATTGTGGTAAGAGGCAAGAATGGAGGCATAAATATTGGGTGTGATCCTATGTTAGAATTTTCAAAAGAATTATTGATTGCCAATAGACAAAGGCGACATTGAAATATGTGAGCTTCCTATGTTGAAGATCCATGATAGTTGTGTGAGATTGAGAAAGGTATCCAAAATCTATTAAGCATAAGAAGAATACATATGTATGTATCTGCAACATAATAAACTCATGCCTAGTGAAGGCTTTTGTTGGAGAAATTGTTTTTCATCATTTACTCACTTAAGTTTACTTAGGCATGATTATGCATTTAATCTCTCAAGTATTTTTGTATCACGTATTGGGAAGTTTTATACCCATTGCATTTAACTTGCCATTAAAAGGCCGTATAGTATGTAACTTATGCATCTCATTTTTATTCACTCATATTTGGTAAAATGGCCTTACATGTATCCTCTCTCATTTCTTGTTGTGAAGGATTTTTTGCTGTAGATGGTGCTCTTGGGAGGTGGTTGACACTAACATGGTATCAGAGCTTGATATCTACATCTCCTTCCTTTTAAGAGTTTCCATCGAGTGTTTGAGATAACTATTTTCATAATGCATTCAAAAGAATGTTCATCTTTATCAATTTCATTATTTCCTATTGAATCTGAAAGAGGCCTGTGAATTATATGTTGATTTAAATCTGCAAACCTGGCATGATTTGACCTATGTGATTTAAATTTTTGAGTATTGATTCCAATTGGAGTTTGGAAGGTGTGATTCCAAATATCCATGGGTAATATTCACAACAAGTAGCCTAGTTTTGAAGAGCCCTATGGCATTTTCAATGATCATTGGGACGACATGAAAAATTATTCCTTTGTTACCAAATTGAAGATGCTTCAACCACCATTCCAGGTGTTTTTTTTTCCTATGAGAGACTTGTGATTTATTGGCAATTTTGGAAAGGGCTCGATTAATGGTGTTTTGAAGGGGACATTTCAATTTTTGCATAGGAACCTTACCATTCACCTGCATTGTTCTTTGAGGCCGCACAAGAGGCATCATCTATGTTGAAGCCACATTTGTTTTCAACCAAAGCGATTCTCATTGTTTTCATTTCAAACCCTACAAGCGTGAATCATTTTCTTGGAGGTGATTTTTTTAGCGATTTCTCTGAGGAGGTAGCATCACCATTTGGTGTGACTATTCAACATTTAAATCTGCCCTTTGTGGCATTTATATTTGGCCATTGTTGAAATCTAGTTGCTATTCGTCCATTCAAGAGGCATTATTTGTTGGAAGTTTGTCATATATTTTAATTTGATGTCACCATGTTGGTTCGATACTTAGTACCAATTTAAATATCACACTTATCCTATCTGGTATTTGATTTGGTATCTTTGGTATGTTGGTTCGGATATCTCCTCCAATAATCAGGATGATCTAAGGTTTTGGAAAAAGTCTTATAACAATTGGAAGCACATATGTATGTATTCTTAGATGTTCATATGATTGGGTAATGTGTTGGCACCAGTTCTTGAGATTAAATTTCGATATTAAGTTAATCCTAGTCGACATGATGTTGCATGACATGGGTGAAATACTTTTGATATGAAGCCAACAAGTTATCATCTTGAAAATATGTTTTGCATCAATTAGGCTGACCTAATCAATGCATACATATATATAGAGTATATATGCGAGATGGTTAGAGTGTGATGATTTGATGAAGCGATGAAGGATAAGTAATGTGAATGTGAAGAGAAGAAGTGTGTGTGAGTGAAGTATCCAAATAGTGGTTGATCAACGAATACACTAAGCATCAAAGGAAATAAACCTGCACATGTGGTGTAACTCCTGAGTTCAATTCTAGCAGTTATCCATTTTTGTTTACTTATTTTTGTAGGTAGTGGGCCTCCATTTTGGACAGTAAGTCCTTGTAAGCGGTGAGCTTTTGTATCTGACAGTGAGCCTCTTATTACTAGTATTGATATAACTTTATCTACTGTGAGTTAATCCTCACCATGGTTTTTCCCTCATTGGGTTTTCCATGTAGAATATGGTGTTCATGTGTTGTGAAACTTAATGTTGGACTATTACTTTAATCGGTTCTATGTTACAATAAAGTGTTAAGCATTTGTTCAATGCGTTTGTGTGGATATTGATTCACCCCCCCTCTCAGTATCCGATTTATTCAACAATTGGTATTAGACTTTTGTTTCCTCTCGAGAAGTTTAATAACTTGAGGGAAATACTATAGATTGAAAAAATGGATAAATAAGAGCTCTAGACTGCCCTTGAAGATCTTGACAAGGCTAAAATTGAAAATAGAGACCTCAAGGAAAATATTGATGAAGTAAATGAATGTATCCAAAAATTGAAAGAGAAGTTAAAGAAATTCAAGGAAAGATACATAGAAGTGAGTGAGGAGTTGAAGCAAGCAAATGATGAGAATATTGGACAAAAATTAAAGATAGATGAAAAGAAGAAAATTGAAGAGTTTCTGAAAATAGTGATACAAAGAAAAGCTGATGTTTTTCATAGGCTTAAACAAGAAGTGATGAATCTAAATGCAAAACTAGAGAAAGAAAAAAATTGTGAAGAGGATCTCAAGACAAGCTCCACCAAGCTTGATGAATTGATAGTAGGACAAAAGCCTTCCAAAGACAAAAGTGGCTTAGGTAATGAAGCTGATGAAAAATGCATAATTCAAATATAGTAAATAATCAGAAGACTCAAGACAAAGGGAAAGAGAAAATATATTCTCTAGAATGAAACCACCTATCAGAAAACCAAATGGATAAAGGTACTCATCATTCAAAGGTGTTTTTTTTTCATGTAATAATTTTGGTCATAAGGCAATTGAGTGTAGGAGTAGGTTGAATTAGTTTTTTGGTCCCTTCTCTCAATAATGCTATACATGCAAAAAGATAGGACATTAAGCTATTGAGTGCAGATCTTTGGTAAAAATGATTATGAATAAGTTCAATGGAAAAAGGATGAATCAATCATTCAATGGTTATTGCTATACCTATAACATGTTTGGACATAAAGTGAGTCAATGCAGAATAGGGATGAATGGAAATAAGATAAGACAAATAAATATATTCTGCTACTACTAGAAGAAACGAGGACATGTCTCCAAGGTTTGCAGAAATAGAAAAGGGGAGCAGTCTGCTCCAATGGAAGATGAGAAACTGGTTGAAAAGATTGATAAGGAAGAAGTTAATAAGGAAATGAGCAAGATATAGAAAAATAAAGAAGGATCAAAGACTTTTGATGCATCTGGTGCAGATGAATCCTCTTGGAATTAGACCTAGCTTGGTCTTAGGGGGAGCTTTATCAAAAAATCAATTAAACCCCCCAGAAATATAGTGTGTCAGGTGTTGGCACATGGATATATTCTAAAGAATGATAGGACAAAAGTGATGTAAAATAAATTAGAAGAAAAGGTGCAAGCATGTTAGTTTGTGGATTAAATTAGGGTTTCTTAGTATAGATGGAAGAAAAGTTTGTTAGATTTTTGTAATTAATGCGAATTAGGGCAAAATGATGAAGTATAAAGGAAATATCACAAATCATTTTGATCACCAAATGCTTTCAAATAATTTTTAGAGCGCTTGTAACCTTCTTGAAGCATCTCTCAATTGATTTGAAGACCCTCAAAGAAATCATTGTGGATATTCGATATAGGTGATGGAAATTTCCCCATCCTATGGTAGTAAAAGAAGGTAACTAAATAAAAAAAATTCTTGTTAAATTTTGAGAGCTATAATAGAAATTTATAAAAGAGGATCGAGTGGGAATACTCCTCTGAAGTTGAAAGGATTTGAGATGGACGAGTTTGATCATCTGAAAATAAAGAGGTTGGAATTAGGGTTGGAACCAAACGATTTTCGGAGGATACAAACCCTAGGTTTGGATATATGGGGAGAATTCCCTTGGTTTTCTGAAAAAGAGTTCATCTTGTTCCTTCTAAGAAAATTCAAGGATGGCAGCATTATATTGGACAAACCTTATCTCATTTTGAAGGAAGCAATCGAAGCGATTACTGGATTGTGCAGCATTGGAGAAATTCTTGGACGAAAAACTATGAAATACAATTGGAGGAAATGATGGGAGTTCACAAGGATCTCCAAGCATTGATGATCGATACTATTATTAATTCCTTGGTTTGGTATGCTGCATATGGAATTTCTTATAAAATATTTTTCAAAAATCATGAAGGCTCTAGCTCAGCGATTGCAGTTTATTTGGCACATAAGATGGTAAAAGAGAATATACAATTTGATCTATGTAAGCTAATTCTTGAAAATATTACTAAGAATATATAGATGACATTAGGAGAAGGATGCCCATTCCATTTTGGGTTCTTGCTTACATATTTGGTGCTTTATTTTCTGAAATCATTATACCGCAAAAGAAAGATGTTGAGTGGGAATCTCGAATTCCCTTTACAAAATAGATATTCAGGCACTTGGAAAGCTTGGAGGATAAAGCAAGTGCTTGCAAACAAAAATTCTTATCATTGTAGAATGTGATGAGCTTTGGTGAATTCATGGTGAGATGATTTGAGGAAGGTTCTTCCTCTAGGACAAAGGAATTGGAAGCAGTCATTAATGATTCCCCTTCAGAATCGAAGAAAATAAAAGTTGTCTCCAAAAATTTCATTTCTATCTCTAAAGAAAATAAAGAAGAAGAATCTTTGGCTAAATAAGAATCTTCTAATCTAGAAGGCATCCGGTCCATGTTAATAAAAGGAAAAATCAAGAATGTTGGTGATGTATGGAGTACGGCCTCACCCATTGACAGGCTTAAAATTGATGATGCTTTAGTTGAATATCTACTTCATAAAGGTATTGATGTATCTTTTGTTTTTGATTCTTTACCTAAAAATTTGGTTGAAATAGTTGAAGAAAGAATGTTGCTTGAAGGTTTGGGAGGATGCAAGTTGGAAGCTTTAGTTGAGAAGAGGTGTTCTAAAGCAAAGAAGAGGTTATCTGAACTAGTTGTACAGAGACAAAGAAATGCATAAAAGAAATTCCAGACATATACAAGTATTGTCTCTGGTGACCTGCTGCAGTTGATAACTTTTGAAGAAGAATTGAAGCAATAGAATCTGAGGTGAACAACATTCAAAAGAAATTTGATATTTTTGAGGCTAAAGAAGGGAAGCAAAGGCTGAGAATTGGTGAAATTCAGGCTGAAATTATAATTATGTAGAGGAAAATGAATGACGTAGTGAAGAAATTATGGCTTGTTAAGGAAGTGGTTGAGGTCCGGTTAGACCATCTTTCTGGAATACTCTCTGATGCAGAAGACTATGAGAAACAATGCTCATCCGCAAATTGGTCATCCTCCTTCACATTGTTGGTTGTATTGGATAGTGTGTGTGCAAGAATGGACTCTGTAGTCCTTGAATGTAAGAAATTATATCCTTTTATCAAAGAGAGGTACAAAAAGGTATTTCAAGTGACAAATGTCATTCTGGTTTAAAGGATTGGTTGTTTAAAAGTTTTGATTTTTTTTTAATAGGACCTTTTGAATACTAGATATCACCATGTTTACATATTTTTTGCATCCTTTTCCATTAATGTCGAAGGGGGAGAGATTTGGAGAAGACTTGGATAATATTTTTTTGTTTTGGAGAATTTTGAATCAAACTTTTCGCACATGTTTCCATCAATGAAAAAGGGGGAAATTGTTGGAAGTTTGTCATATATTGTCATTGATGTCACCATGTTGATCTAGTACTAAGTACCAGTGTAAAGATCACACTTATCCTATCTGTTATTTGATCCGGTATCTTTGGTATGTTGGTCCGGATATCTCCTCCAGTAATCAGTATGATCTAAGGTTTTGGAAAAAGGCTTATAATGGTTGGAAGTGTGTATGTATGTATTTTCAGATGTTCATATGATTGGGTAATTTTTTGGCATCGGTTCTTGAGATTGCATTTCGATATTAAGTTAATCCTGACCAACATGATGTTGCATGACATGAGTGAAATACTTTTGATATGAAGCTGAAAAGTTATCATCTTGAAAATATGTTTTGCATCGATTAAGCTGACCTAATCAATGCATACAGATATATCAGGTATATATACAAGATGGTTAGAGTGTGATGATCTAATGAATTGATGGAAGCGATGAAGGATAATTAATGTGAATGCAAAGAGAAGAAGAAGTGTGTGTGAGTGAAGTGTCCAAAAAGTGGTTGAAGATCAATGAATACAATGAGCATCAAAGGAATTGAACCTGCACATGTGGTGTAATTCCATAGTTCAACTCTAGTGGTCAACCATTTTCATTTACTGATTTATGTAGGCAGTAAGCCTCCATTTTGGACAGTAAGTCCTTGTAAGCAGCGAGCTTCTGTTTCTGATAGTGATCCTCTTATTACGACTATTGATATAACTTTATATACTATGAGTTAATCATCACCATGGTTTTTCCCTAGTTGGGTTTTCCACGTAAAATATGGTGTTCATGTGTTGTGAAACTTAATGTTAGACTATTACTTTAATCTATTTTGTGCTTCATTAAAGTTTTAAGTATTTATTCAATGAGTTTGTTTGGATATTGATTCACCCCCCCTCTTAGTATCTGGTTTATTCAACATTATTTTCTCATTGACACTTGAATTTTTTCATCTCTATGAGCAGCATCTGGTGAAGTGACATTGATTTTCTAGTTTGCAAGCTCGATTTTGCTTTGTGGAAGCTCAATTTTTTGCTGAGGAGTGAATTTTTTTGTTTAGGAGGACACGATTCACAATTTGGAGGTTGCTAACCTATTTGGAGGCATGATTCTCTGATTTGGAGGCTGATACAACTAGTTGGAGGCCCATCTTTCTATTTAAGAGGTAGCGTGATTTTCATCTTTGGCATTTCTTTTGGCATCTCTGTAATCTATGTGTTGGCATTCTTGCACTGGAAGGAAGACTACGTTTGTTAGCTTTTTTGATAAAATATTCAAATCATTTTGTGCCCAATTCCTGTTGCAGCATATCCCATTTGGAGGTTGATTTTCATTATATGTTGTGGTTGAAATTTGATGCATTTGAATCACCATTTATTGACATTTGATTTGATTGGGTATTCAAAGGTGCAATGAATTTTTCAAACTTTATATTTTATAAATGTTTCCCTAAATATTTAGGGTTTATGTTGTTGTGCATCCAAAGTGTGTGTGGGCCCCAAGTTTCTTTTGAATTTGTTTTGGGAACATTTTGATGGAGCCCCCCCCAAAAAAAGGTTTTCTTTGTTCTATCATGAAAATTGTGAAAAATCTAGCTTGATCCCTTGTTTTCTAGTTTTAGGTCATGTTCCTTGTCACTATGATAGGGTTTTACTTTCACAAATTTCCCAAAATTCTAGCATAAACCCTTGGTCATTTTAATTTTACATTGATCTATATTTCTCATTCCAGGTCACTTAAGTTGTCACTTGTGCCATCAGAATTGTTAATTTACTGACCCCTAGTCATAGGTTGACGGTTGCTTCATGTCTTTTCAGGTTTTAATAGTTGAGGGCTTAATGTAAAGAAATTTTAAATCCTTAGCCTTCATTATTGGTTGAAACCTCTTTCACCTAGGAAAGCCCCCTTTTTATAAATAACTTTTATGACACGTACAAAATTATGCTTCATATGAGCCATTTGATAGAAGGAATCAATTGTCACGATGTCCTATAGGCTCGTGATGTTTTATCATTTCTTATTTTATTCACATGGGCTAGTGGGCCTCAGCCACATGTCTGGTATGATGGTGGACATAGTATCCTTGATAATGATGACTGGCTCATTTCAAAGATGATCAGTGGTTGATTTATGGATGATGTGGTCAAATCTCCACCATTCCCCACCAACCCATCTTGTTTTGTTAAATAATATTTTAAATACACAGGCTTGCAGGCGATGGCCATGTGGTACTGCTTTATGGTGGGGCCTGAATCCTCATAGGGAAGTGGAATTTGTTTGAGGCATAATCAACGACATATTTTATGGCATGTGTTCTCATCAGGACTACTCCCCGCACCCCTATATATTTTTAGCATTAAGGAGTAATGGTCACACGGGCTAGCAGGTGAAACAACATTTGTCATTTTGATTAGTCTTTTGGACCTTGGGAAACCATGTTTTGCTTAGTATGGATTGAAATCGATGGTCGATGGTTAGTGATGTGGATTATTTCTAACCAATCCCCACCATCCTATGTGGGTCCCGCTTATGTCCTATATTTTTTGACAGGTAAATGGGTAGGTGCCACGTAGATTACTTCTACATTTCTATAAAGGTAGATGTGGCTATAGATAGTAGCCAAGTTTTCTCCAAGGTAGAAACAAAGCTAAAATTACAGCTAATTCTTCAGCACACTTGTGAGATTGGTAAATAATTTTAAGGTCATCAAATTTGTTAGAAGATGGAACACATGGGAAGGAAAAATTGAAGTAAGGTATGGTACGGGCAGATATTCTGAAGAAAAATCATGATCTTTCCCCATATCAAATACATACACTTAATATTTTCATCATTAATAAGATGGAGTTTCTAACTATTGATTTAGTTCAAAGTTTTGATGAACGGTTGAGATTTGAAAACAAGGTTAGTTTATTGATAATTCTCTCGCATAAGCTCTCCTAGAAATTTAATGCAAAAGCACACCAGTTGCTCTATTTAATAAGGATCACTTATATGATTTTCTCACTATCTAATTAAGAAAGAATCTAAGGTCTGTGTAAGCAAGTGATTTTGAGACAGTCATTTATGAGTGAATTGGTAATTTTGTTTGGAGAAATTTTGTAGCAGTGTAGAAAATGGGGAAGATAAGTGTAAATGTCAGCCCAGTTTGCCATTCCAAGAGGCTCAATCCTCTGGAATTTCATAACTCTCCTCAAGATGAGGAATGTGGACTAGAAATACCAACAACTCCAGTGAAGAATACAAGAGCTACCAAAGGTTCAACATGAGGTGTTCTTAGGCGTGCCTGCCACCTTAGGGGCCAAACCATCTCAGAGGAAATGATCAAAATAAAAGGTAAAAAGGTTGAAAGGCTAGAAAGAGAAGCTTCCAAGAGGAACCGATATAATTGCACCTATATGGGATGTCATCAGTCTCCCATTGAGGTCTTTGATGATCCTTCTGACAGTGGAGATGAAACTGATTCTAGCTATCGCCAGTATCTAATGGCCATGAAGGATTCGGTTGATTCTGAGGATGAGGTAATGATGGATACTCCTCTAAAGATAAGGACACCGAGTGGGCACACCTATTCACCTAGTGACAAGGTGAAGTAATATCCTATTACTTTCCTTGTTAAGTGCTCAGGTGTTTGGTCTTGTGTGATGTTTGCTCTCTTTGGTTGGTGTGACATGAAATGGGTTTCCTGCCTTTTTGGCTTTTTGTGTTGATAAGGATGCTTTCCGGGGTGATATAAATCGACGTATTTTTGATGTTTTCATGACGACACTTTTTGAAGACTGGTGGGGTGGCTCTGATCAATAGTTCATTGATCTCTATTTTGTTTCTCATTTGAAGGTTGAATTCCCCAAAATCAATTGGGAGATATTTTTTTGTTCTTTGTTGAAATTCACTTTGAAATAAAAATGAAATGCAATGTCATTTCATGTGTATTCTAGCTCGATGCTTGTTTCTCCATTGGCATATAAAAGGGATTCTAAGGCTGGATACAAGAGAGAGGTCAAGTAGGTCAAGAAGTCGATAGGAAAGTAGAAACTTATTTTCAAGGAAAATATATACAAGAACATGGGTAGTAAGTTTTACAGTAACATGTTTTAGAAGCAAGTCAGCCAATATATGTTTTGGATAAGTAGTACAAATGATAAAGTGATATAAAATCTTTGTATATTTTCTCTCCTTCATGCAAGTTATACAAGCTATAAATGTGATGATATCAATGGTTATCTTGTTTATCTCTGTTGAGTCCCAATGGATGTACTATTTCATTCTTGCTTGTTCATTCAAGTAATGCATGTAATTTCTTGAATTCAGCAGTAGGCTTGCTATAATCTTAGTAAAAGGAAGTTTTTAAGAAGTTACTAGCAGATATAATCGGTGGAAATATTGCAAGACAATATCTCTAAGGTTATAGGTATTTTCTTTAAAATACAATTTGTAGACATGCAAAACTGACATCATACATCTCGGTTTAACTAACATCAAATTCTGCTATTAATTAATTAAAGCAATTTATTGATTAATTTACTAAGGTTCATTAAATAAATCAAAATTATTTAATCAAATCCTTAAAGTTCTTCTCATTTGATTTATCAAATGTCACTTCTTAATATCATCCAAGTTAATTAATCTACATTAATTAACTTCTAATCATGATTAGCATTCTCTAGCTTTTGACTCAACTAGAGTCAAATCTAAACTCCTAACTAACCCACCCACTTGCATCAATAAATCAATTTATTGATTTATTAAAAAAGAGTTATTTTCCCTCAATAACTCTCATCTTTGACTTTTTTGAACAAAGATTATTCCCCCCAAAACCCTCAACAACATGCATTTATTGACATTTTTCAAATTTGAATGGGCACATTGGCCAAAACTTGCACAAGCTTTGACCAATCCCATCATGCCAAGTGTCTCTATTCTATTGGAGGGGATTTAGTCCCACATTGGATAAACTTGGCCTCTCTTCTCTCAACTTCTTCTATAAAAGCAATGCATCTTCTCTCATTTTACAACACAATTTGAAGGCATCTAAACTATAGGCAACTTGAGCTCATAGCAACTCATTGTCTATCTCATTTCGCTTAGAAAGGGATTGGGAAAGGGCTCTCTCACATCTTCATGGAGGGCACCAATCCATCATAGAATATAATAGGTTGAAACTAAAGGTGTGGACATCAAAATTGAAACATCAAGGTTGACATTGGAGATTGAAGTTGAAGGTTGATATCAAACGAAAACAAAGGCAAAATGGAGTTAGAGATTATTTTTTTGAAACCAAAACTTAAAAAAGCATTTTTTAATGCTTGTTTCAACAATCTTGGAGCTTTCACTTACTACCCTTTTTTTTCTGTTTTTAGCTAACTCACCTTTCAATTTGGGCTTAAAATCAATCAATGACTTGATCTTTTCAAAGTTGGTTAAAATTGAATCTTAGATACTTACTAGATTTTAATTTGGGATTAAAATTGAACAAGGCAACTTCACATTTCAATTGGTGCATTTAAAACGAACTCATCATTGCTTTGAAGAATTTAAAATTGAACATGTGTACTTTGTGTTTTGTAAACTCTTTTACAAAGTAGTGTCATTTAAAAGGGCGTATGCACTTCTCTCGTGCTTCACGGCGATCTTGAGAATCAAAAGTCTTTCTGATGACCCTAAGTTGCATAAAAGATTGCCTCCACACTTCAATTTCGGATCTAAAAATTGAACAAATCATGCGAGTGTGAGCACGATATATTGCGGAGGTTCTCCCCTTTGTTTTTCAACGAAGGTTGTGTTAACAACGGAATATGTTAGCTCGCTTTTGTTTATTTTAGAGGGCATGCCTTGTGGGAAAAAGTAATCACCCAAGGGAATGACCCAACCGGGAACACGCTAAAGCCAAGCGACTTCCAACCACTATATAAGTGTGGATTCTTGAGGAAAGTTCAAGAATCACGAGGATTATTCTGACGAGATGGACAGCAATGGACTCTCGCCGATGTTGGATAATCCCCCATGAAGGGAATGCCCGAATTAGAACCCCTTGTTTAGAAATTGGCCAAAACCTTGTCTATCTTGTTGGTGCAAAAGGTTATGTCCTTTGGAGCCGCCCCACGTAACATGCGGTCTTGTTGTGGAAATGGAAAGTATGCCATGGGAGATTCATGGGTACTAATGCTTGGCTGACCCGAATAAGTGAGTGCCGTGGAGGGGAGCCAGTGTGGTCAAGCATTTAGCGATTCACACAAGATATGCACAGCTGGATTTATCCAAGTGGGAACCCAACAAGGTATTGTCTCATCAACCTAGGAGTGTGAAAGTGCTTGGAAAAAACACATTGCTTGATCTTGAAAACATTTGGAAAACAAACATACACAAAAACCTTGAAATTTCAAACACCTTGTGGGAAACAAATACATATTGACGAACTTGCCCACTCTTGCTTTCCCTAGGAATCACATTCCTAGAGGTTTCTAAGTGTGCAAATTCTACCATCATTTGTTTCCAATAAGGATAAACATAAGGAACTTTTGCCCTATTTTCCTTGATTTCCACACAAAGGACATTGTGGGATGAGAAAGAGAATGGGACACTAGACATATAGTTTGAAAACCTAAGCAAGCAAGTGTCTTGGATAAAAAAGAACCTCATTTAACCAAGATAAAGAGATAAATTGGATTACACATGTGTTGTCTAACATGATTTCCCGCAAGATCAAAATCCCAAAACCAAAGTTCAAGAAGCTTAGTCTAAAAGCTCGTGAGGAGCGTCTTGAGAGACTTTTCGAATTCAGGGAAAGATTGGTTTATAACTTTTACAGAAAAGCCTCAAGGAACAATCCAACATTATATGCATTTTATTGCCAACAAAATCCCGAATTGTTTCAAAGGTTTGCATTTCTCCCATAGGAAGTCAAGCGTGTTCTTCAACACCGAGGTTTTGTAGAAAGAGAGTCACATCTAGGTTAAGGTTCAAGATCAAAGTTGTCATTCCCCTTCATTCATCCATCAAATCAAAGTCTCATTTCATCATCAAACCTTTTTGAGAACTCTAGAATCAAACATCACACTAAACTTAGAAGGCTAAATCAACATCATCATATCTTGGCTTAACACACTTAGCCAACATAGTCTCAAATCATTGAACAAATTTTCTTTGAGATAACACAACTTCTTAAAGTCTATTAGTTCTCCAAAACATTGGCATAACACACTTTGTCAATTCATCCATTTTTGTGCAAGTTCCCTTAGGATAACACAACTTCCTAGGAAAAACAACTTCACAACCAATCTTGTTTGACTTAACGCATCTAGTCAAATTATCACATTCAAATCAAATCACAAGCCCTTTCAAAGTTTAGCACACACATTCAAAAAGTTTTCCAAAGGTTTCATTCACTCATTCCATCCATTTTAACCCATCACCATCATCACCATCTTTGATCTTTTAGCTACCCTAGTTTTTCTCTTTTTGGACTTAAAGGATTAGGATCGAACAAATCCCTATTTTTATGGTCCAAACAAGATCTCAACACAAGAAGGACATGGAGAATATCAGAGACATATCAACTTCTATGGACATGAGTCATCTAAATATCGAAGTGAACCTAGCAGGATCACGCAATCCCCCAAGCAACTCTCCCGTATCATCACAAAATCTTCAAGAGGAGAGTCATCAAGAGGATGACATAAATGAAGACATAGGGATGACACTAGAGGAAATCATGGAAATGATTCAAAATCCTAAGAACCATAAAATTGTTAGTGCCATGTTCAAATGCATAAATTCAATAGAAAGAGGAGGGGACATGCCCCTTCCCAACCTTAACACAAGCACTAGTGCAGTTGCATCCCCGTTGTCAAACATCAATCAAGAAGTACCTTGCATCACCTCAATCATCACACCAACCTCCCCGATTGTGAACAAGGGGAGTGCCATGTTCCAAGAATTGTAAGAACACTGCCTTGTGGCTAATGAAGAAGCAATCATCACCCCTACATTTATTCCGGAAAATCTATTTCACCTTATATATCCTAATTTCCACATTTAATCCTTACTGGTTCCATCTCATTCATCACACCTGATGACTATTGAATGCTACCAATCTCCCCACTTATGATGAGTGGTAGCTATTTGTTTGGAACCATGCAGCCATCACCAACCTTTCTCCTTCCAAAGTGGTGCACCATCCCTCCCTTCACATCTCTGTGACGCCTCCTGGAATAGGTCTTCCACCTTTAACCATCGAAAATTTTGCTAATCCAAGCAATCTGACCACCACTTTGAACCCGCTTCTTTTGCCCATATCCTCACAAGAAATCACAACCATTCTTGTCACCACGGTTAATGCATCCATTGGTCCTCAAGTCTCCCAAAGCATGCCTCATCAAGGACCAATTGTCTCAACCACCCCGCCCACAACCCAAATCACAGTCACAACCACAATCCCTCCACCCGCCACAACAGTTGGCATGATTCCTGCTCCACCACCAATCCCACCGCCAAAACACAACACGACCAATTCATTCTCCATCATGTTGCAAAACGCACAACAAGCTGCCCACCAAAAGGCACTCCAAAAACAACAAGCCGCACAAGCACAAGCCGCACAAGCGCAAGCACAAGCTCAAGCTCAAGCTCAAGCACAAGCCGCACAAGCGCAAGCACAAACTCAAGCTCAAGCACAAGCCACACAAGCGCGAGCACAAGCACAAGCTCAAGCTCAAGCACAAGCCGCAAAGCACAAGCACAAGCGCAAGCACAAGCTCAAGCCCAAGCTCAAGCTCAAGCCTAACAAAAGACACAAGCTCAATACCAAGAACAATTGCAAGCAATCCACCTGCAAGCCTACCACCAAGCCCTGCAAGACTTTCAGGCACAACACCAAGCTAAACAACAAGCTTTATTGGCACAACAGCAGCTCGACCAACAACAAGCATTGTTGGCAAAACAACAGCTAGACCAACAACAAGCGTTACTAGCTCAACAACAACTTGACCAACAACAAGCTTCATGGGAACAACAACAGATGGACCAATAGCAAGGGCTATTGGAACAGCAACAGCAAGATCAACAACAAGCGTTGTTGGCACAAATGCAAGCTTACCAACAAGCCCTAAACGCACAACCAAGCTCGCAGCAAACGCCGACTAGTACGCTCCCCACCCATCAAACACCTCCAACACCTCACCACTCATTCATCCCGCCCCCCGACCCAAGTAAGGATGTCGCAACACAGATCAAATTGCTTTCGCAGCAGGTGTTGGACTTGCAAGCAGGAAAAACTACAAGGACACCAGGAAACTTGTGCCCTTATCCATTCGATAGGAGTCTCACCATGGTACCGTTTCCAAAGGGATTCGAGATCCCCAAATTTGATAGGTACAATGGAATGGGCAACCCTGAAAACCACGTCAGGGAATTTCAGGTGCACTGCATGGAAGTCGCATATGATGACACGTATCTAATGCGGCTCTTTCCCCGAAGCCTGTCTGGTCCAGCTATGGAATGGTTTTCTCGCCTACCTACGGGCATTAAAACATTCGAGGAAATTGTGGAGGCTTTCCTTAAAAATTACTCTTTTAATATGGGTGCGGATGTCAGTTTAGAAGAACTATCTGCACTCAAACAAAGAAGAGGAGAGCTATTTGCATCCTTCTTGCAAAGATGGCGATCCAAGGCCAATCAGAGCAAGTGGGCCATGCCAGAGGAACAACAAGTTTGCACCATCATAGCCAACTTAGATGAAAACCTGGCGTTCTACCTAAAAATGCAGTGCATCACATCTTACGATCAACTAATTCCAAAGGCGCTCAATATCGAAAGAGCCCTTACTGCGCAAGGAGGCGCACCTACATTCACTCCACCGCAGGATAACCGCCTGTCCAACAACTACAATGATAAACCTCGAACATGGTTGAGGAACAAAAATATCACGAACGACGGCGTGGTTGATGCTAAGGTAGTCATCAGTGCTCCTAAGCAAAATACCCAAAATCATCATCATCCGCAAACTCATAACCACAACAATGTGCAGGCTAATGCGGTAGTAGCACAGTCACAACCACCTTCCACCAGCCAAGTCAACAATGTGGGTAATCAAGGAGGACCACCTCCCCTCAACAAGTTTCCCCCCAAGAGGAAGTTCATAGCCCTTGGCGAATCGATTGAGTCTGTCATGAAGAAATTGGTCAAAGAAAACCTAATCAAAATTTCTAACTCTGAACAATACACAGAGCCCATGACCAAACCGCCGTGGTACAACGAGAATCTCCTGTGTGACTTCCACAAAGTTAAAGGACACACCACCGCCAACTGCATGAGACTCAAGAATATCATCCAAGACCTCATCGAGGATAAGGTCATCAACATCGAGCAGCCGGCCGGAAACCAAGACCTAAAAATCTACACGAATCCGATGCCGAATCATAATCAGGGAAATAACCAAGGGAATAATAAGGGTAAACAAAAGTATGCTAGTGCCAATCTAGTATACGAGGAGATAGTCGGATGTGTCGACGAGTTGGTCACTGTCATAAATATCAAGGGAACCAACAATGACTGTGGAGTCACCACACGAGGCGAAAAAGTCACCATTGCCAGGGCACCTGCTAAGACCCCCATGACCAACACAAAGGCTGTCCCCTATGATTACAATGTAATTGACCAACTGAAGAGATTACTAAAAATCTCCGCCGCTCATCGACAGATCCTGGATGAAGCACTAGCTGCCTCATCGCTGCTACCCTTGACACAGAGCAATTTCAGGCTATGGTAGGTAACATCGTTACCCCGAATCTCATCACATTTTCGGACCAAGATCTCCCCCCGCAGCCATCTCATAACCGGGCACTTCACCTCCAAATCCTAGTTCATACAAAGAAAGTCAAGCGAGTCCTGGTAGATGGTGGTGCAAGTCTTAATATTTGTTCTCTGAAACTTATAAAGAAATTGGGATTCGCCGAGGATTCCATCAATAAAAACAAAAGTATCACCATAAGAGCATATGATGACCAAGAAAGAGTGTCTCAGGGCACTATCAAGATCCCCATCCAAGTGGGGCCAGCAACCATGGAAACAACTTGTCAAGTTCTTGACCTTGATTTGCCATACAACATCCTCCTGGGACGCCCATGGATACACGGAATGAAGGCAGTGGCCTCAACCTATCATCAGTGCATTAAGTTCTCATATCAAAATGAGGAGGTTACCATATATGGGGATCCCGAACCCTTTCGCCTATTGCAAAAACTTGGAAGCCAAGTTTTACAAGATCCCTCAAGTACCTAAAAATGATGAAGGACCATCCACTTCATACATAGACCCAGCTAATCTCGCCTCCACTTCTACGACAGAGACACCCGCCATCCCCGACATATCCGAGATCAAGAACATGATACAGGACAATGGATGCGGTGATTATAGAATGAAGAGAAATGCTTTTGTTGTAGGAGAGTTACCACAATCTCCTATATCACATGGGCAACCACAATTGACTCAAACACCTATCCGCACTAGAACAGAACCCTCTGGATTCCACAGTTGGGGGGATCTCAGTCAAGAAAATGTTAACGAGGAGGACATCACAAACACTCTGTACCAAGATGAAAGACCCACTCCCACCCTACCCATGGAGGAAACAAATAGAGGGTTACAAATGATGTTCGACATGGGCTATAACAGGAATGAAAGCCTAGGAAGAAATAGTGATGGACGGTTGGAGCCCATCATTGTAGAAAGAAGAACGCAGAACCTTGGCCTCGGCTGTACCCCTCCGAATATAACTGTGCATGGCAGAAGTGTTCCTAATAGGGCAGTCAGGTCCTCTCCTCGGGTCTCAACAACTAATCTTAGATTACCCGTGTCCACAGGCCTACCTCTCGATAACTTCACATTTGACATAACTGACGTTTGTAGTAGCAGTGATGATGATGACACCATAGGTGGCCTACCTAGGCTCTTTGAAGATTCCACCTTACTAATGATTAGTGTCTCACCCATTGAGCCAATCCAACAAACCCACCAAATCCACTTAGTATACCCCCAACTCATCAATCACGACCAGCGGGGACCGCCAATTCTAGACTCATTCGAAAACGATGAGGCTCTCTCCGAATTCATGGGACTAAGGGATACTGTTCCATGTGGAGATCACAAGGCAGGATTTGATATCACTCTAGACACACAAGCATACTATGGGGAGACGATTGAGTCTTTCAGTCGCAAAAGAAAAAGATCGAGAATAAGCTCAGAGTTATTGAGTGAAAACCACACTGTGACACTCTCTAACCATAAAATAGTAAAAATAAAGGACGCATCCAATGGCGAAAACCTCTCTGAGGCACCAGAGGATGAAGGATTCAATCTCCCCCCTATGGCTCTACACTAGGAGAAGTCAACAGTATTGGCAGAACAGTGCAACCCGGTCAACTTAGGAACAGAATCAGAACCACAAATTACCTTCTATGCAGAATCCCTCCTAGAAGAAGAACAAAAACTACTAGCAGCTTTCCTAAAGGAGAGAAAGGTAAATTTTGCATGGACCTATGCAGACATGCCAGGCCTGGATCCTGAAGTAGTAGTGCATCATTTGGCCATTCACCCCGGAGCAAAACCAGTCAGACAGAAGCTAAGGAAGATGCACCCACAAATAGCCTTGCTTGTAAAGATTGAGCTACAGAAACTTCTGGATGTTGGCTTCATACGCCCGATTGACTATCCAGAATGGGTATCTAACCTCGTACCAGTCTCAAAACCGAAAGGGGGCATCCGCATCTGCACTGATTTCAGAGACCTAAACAAAGCATGTCCCAAGGATGACTTTCCACTACCCAACATTGACATGATAGTGGATATGACGGCCGGACATGAGATGCTTTCCCTAATGGATGGTTTCTCGGGGTACAATCAGATATTGATCGCAAAAGAAGACCAACACAAGACAGCATTCACATGTCCATGGGGCACCTACTGCTGGAATGTAATGCCATTTGGGTTGAAGAATGCAGGAGCTACCTATCAAAGAGCCATGACATTAATCTTCCACGACATGATCCACAAAACAGTCGAAGATTATGTAGATGACATACTTGCTAAATCAAAGAAGAGACAAGACCATATAGCAACTCTAAGTGCTATCTTTGACAGGCTTGAACAATATAAGGTTAGACTCAACCCGAAGAAGTGTGTCTTTGGGGTGCAATCAGGGAAGCTGCTAGGATACATAGTTTCAATGAGAGGGATAGAGGTAGACCCTACAAAGGTAAAAGCAATCCTTGAAATGAAAGCACCAAGAACGCTGAAACAACTAAGAGGATTGCAAGGAAGACTCCATTCCATCCGAAGATTCATAGCACAATTGGCAGATAAACAGATTGCCTATTCACACCTACTTCACAAGGGAGTAGCTTTCAGATGGGATGACAAATGCGAGCAAGCATTCAACAAAATAAAAGAATATCTACTTACACCACCTGTATTGATGCCACCAATTGTGGGGAAATCACTAATCCTATATATCTCTGCAACAACAGCCGCCCTGGGGGCCCTTTTAGCCCAACATGATGAAAAGGGAACCGAGCGGGCTATCTACTACATCAGCAGAACAATGGTGGGACATGAGCTCAATTACACATCAATAGAGAAAGCTTGCCTAGCATTGGTATTTGCGGCTCAGAAATTCAGACACTACATGCTAGCGCACCAAATCAAGTTGATTGCCAAAATAGACCCTCTAAAGTACCTATTGACAAAAGCAGCACTTACAGGTAGAATGGCTAAGTGGGTAATGATATTATCTGAACATGATATCGAGTATGTAGAACAAAAAGCCATAAAAGGACAAGTCATTGCGGATCAGCTGGCAGAAGCTCCCCTCTACACAGATAATCCACTCATATCAGAATTCCCAGATGAGTCCCTTTTTAACCTTGATGCAACAGACCACTGGAAGCTATACTTTGATGGCTCTCACACACAACATGGGTCAGGAGCTGGTGTGTTTTTCATCATGCCGCAAGGAGATTGCATACCTAGATCATACAAGCTGGCATTCCCTTGTACGAACAATATAGCGGAATATGAGGCTTTGACCATAGGACTCAAGATTGCAGCACAATGGCGAATCATGGCACTAAAAGTCTATGGCGACTCGCAACTTATCATCAACCAAGTCAACGGCGAATACCAAACCAAGGATGATAAGCTCACACCATACAAGAAGGTGGTAGAAAGCCTCAAGGAATCTTTCATCGATATTACCTTTGAGCAGATACCAAGGACAAACAACAGAGCAGCTGATGCAATGGCGACAATTGGATCCTTACTCGACATCCCTCGTAACGTCTTGAAACATGAATTCCTCGTAGAGCAGCTTCTCATACCCACATTCGAGGTACCAGAGTCAGAATACGCATGTGAACTCGTTGGTCCCAGTGATCTTTGGTATCATGATATATACACCTACCTAAAGTTAGGAATCCTCCCCACTGACATCACCCCAAACCTAAAACGCACTTTCATCAAAAGAACTTCACGATTCGTCATCCTAGGAGAGACCCTCTTCCGTAGGAGTACCGATGGAACCCTGTTACGTTGTTTAAAACCCGAGGAAGCCCTGACTGCTCTAACTGAGGTACACAATGGCACGTGTGGGTCACACTCAAGTGGTATGACCTTGGCTAAAAAGTTGCTAAGAACAGGGTATTACTGGCCGACGATGGAAAAAGAGGCACACAATTTTGTCAGAAAATGCTTGCAATGCCAATAGCATGGAGATCTTATTCATTCACCAGCTCAAGAACTGCATCCTATTGTTACACCTTGGCCCTTTTCACAATGGGGGCTTGATCTCATTGGTAAAATATCACCCACCTCATCCAATGGCCATAAATTCATTATCACCGCCACCGAATACTTCACTAAGTGGGTCGAAGCAATTCCCATGACCTACATCACCGGAAAGCAGATATCCAAGTTTATCCTGAATTACCTCATTTGTCGGTACGGTGTCCCCCAATCCATTATCTCTGATAATGGGAAGCCCTTCAAGAATCAGGATGTCCGTGACTTGTGTGAAAAATTCAAAATCAAGCATCGCTTTTCCACTCCATATTATCCACAAGGCAATGGCCAAGCAGAAGCTAAAAATAAAACCATTTTGAAAATCCTCAAGAAAACAGTCAATGACTTTGGTCGTGACTGGCATCTGTAGTTAAATCCCGCCTTATGGGCCTACCGCACTAGCATCCGCACGCCAACAGGCGCCACCCCATTCTCTCTGGTCTACAGATTAGAGGCCATACTCCCCATTGAGATCGAGCTCCCATCACTAAGGATATCACTGCAAAACCTTATCACAGATGAGGAATACAGGGTCACAAGACTCAATGAGCTGGAATTACTAGATGAAAGGTGCATGGATGCCCTTAATCATCTACAAGTGTACCAGAATCGCCTAAAAAGGAGCTACAACAAGAACATCAGACAACTCACTTTCCAAGTTGGTGACCTCGTGCTGAAAGAAAACCAAAAAAACGTGCCAAATCCAGATACAAAGGGAAAATTTGAGCCCAACTAGCTGGGACCTTTCGTCATCACTACAAGTTACACATCAGGGGCATATCAACTAGCAACACCAGAAGGCGAGCCTCTGCAGGAGCCTCTGAATAGCTCTCATCTCAAAAAGTTTTATGCCTAAACATTGCAAGGTATAGAACCAAAAAATACAAAAACAATCAGAAAAAGTCCTGAAAAAATGGTTACCTCGATGAAAACCTAGCAAACAGGCATCTTGGTGACAACAAAAAAAATCAAAAGATCAAAAAATCCAAAAAAAAAAATCAGAAAAGGATTGAAAAATAGTAAAGAGAAAAAATCGTCCTCTAGTGAAAACCACTTCGGTGGCACTTTGGGCAAATACCTTGGTGAAAACCTGGCAAACAGGCGTCAAGTGTAAATAAAGTACCTTCCCCATCTATCAGGATCTGCACAACTCATCCACTCCATCACATTCCACTTATCCGCTCGCATCCATACCATAGCCTGCGTTGGTATCTGTACTATATTCCACCATTGGAACTACTTGGCATTTCAAAGGTCAGTCTGTCCCGCCTTTATCAAAGTAGTCTATCACACCACACTGGGGGCACGTTCTCGCAACATCGGATCGGATTCGTGTATATTCTCGTGATCTTTTTCAAAATTCATCAAAAAATTCCAAAAACATTCAGAAAACTCATTCAAAAAACCAAAAACATTCAGAAAAATCATCAAAAATCCAAAAACATGTCGAAATATCAGAAAATCTTCAAAAATTTCATCATTAAGTCTTGTCAATTTTTTCTACCTTGTCGAACTACGTCGTCTCTGAGCTTGAACGTAGGCAAGGGTGATCTTTGATCATCCCCCGAGACGGTTGGGTCAGTCCTTTAGGCGTCCGTCGCATTGGCAATCCGTTTGCCCATCTAGTCTGCATCTTAAGTCAGTCCTTTAGGCAATAAAATGGCAATCCATTTGTCCATATTATCATCAAGTCAGTCCACCACTAGTCGAACTACGTGGTCTCTGCGTATATAACGTAGGCAAGGCTAATCTATGGATGAGCTCCCGAGACCCCTAGGATAGGTCTTTAAGTTAGTCTGTTCGTTGTAAAATCTTGAAAATACCAAAAACATTGGAAAATCTTGAAAATACCAAAAACATTTGTAAAACATCTCAAAATTTCAAAAAACAGCCTCAAAACATTTGAAAAAACCAAAATGGTGCATCCATTTCATCTCGCTTTCACTCGTGATTGTCATCATTCATAATAAATCATCGTCGCTTTCACCCTTTGGTGAGTTAGTCAGAAGCAAGTTTAGTAGGTTCTAAAGTGAACGCCTAATCGTCAAAGTCTCGAAAGTCTAAGTCAGTAAGTCAGCAAGTTGGTCAACTCAGAGTATCAATAGCTCATCATGCAATCAGTCTCACCAAAACCTTGATCACTACATGTCCTAGGATGAAGCTTTCCTGCGATGGACATAAGCATCAAGTACCCCACAGTAGTTTAGTCTTGGCTAGCGATACGAAGAACATTAGCTTGCTTGTTTACTTTATTTTAGTCTTTTAGACTTATCTTATTTTGCGCTCATTCCAAGGACCTCTCGATGATACCTAAACAAAACTGGTTTAGAGAGAAAGGAAGGGGGCAACGATCAGTATCTTTTTATCTGCTGTGCTTGTTGGATATTCTTGTAAAATAACTTCGTCACGCATACTTTGTTTTGTTTGTAGGAAGGATGTTTTAGGTATCTTGTTGACCACATAAGAAGGCTTGCCTTTTTATGTTTTGGCCCGAGATGTCTAGAATATCTGAACTGCATTCTGAATAAGGTTATGTCTGTCAAGTGTGAACAAGAGTACTCCTATCTGATTGTCAAGTCAAAGTCCATCACACTAGGCGCAACGCCATCCTGGTTCTTAATACCTTGATGCATCGCACCTAGGTGTGTTATCAAACATAAAGAAAGGTATGCTCTTTTCCCATCCCTGGATAAGCAACACATCATCATCATTCATCATCATATCCAATAAAGTCTCGACTACTAGTGGACTTGTTGGACTTCTATATCTTCTTGGATTTAAGGGTTCATCCCTCTCATTCTTCTATCTTCTTTCATGCTAACAATGCATCCATCTTGCATCCGTATTCTCATTCTACATAATCATGTCATACCATCATATCAGGACAACGTCATACCATCTCATCCATCTCACATGCATCGCATAATCATTTAACATGCTTAAAATAATATAGATTTGTTATTCTAAGCATCTTCCGAACATCTCATTTACATCATCATTACCATCCATACATCCATTTTGAACCTCTTTGTCGCGAGATCCACCTCAAATTGTATCTTTTCGCTCGATCTCTCGAGGGGGCAATGTACTAACGTACTTCTTTTCGCTGGGGCATCCGAAAAATCGGAAATTTTTTAATTTCGATATCGGCAACATCATTCTTTGAACCAATGCAACAAGTACATTGCTTCAAAGAGGGGCAAAATGTAGACATGCAAAAATAACAATCAGGCATCATACAAATTAACATTCATTTCTGCTATTAATCAATTAAAATATTTATTGATTTAATCCTAAGGTTCATCAAGCTTAATTAAATAAATCAAATTATTTAATTAAGTTCCTAAGGTTCTTCTTATTTGATTTAATAAATCAAACTGATTTAAAATCAAATATCAAATCCCTAAAATCCCCTAAGTTAATTAATTAACTTCTAAATCACAATTACCATTCTCTAGCTTTTGACTCAACTAGAGTCAAATCTAAACTCCTAACTAACCCACCCACTTGCATCAATAAATCAATTTAATTGATTTATTAAAAAGCCTATTTTCTCTCAATAACTCTCATCTTTGACTTTTTTGTACAAAGATAATTCCCCCCAAAACTCTCAACAATATGCATTTATTGATATTTTTCAAATTTGAATGGGCACATTGGCCAAAACTTGCACAAGCTTTGACCAATCCCATCATGCCAAGTGGCTCTATTCTATTGGAGGGGATTTAGTCCCACATTGGCTAAACTTGGCCTCTCTTCTCTCAACTTCTTCTATAAAAGCGATGCATCTTCTCTCATTTCTAACAACACATTCTGAATGCATCTACACTATAGGCAACTTGAGCTCATAGCAACTCATTGTCTATTGGCTTGGAAAAAGGATTGGGAAAGGGCTCTCTCACATTTTCATGGAGGGCACCAATCCACCATAGGATAGGTTGTATTTTATTTGCTCTATATTGCATATTTTATCTTAGTTTTCATTACTATTTAGAGTTAATGACATATTTTATCCTATGAGGATGGCTTGAATCTACACAATCAATGTGCAAGATTTCACCATCCTACACTATCAGTGTGCGACTAATGTAGTATATGGCTCTTTCTTTTTCCTCATGGTCATTTTGTGCCAATAATGCCCCCATGGCATTTGTAGTTGTGAAGACATACAAGATCAATGGCTTGCCTTCAATGGGTGGCATCAAGACTGGTGGTGTCAATAGATATTCTTTAATTTTATCGAAGGTTGTGTGGCATTTTTCCATCCATACAAAGGGAACAATTTTGTGTAATAGGTATTGAAATGGTTGACACTTGTCTGCCAACTGTGCGATGAACCATCAGATGGACTGTAGTCTACCCTGAAGTGTTCTCAACTCACTAATGCCTTTTGGTGGAGGCATGTATAGAATTTATTTCACTTTAGCAAGATCAAATTCTATGCCGCATCATGAAACTATGTAGCCCAGTAGCTTGCTTGAAGTGACCCCAAAGAGACATTTTTTTGGGTTCAAATAGACCTTGTAATCTTCCAACCGCCTGAATATTTTCTCCAGTACTTTGAGATGATCTCTCCATGTGAAATATTTAGCCAAGAGGTCATCCAAATAATCTTCCATTAGAATATGCATCATGTCATGAAAGATTGTTGTCATAGCTCTTTGGTATGTGGCACCTGCATTCTTTAGGCCAAAAGGCATGACATTCCAACAGTATGTTCCCCATGGGTAGGTGAATGTTGTTTTGTGTTGATCCTCAATTGCAATTTGGATTTGTTTATAGCCAAAGAAACCATCCATGAGAGATAGCATCTCATACCCTATTGTAAGATCAAAAATCATGTCTATATTTGGTAATGGGAAGTCATCTTTTGGACAAGCCTTATTCAAATCTCTAAAATCTGTGCAAATACAGATTTTTCCATTTGGCTTTGTTATAGGGGCAATGTTGGATATCCAATCAACATAATCTATTGATCTTATAAATCCAACATCTAGTAACTTCTTTAGTTTAGCCTTTACCAGTAGTGCAATATGTGGATGCATTTTTCGCAACTTTTTTTTGATTGGCTTGATATTTGGGATTAACAGAAGATGGTGCAGTACCAATTCTGGATCTAAGCCTGGCATGTCAACATATGACCATGCAAAGTTAATCTTCCTTTCTATGAAGAATTGTTGGAACTCAGGGTTTTCTTCTGTTAGGGATGCAACCAAGAGAACTATTTTTGGATTCTCTGGTGTGGCTATGTTAACTTCAATGGTGTCTTCAATGAGAATTGCTGATTTTTCTTGTGTTGTGGGAAGAAAGCCCAATCATCCATCCTTAGGCACCTCAAAGAGTTTTTTACGTTTTGATACATCCTTTATTTTTACTATTTTCTTGTCAGAAGGTGCCTTGCGGTTTTCACCTAAAGAGTTTATTTTTTTGGTTTTATTCTTTGCATTTTTGCGAGTGGAGGATTGCACAGTCTCCCCGAAGTAAGTTGCACAATCTAGGTCAATGGAAAATCCTGTTTTACGATCACCCCATGGTATGCCTTCTCGGAGCCCCATGAATTCTGCTATTGCCTCATCATTTTGAAAGATGTCCATTACTAGTGGTTCTTGTTGGTCCTAGTCAATTAGTTGTGGGTAAACAAAGGAAATCTCATTGTCAGTGTTGGTAAAGGATGGGGAAGATACAAAAAGTGTGCAAATTGAAGCCTCTGGTGTGAAGGCAAAGTTGTCAATTTCAACTTTTGTATCAGATGCGATCGATGGTCCATACTCCGATTCTGATGAATTGAACTCAAAGTCATAATAGGGCACAAAATTATCAGCATCATGACTACTGGATGGCCTTTTAGAGGCATGGATAGTAGGTTCAAATAATTCAGGCTCATGGGTAGGCTTAGGGATGGGGTGGGATATTTCAGGTATTGGCGAGGGTAATTTATGTTCCTCTGGATCCCAAGGAATGCGTACCCATTCCTTATTTTGGGAGTGTCAGTCAATAGGATCAATATTGTATTCTTTTTAGAATCGTTCTTCAAAGGGTAGTTGACCAGGATCTAGGAATAGCTCATCAATATCATAGTTGCTCAAGGTTTTCTCAGATCCCCATTCCAATTCATTTGAGTTAGTTTCAGTAAGGGATTCTTCGCTTGTCTCAACACTTTCTATAGCCTTTACGTCCTCACTTGAAATTTCATAGGTACATTGATCATCAGATCTGAGTTGGTCAAACCCTAGCCCTATGTACCTTGGTCTTACATAAATGATAATAGGTTCCCTCCTTCCATTGCTAGCCTTTCCAAGACCACTTGTGTTGTCAAAACCCAGGGCCTTGCATATGTCATAGCCTTTTCCATAGAGATGTACTGGTAGCAGAGGCAACTCTTCTAGGTCTTTGTAGATCAAGTTAGTTATGTCAATGATGACTTCATTACCCATGTCCCCCTATAGTGTGAAAACACTTTTTGGTGGAACCTTGAATGTTGTTTTTGGCTCGATCTCAAAACATGGTCTACCATAGACTTTAGGTGGCTTAGGTATTGTGGTGATATAGTAAGATGTATTCAATTTGAATTCTCCACAGCCAAGGTCCTAGATCAGAAGGTCTTTACTTGGTATGGAGGTCGAGGAAGATGGCATTGCGGAAGTTGACAGAATGGATGATTTTGTGAGTGTAGATGGGTCAATATATTTGGACGAAGTGGAAGCTAAGGCTTCATGATTGATGGGTACCTAGTGCTCAACAGTAGCTCACAGATTGGTACAATATTGAAATGGATCAGGATCTCCTGGGATAGTGATTTCAGTACCATCAAAAGGGAATTTCAGGCATTGGTGGTATGTGGATGGAATGGCCCTTAGAGCATGAATCTAGGGGTGACCAAGTAAGATATTATAATTTATGTCATGATCCAAGACTTGGCATGTTGTATCTATGATTACTGGTCCCACCCGGAGTGGAATTGTAATGATGCCTTTAGAAGCATGCTCTTCATCATCATATGCCTTGATGGCAATGCTCTTGCTAGAATCTACACATGCATCAGAGAATCCAAGAGCTTTAACCAATTTTAAAGAGCATATGTTCAATCCTACTCCAGCATCTACTAAGACTCATCTAACCTTATGTTTGTGGACAAAAACCTCAATATGGAGGGCATCATTATGAAATGGTTTGGGTGAGGAATAGTCATTGTCTGAAAAGGTGATGTGATGAGGCGAATTCAGATATCTGACCATAGTCTCAAAGTGGTTGACATCAATGTTGGTTGGGACAGACAAATCTTGTAGGACTTTATCCAAGATGGCCTTATGTGCAGGCAAGATACAGAGCAATTCAAGAATAGATATTTGAGTGGGTGTTTTATTCAATTTTTCAATAAGGTTGAACTCTAGTTTAGGGTTTGACTGTCTGGAAAATGGACCAAGTATGATGATCTTAGGTTGGCGTGCAGAGGGACCTAGGATAGTGACCTTGCCTTTATGCGTGGTGACATTGCATTCTGGGACCTTTCTAATGGTGATAGTATTAACACACTCATCTTCATCAAAAGTGCAAAGATTGTTAATAATGCTACCTTTGGGATAATTGTAGGCGGGACAAACATTATTGTAGGCAACACGGATGTGATTGGCTTGATTATTGTTATTCTTCATGCTAGATGAAGATGGTTTACGATGATCTTGTAGTCGGTTCTTGTGAATAGTATGATCCACATTAGATGTGAATGGTTGACCACCCAACTCAATGGTGTGATATTCAATGAGGTCTTATACCAAATTTCGCAACTGATGACAAGAGGAAGTTTTGTACCCTTTGGCATGATGGTAGTCACAAAATGCGCTCTCATCCCACCATGATGGATTGAACTGTCCAGGGTCATATGGTTTAGGCTCTTCTAGTGTTATGACGTTGTTTTGAAGAATTTTCTTCAAGACAATTTCAATAGGTTCACCCAAAGAGGTGTATGTGCATTTTTGGAATTGTTGGGTTTGACGCAACTACCTTTGATTAGCTTGAGTAGGATTGCTTTGAAGAGCATTGGCAGTTGGTGTTGGTGTAGTTATAGGTGTGTTTTGATTTTTCACTCCTTTGATGGTGAGTACATGACCTATTGCATTGATGGTTTTTCAATCGACCACACTGTCATTGGTGATGTGTTTGTTCTTAACCCAATATTTGGTTTTGTCATTGGAGCTACTTGGGTTATTGTTTGTGGTGGTGTTTATGGTTTTGCCATCATATTTCAATTCACCTTTGGCGATCAAGGCTTTCTCCAGTTGAACACCCTTTTCAACAAGGTCAACAAAGGTGGTGCAACAATGGACTTGTAAGCCATAACTTAGTGGTCCTAGGAGAGTTTTTACAAACATGGTGAGTTTCTCCTTTTTAGGTGTTTCTACTAGACATATGCTTGCTAAGGTTCTCCATCTTTGAAAAAATGGGATAAAAGTCTCTCCTACATCCTCTTGGGTAAGTCTACATAAGGAGGCAAAGTTGATATCCATGTCAATGTTATAGGCATAGTTTTCAACAAACTTGTTTTCCAATTCATCCCATGTTTTGATTCCTTTAGGCAATAGAGAGAACCATTCCAGTGCATGACCTGCGAGACTTCTAGAAAAAAGTTTCATGAGATATGTTTGCTCATATGCAATGTCCATGCAACTACTAATGAATTCTCTTATATGTTCAATAGGGTTTGTTTTACCTTTGTATTTAGGAAAATGAGGTACCACATAACCATGAGGAAAGGGTGGCATATACAAGGTTGTGTCGAATGGATATGGACACAAGTCATGTGAAATGTAAGAATTTTTATTGGATTGTTGCAAGGTCTCCACTTGCATTTGAAGAGCAGCGAGTCGGAGTGTGAGTGCTTCCACAATTGGGTTGTTGGTAGCATCACACATGTTGGTGATAGGAATGGCTTGAGTACCCACCTATTGTGATGAGCTGTGTTGATTTGGAATTGGTTGTCGGTGAGAAAAATGAGTGTTCTGATTAGGTGGTTGTTGGAAATGAGTCTTTTGATGAGGGATGTGTTGTTGTGTATGGACTTGAGAGGCATAAGTGGGGATGTGAGATCCTGCCATGTTGGACTGAATTTGAGGACCTTTTTGGTTTTGAGTTTGTTGATGTCCAAATGGAGTGAATGATTGAGGGCCTTGTTGATTTTGATCTTGTTGATTCCCAAATGGAGTGAAGGATTGATGGCCTTGTTGATTTTGAGCTTGTTGATGCCCAAATGGAGTGAAGGATTGAGGGCCTTGTTGATTTTGAGCTTGTTGATGCCCAAATGGAGTGAAGGATTGAGCACCTTGATTGCCTTCCCCAAATAAGAGATTGTGGCCATGAGGATTGTTGGTGTTTTGGACCATAGGAATGTTGTTATTAGCCCATGAGGAAGTAGGTTGGGTGCCTTGTATGACAACTCTTCGTTTATTTCTACCAAAAGGGTTGGATGAGTTGGTTGCCATAGCATTTGAAGAGCCTAATAATAGGTTTGTCGATGTACTCATGGAACTAGATGAAGTTCTAAATTGGTTTGAGGTGGTTGCACCCATTGTTTGTGAAGGGATGGTGGATTTTTTTTGGGGGATTGATTGTGATGTGGTGTTGGGTTCGGAAGATGATCCCCCAATAGATGTTGTGTTGGTTGTGGCGGTAGTATGAACAAAGGAGGTAGCATTGATGGTGTTGATGACATTTTGTGAAGAAGCTCCCATGGAAGGATTGTGTGATGGGGGATTGGGAGATGTTGCTCTAAGAGTGTTAAGATCAAATCCCTTTGGTAACTTAGCCCCTTGGTCAAGGAGCATAGCTAGGAATCTAGAAGAGTCATTTAAGACTACTTCTTCCACAAAAGTAGCAACTTTTGGGTGTTGGGTAGAAGCTAATATGTCTTCTTCAAAGACTTCCCCATTTGAGTCTCTGCGGATGAATTGTTCAAAAAGGATTTGTGGAGCGAGTGGGATGTTCATCTCACTGAAAGGATTGATGTTGGAATTTCCCATGTTATAAGAAGTATTGTTCATGTCATTAGGGAAGGAATCCATACTAGTTGTGAAACCAAAAAATTTGGTGTCTTGTCCAAAGGAATCCATGAGTCTTTTCTTTTTCTGTAATCTAGTTTCAACCATAAAAGTTTTGCTCAACTGAGGGATGATTTGGGAAAATGATCTAAATATGACACTATGTTTTTGGGTTTTTTGGAACTTTAGGAATGTTTATGAGATGCAAATGGGACCTAAAGAAGACCAAAGGTTTGTGAATGAAAATGGTGTTACTCTAAAATGAAGATGCTAAATGGTATGCAACTAAAAGGAGCCTAAGATGCACTGACTATTGAGGAATCTAAGGAGATGACTACTTGAGCAAACAAAGTTTTTATAGTGATTCAAGTTTGGAAAACCAATGGACCATAAAAGGACTAAAAGAGGACAAAGTGAAGTTTCCACACTAGACTATTGAGTGGGAAATAATTCACAAAATATGTGACAAAATGACAAGAGGTAATTGTGTCCAATGATAACCTACTAATGAATGCAAAGTTTTGACAATAGATGGTAAGAGTCTACTCATAAAATCTGGAAAAGTAAGTGTCTAAGGAGATGGTAAAGTTACCAATGCAACTAATGGAATGGAAAATGGAATCCTATTGTGATCCCAAAAATGGTACCTATAATGCAATGTTTAAGGGAAGTTGAGCAAATCCATATATGGTTTAAATAGTAACAGTGAAGGAAGACTTGATGTAATTCTGGAAAAGACAAGTTTTTGGTTTTGATTTTGACAGTGAGAAAGGTGGTTATGAAGTTTTCGCAAATGCATCACAATGAATGCGGTATGACAAAGCAAACGTGGTTCAAAAATTGGCGACTACGACTCAAAATGGCGAATGCGGTTTGATACTTGGCAAATGCGACTCAATATCATGAATGCAGTTCATGATGACTCATATGTGGCTCATCAGAGTGAATGTGGCTCATAATTTTTTGAATGTGACTTAGCATAGAGATTGTGGCTCAAAGTACAACGATGTAGTTTGATAGAGCGTTTGCATCGTAGGAAGCAATTTTTTTTGGAAAAAAAAAAATAGTTTGCAGATTTGACCAGTTTTGACTCAGATTTTTGATGTTCAGCTTGTTGAAGTTTGTTGAAGTTTTTTGAAAATAGTTTGGCAAACACTTGGTGTTGAAAAAATAAAAAATCAATCACTTTGAAGAGATTGACGAAAAAAATCCTAAGGCTGCAAAGATAGTATTCTTTTGGATCCCACTAACTACATATCCATAGCGAATGAATTTAGAAGTTTGGCCCCATGGGATCCCCCTTACAGTGCACTCACTTTTCAAGGCAACCAAGCTTCCAATCTCCATGAAACTCCCATGGCAGATTGATCATTTCTACTATGAACTACATAGATGCAGGTGCCTTGGCAACGACCGTTGCTACACCAAAGAATATAAGGTTTTTGGCTTTCTATAACAAAGGATTTAATTCGGGCATCTATTCGAGTGGCCATACATGGGGCCAAGATTAAGCTCCATTATGGAGGCACTCTAGCCTGAAGAGGTTAAGCTCAACAGGGTTTTGGGGAGTACTACTTGGTCCGTATGACATATCTGCACTTGTAATCCTAGGTTTTCCCTTAGGATTCACATTTATATACCGGTTTGAAGTAGCTCGGCTAAAGAGCTTCATTGCTGGTTTGAGTCACTTTGGGGTGAGTACTTTTTCCCACCAAAGCAGGCCCAATTTTCTAAATTTCAACAAAAGCGATAAAAAATATTCATAGTTTGATCGATCTTTGTTTAAAAACAAAGAGAGAGAACATGAATATTTCGGATCACACTCGCATGGTGTTCTTTTTAATGCCCAAAATGAAATTTTTTGACAAACAAAGAAAACAATGGTTCATTTTAACCATTTGTAGTATTTGACAAGCAAGGGGTTAATTTTAACCATTTGTAGTGTTTTCTATCTAAGAGTTAATTTTAAACGCAAATGAGAAACAAAATTTTTTGTTCTTTTTATCTAATGAGTGTAAAATGCAAGTTTTTTGAAAGAAATGGAAAAGAAAAAAAACTAACTAAATCTAGGTGAAAACATGTTGTCACCAGAAAAATTAGTAACATGGGAAAATACTAATCTAAAAATAGAAAAGAGAAGAAAAAAATAAAATAAACTGAAACTGAAAGAAACTGAAAAACAAATGTTACCAATCATTTGCGTCACAGGATGTCAAATGCAGCACGACATGTCGATTTCATCTCTCAGGAGGTCAAGTGGGTTGGGATAAGTCGAATGCGTCTTTTGTGAGCTCTAATGCGGCGCAACAGGTCGAATGCATCGTTCGTGAGCATAAATGCAGTGCAATAGAGCGTTTGCATCACAAGGGCTAGCAATTGCATCATTTTGTACAACTGTACCTGCAAAACAAAACTGAGGCCATACAAAAACCTACAAAAACGTGTTAATGGGACGGGTTCACCAAAGTAATGATGGATTTCTGGAAAATAGATTTGTTAGTTCATATAGTGCATGCAATAGTTAAATCCAAACAAACAATGAAATACATGGGAGATAAATGAGAAAATGAAAATGAAGCTAGAACAGTCTCACCCAATCTTCTCTCCTCCATGATTGATTTCCATTGTACCTCCTTAGTTTGTTGTGATAAATGAATGGCCTCAGATTTGATGAGAAAACTCTATATGTCTAGCCCTAAACAATGCTTTGAAGGATTTATAAAATAAGATTACACAAGAAAATTAATTCTATAATGCAAGTGGTTAAAATGACAAATGCAATGACAATAAGAAATGATAATAAGAGATCAAATTAACAGGTCTAAGATATTAAATAAGAGATGTCGAAAATGATAACAAGATCGCCATTTCATAGAAAATGCAATCTTGAATGGACAGATGAGATGAGAGATTGAGAAATGCCCTGGAATCAATGGTTAAGATTCAAAATGGCAATTTTCAATTAGGGTTAGGGTAAAAATCCCCAAATGTGTGGACAAGATTTAATTTAGGAATTTAAATCAAATGGTGGAGAATAAATGTGACATTGAGATGAAATTAGTAAAAATCAGAAGATAAGGAGATGAGATTTTAGAAAATCAGTAATTTTAGCAATTACTTGATTTGTAGAAGAATATTTCCATTTTGAATTAAATTAATTCAAAATATGGATTTGTGAGATAATGAGTAATTGGATTTTAAAATTAATTACTAAAGGAAGAATCAGTTAACTATGTGAGACATTTTTAAATAAATCGTTTTATTTAAAAAGGTGGAAGTGTCCCATAAAGTAATTAAATAATTAAGAATAATTATTTAATTTAGAATAGGAAGTTAATTAATTAAATAAATTAATGAATCTATTTAATTAAAAGAGAATTTAGGGATTAGTGACATATTAACTAAATATATTAAAATATATTTATTTAATAATCAGGAGGACATTAATGATGAAGATTAATTAAATAAATGGGACTTTATTTAATTATGAGACGACTTTGATAATTAGTGACACATTAAATAAATAAATATGATTGATTTATTTAATAATCATGAAGAAGAAAAGATAATGAATTAATTATATAATTATGATTTATTTAATTAATAGTTGAAGGTGGGTTAGAAACATAATTAAAATGTCATAATTATGTTAGGATGGAAGGTGGTAAAATAGTGCTTGCAGGCCTTAGTCGTTTTTATGTATCTACATAACGAAGTTGTTTCATAAGTTCATAACCTCTTCCATAAATATTTTTCATTTCTTCAGGATCCGGTGGTTTTTCATAATCAATTTCATCAAAGTTTGTTGTGTAATTTTTTTCTTCTAAAGTGATTGAAGTGGATGCTTTTGAGTTTTATGTTGACATTACCTCTTTTTATTTTCCCTTGTCAAAATCTTTGTTTATGATCTTGTATTCTCCCATAAAAGTAGGTGTGAAGTCTAAGGAACCCCAATGATCTTCCAATAACTTTGAAACCCATAATTCAATATGCTTTTCTTTTTCTTTCTATTGCATGGGTTTAACTTGTATAGTTGGTGTCAGTGTTCTCAAAGGAATTTCCTTGTTTTCTCAATGAGTAATCTATTTGGTTCAAGGTTATCTTTGAGTTTGTAAAAAAAAAAATGATAGATGTACATTTTACGATGAAGGGTAGAAGGAACCCCATTCATCTCATGAATCCATGGTTTTCTTAAAAGAATATTATATGAAAGATCTCGAGGCATAGCATGGATTGGAGTTCACAAGGTAACCTTTCCAAATATAATAGGTAATGTGATGACTCAAAGTGGTTTTTTTTATACCTTATCAAACTAACCAATAGAAAAAGAATCAGGGACAATGTCACTCCTATTCATATGAAGCTTCTCCAAAATGTTCACACTATGCACATTAAGGGTTGACCCACTATCAACAAGAGTTCTCTTTATCCCATTTCAATTAACATAAGCTATTATCATGAAAGCTTCATTTTATTTTTCCTCTTCTAATTAAGGTAACTCGTATTGACAGAAATTAATATCTAACTTGGCTAGAGTTATAGTTTGAATTTGTGCTGCCACATTGTTTGATTGCACATTAGGAGGGGTAGAAACTTGTTATAAAGAACTTTGAAGCATGTTATGATAAATAGGTAAGGCTTGAATAAGGTCCTATAAGGATATCTCAGCAGAAGTCTTTATAAGTTGTTCAAAAATATCATACCCCTTTCCACTTTGTAAAGGAAAACAAGGAGCACTAGGCAAGGTAAGGTTAGAAAATGAGAGGGATGTTTGAGTTGTTTGTCTTTGTTGTAGATTATTCCCAGTGTTATATGTATGATAAATGGTATTGTAACTTGGTTGTTGTGAAACATTATCATTATCAAGTTACCTTTTAGGTGGTTCTAAGATAAGAACAAGTTTATTTTGAACTTGTGGTTGTTGTGAGGGTGGATAAATGATGATTTTAGCCTCACAAGGTGTAATAAATAAAGGATCTCTAGGACGTCTCAAGAGAGTTCTAATGTTCATAGCCTCATTGAATTTATCCTTTTTCTCATGATATCCTAGTGAAGGGGATTCTAATGTCACTTCATAATCTTCATGTAAGGAATCCACATTACTATTGCTTGAAAGAAATGTGTGAGTATGTGTAAGATCATCATGGAAAAAATAGCCCCTTAAGTGGATATAAAATTCAGAAAATCAGAGTTAGGCAACTTGACGTAAAAATTTGAATAATTTATCTATATTATTTCAAAAATATGTAAGAATAGAATCTGTAGAAAATTGAATTTAGTTTCTAAACTACTAGGTTTATTGAAAAAAAATAAAAATCTATTTGGTGAAAATTTGAAATTTCAATGCAGTAGTACTTAAATTTTAGGGAAAAAATAAGAAGTAGGTGTCTGTTTGACCACCCTAACCACAATAAAATGACAATATTTTTTTATAAGATTTTAGATATAAGTAGGGGAATCATGTCCCGATGTGATGCATATTTGTTTGTAATTTTTTTCCAAGTAAATAATTAATTATGATTTTTTTATTACAAATTTTAAAAAATATAAAAACTCGTATGTCTAACCATCTTAACTTGGTCAAAACTTCATGAAATAAATTTTTTATTATTTTAATCCTATAATATGTGAAGCATAGAATGTGACACATATTTTAGATTCAAAAAATGTGATATCATTTGAAAGCTATAGATTTTTTCAATCAACCTATCAATCAGGACTTTAGTCATAATTCAAATAGAAAATGAATAATAATTATTTATTAAATTCAAATTAAAGCATAATTTATATTGGTGGAAATCTAAAAATCTCCTTTAAAAACCCTTTTTGTTTCATCAATTTTGGTTAAAAAAAAAAGTTGTCAGCCACATGGGTCATCATATCACTAGATATCGCCACTTTTTGGCCCATCATGATCTTGCACATACTCATGTCCATGTTTTCATTTTTCGTGCACCATGCTATCTTCCCTAGTAGTAGAGTTTTTAGGAGAGCTAAAAAATAGATGTTCATGAAATTCAAAGGTTTTTTCTTCTAAAATGACTTCATCACAAGTAAGGGAGTTATCAATGGTTGGATTTTCTTGCTTATCAATGATGGAATTCTCCTATTCAATAATGTTTTCCCTAAGGGAAGAGAGACAAATAGGATTCTCATGAATCTCATCAATTTTATCTTCTAACAACAAAATATCTTCGCAAATAGGAGAGATATTAGGAGAAGGCCAAATTTTATTGTTATGATTGTCCATGATTTCATCCTTATTTTCTAAGGTCTCACTCTCTTGTGCCATAACATCTACCCTAGTAGAAGAGCTTTTAGGAGAGGAGAAAACAAAAGGTTCATCACATTCCATGGTTATATTTTGTAAAGTTGCTTCATCACAAATAGGGGAGGCATCAAAAGAACAACTAATGATGGGATCCTTTCATTCAAATATATCTTTCCAAATGGTAGGAGCATTAGGAAAGGGAGGAACAAGGTTCTCATGACTCTCAATAAGTGTATCTTCTAACACAAAACTATTTTCTTCGTGGGTAGGAGAGATATTAGGGGAGAAATAAATTTAATTGTCATGGTTATCTAAAATTACATCCCTATATCCTATAATTTCTTCCCAAGTAGGACAGGTATGATTGTCATAACTCTCAATCATTGGATCTCTTAATACCAACATATCCTCCTCAAAAATGTGATTTTTATGATCGTTCACGATTGTGTCATCTTTCACTAAAGAATTCTCACAAGTAGGGGAGGTGTTGGGAGATGAATTTAGACTAAGTAAATTAGTGGAATAAATCTCATCTTCTTGTGTCATAATATCTTCCCAATGGGGAGGAGGAGAAGGAAAGACAAGACTTTCATAATTCTCAATGATTGCATCTTCTTTCACCAAGATACCTTCATCACTAACATGAGAGGTATCAGGAGAAAATAAATTATGTTTTCATGATTGTATATGCTTGCATCTTCTTCTATCACAACATTCCCACAAATAGGAGAGATAGGATGGGGTTTGGTTCATTTTCACTCTCTTGCATCAAGAGACTCTCATAACTAGGAAATATTTTGGGCGAATGACTAACATGCTTATTGATTAACTTTTTCATGGTACACTTGGAAAGGAAAGATAATAACATTGTAAAAAGTAATCTATCCAACTTATGCTATGCTTCAGAATTTAAACAATCATCTAACAAATCTAATAATTTTCACTAATGAAATGATTTTTGAAATGTATTTTTAAAAATGACTACACTATATGGATGATTTGACCTAGTCTATACATAAAACAAAAATTTCTAAAACTTTCCAAACTTATATTGTAGGTTACTAGTAGGCATAAGAAGTGCATAAAATCACTAGAAAGCTCATTAATGTTGATTTTTATAGGCCTCCAGGGACTCATTCTCCTAGTGGTGAATGGGTCCTAGTATGCTTTTCTGGGAAACTTTGAATTTGGTATTGAACCTTAGGAACTATCAAAAGTTGTTGCCTATGTAACCCTAATAGGGACTCATTTTCCCTAGGGAAAATCTGTCCTATATTAGTGTTTTGAAACTGATGTTTAAAGATTTTTAGGTCTTTTTTAGTGGTTTTCAGATTCAGTTTGCTATAGTAAGTTTTCAGGTTCAGATTTCTATAAATGGAAGTTGAAAATGTGACAAAATGATGAATTACAAGACCTAGTTTGATATGAAATTTTGAGTTCAATTTTCAAATGAAAGGTTATATGATCTAAATGATATGCAAGATGACTGATTTTTTTTTGTATTTTTCAAATTTAAAGAATGCAAACAATGCAATTCTAAAACCCTATATGAGATGAAAATTTGAATGCAAACTAAGACACCCTAAATGAGATCTAATTCATTAAAAATGAATGCAAATGAAGGAAATATCTAATCTAACATGTAAAGATAGAGTCCAAAATCAAAAAACTACAATGCTCAAGAAGTCGGGTTCACCAAAATGAAACAAAGAAAATGAAGGTGCACCACAAATGGGTACACCTAATTTGTAATTGGATTCATTCTATTTTTGAGGGCTATAATGTGCATTTAATAATCAAAAAATAAATGTAATTTTTATAACAGTAAAATGTTAGGTTTTAAGGTGCTGAAATGATGTGTAACTATTAGAAAACGTGTTGTTTTGAGCCTCACTAAGGACTCATTCGCCCAGTGGTGAATGGGTCCCTGCTAGGATTTTGGAAAATTCATTTTTGGGTTCTATTCTTCAATGTCTACACTCCTAGATTCCAGGTTCTCAGCTCCTAAAATTCGAAAATGAATTTTGTAGCTTATTTTTCACAATCTTGCAAGAAAGATGACAACTTTTACAAGATTGCAACTTTGACAACTTTTGTTCGCCAATTGATCTTCAATATAAAAACTTCAATCACACATCAAGACAAAAGAAAAATGTTGATTTGTTAGGGAATGGGCATTTTCCTTGGTCAAACCCCATTTTGGTAATTAAACCTTAAAATAAAACAATGCATAAAAGGAAAGATGATGAACAATGTAATGCTACACCTCACCAATCCTCAATTGAACCTTGGATTGCAAATTTGAAACTTATCATGAAGTAGACTCAAAGAGTGTATATCTTGATCATGAACTTGACATAAGATAATGACTTTGAAGACTTGAACTTGATCAACAATGCTACATCACATTATATCAACAACATGCATGACTTTGACATGATGAATTGTATCCTTGATTTCTATAATAAAACTTCAATAATTTTCCCTTCAAAGCCTTCTTGAATTCTCTTGAATGCTCTATAATGCTCTTGTGAAAGTGCTCTTATGATAATTTGAATTTTCTAGGTGAAACTATGTGAAATAACTTTATATTTATAATTAACTTAAGATTAAATCTCAAAATTCAAATAACACAAGTTGACATCAAATCTAGGATTTGAAATTATTAAAATACCACCAAAAACATATCCCAAGGGGGGGTCCTATGTTAAGGAGGACCCATTCGCTACAGAGAGAATTGGTCCTAGCATACTTAACTAGGAAATGTTTCATGGATTGTGAAATTCCATGCCAAAAGGGGGTCCTAGAACCTAGTGGGGACCTATTCCCCAAGAGGCGAATGGGTCCTAGGTCACTATCCTAGGACACATTGCTTGAAAAATTAAGTGTTGTGTAATTTTATTTTAGAGTGTTGGGTTTTACCCCTCATAAAATGTAATAAATAAGGCTTGGATTTGAATTAAAGGGGCCAATTAAGATCAAATTAACCTCAATTAATTAATAAATCCCTAGATTAGTGTGAAAGTGTAACGAAACACTTTACAACACCCTAAAAAAGCATCATTAAGTCTATTTTATCATTAATTATTCATTCCCAAATTAAGTTTGAAAAATGGTTACTTTTTTCTATGCTACAAAAGTAATAAAAGACAAGCCGAAGATGAATATTCTCTAGATAGCATTGATAAATCTATTGAGGATGACCAAAAATGTCTGAATACATCTAGTATGGAAGAAAAGAAGAATGTGTAAGAGCTTGAAAATCCTGAAAGGATGGTGAGAAAGAGGAGAGAAGCATTCGTGACAAAGAAAAGGATTATGAAAAGAAGGATGTAGAAGAGAACATGATGATAGTTGGAGAATCTTTCAGTACCTTTGGAGATATGGATAAAAAAATATTCATTGCACAAGCTACAATTAGGTGATGCTTTCCAGTCCTATGCCCAAAAAGAAATTTTACAAACACGTCAAAAGTGTGCAAAACTTAGTGATGAAGCAATAAAGGAACTACAAGAGAGCATAGTCAGTGCAATCATTGATAATTATTTATCTGTTATGGAAAATTTTAAGTTTTTTTTTAATTCCTTTAAAGATTATTCAAGTGGTTTGAAGGGGAAACTAGAGAAGGATATCACAAAAAAGGTGAATGATAAGATATTAAAGAATATAATAGAGAAATGTGCCATTACACATGATAAATTCAAGAATAAGATTAAAGATGTGTAAAATTGAGTCGTGGAAGCCAAAGTGATGTTCAAATTTTGCATGAAGTGGCCCAACTCTACTAAAAGAGTTAAGGATGAGATGGACTCCATTGAGTCCCAAATTGATAAGGCATCCAATGCCTATGATTTGGCACATAATATTGATGGGAGCACAAGGTCAGTAATTGAGAATCTGCATGAGCGATTCTTCCCACTGCAAGTATAAAAGGAGAATATAATTGTGTATTTTAGACATCTCAAGGATTTGGTGAATGCAAATTTCACACCAATTTATAGTGCCCTTATGAGTGTAGAGAAGGAAATGAAGTTAAATCTAGTACCTAGCACTCTAGATGATGAAAAAGAAATTCTTATGGAATTCAACACTTAAAGCCACATGCATAGCCTAGCCAAGAAATAATGGGAAGATGACAAGAGAGATTGGAAAGCACGCCTTGAGAAGTTCTTGGTTTCAAACAATTCTTGTAGTTAATGTTTTATATTTATTTTATTCTATACATTTCAAATTTCTTAATAAGAGTTTTTTGTATATATAAGAATGGTAGAGATAAATTTCCAATGCAATTTTTGATCTGGTTGGTGGATAGCACTATTTTAGGAAGTTAGTTAATTTTTTAGAATTTTAGTTACTCCAATGAATATATGTATATATCAGTTAAGGGAGCACATGAGTATGTAAGTATCTATGTAATCCACTAAATGAAAAATCATGTAAGCCATGCAAGGGGGAGAAGGTATGTATCAAAGGGAGAGAAAAGAATAGAACATATGTGGGTAACTGCAAAAAGATGGGGGCCCAAAAAGGGGGCTTAAGTGGCCACTTTTTTTTTCTTTTTTCTGAAATTAGGAAATACTAACCTTGGATGTGAAATTGAGGATAGTTACACTCAAAATTTTGAGATGCAACAGAAACAAGGATTGTAGTGCTCTAAGTCTACTTTCTAAACTACTATTTTTTTTTTAAATGGTTGAGATTAAGGGGTTCAAAACAGGGGCCACAAAAATTTGTCTTTTTTTTGTTAGAAAAACATAACATAGCAACTTTTGTGGGTACATAGCATGGTGAATTTTTTTTTAGTATTTTTAAAATTGCTTCAGTGAGAAATTAGTTAATAGTATGTAGTTTATGCATGATTTTATTTTTGATAATTTTTAATGTATATTTGATTTTTTACTAATTTTCAAAGTGGGCACTTCTTGAAAAATAGAATTTTGGCCATGCTACCCCTACAAATTTTTGAATCTAATTGAAACTTTGTTATTATTATTTTTAATGTGTAGAATGGAGTCTAGTTTCTAAAAATGTAATTTATTTGAAATTTTGATGAATGGTTAATTTATAACGAATAAACCACCAAATATTGGTTTTTGTTAAAAAAGAGACACACAAACAAAAGAAATTATAGATCAAAGAATTAACATTGTCAAAAATTGAAAAAATTACATCGTTAGATAGCTAAGAAAGAGCCTAACATTACCCAGGTGTTCAATTCTTTTTACATTAGAGCACATGTAATCCTGACGGTGAGCACGAACCTGATTATGTGAAATATTGTAGAATTTGCAAAAACATGTTTTTGGACATTGGGAAGGCCCTCCAAGCCTTTGGATTGGTATTCCAATGAAAATACCAAGACCGAGGCTTAGGGATTCTCAAAGAAAGATATGACATGAGCGCATTATAATGCACTCATGTTATTTCCTAGTTTTGACATTATTTTTTTGTTTGTACAAGACATGTCTAGCAAGACGTAACATGATTGTGTTATAACACACCCATATTATGTATTGATTTGTGTATGTTTTTATATTTGTATGTTTGTATGTATATATGCTTGTATTCCATGTATGTATGCATGTATGCATGCATTCTTGTATGTATGTATGTATGTATCAATGCATGTATGTATGCCTATATGTATGTATTAATGTAAGATTGTATGTACATATGTACATGTATCCTTGTATGTAACATTGTATACACATATGTATTATTCTTATATGTATGGAAGTATGTATGTATTTATGTATGTCTTTAGAGAGAGAGTAGGGTGGGAGGGATAGAACTAAGAGAGAGATGGGTAGACAGGTACTGAGAGAGATTCTTGAGAGAGGAAGTGGGATAGAAGGGGTTGGAATGAGAAAGACTTGGCTAGGTAGGGTGGGAGGGACAGAGAGAGAGGAAGGGAGGGAGAGAGAGGGGGAGAGAGAGGGGGAGAGAAAGAGATATTTATGTAGGTAGGGTGCCAAATGGAGAGACTTGAGAGTGTGAGGGGGGTGAGAGGGAGATACTTGAGAGATAGGTAGTGAGAGTGAGAGACCTGAGAGAGGGAGAGGGTGTGGGAGGGAGTGACTTGAGAGAGAGGGAGAGAGAGAAGGGGTGGAATGAGAGGGACTTATCTAGGTAGGGTAGGAGGGATAAATAGAGAGAGGTGGGAGAGAGAGTTACCTAGGTAGGGTGCTAGAGGGAGAGACCTAAGAGAGAGAGGGGGTGGGAGGGAGAGAATTGAGAGATAGGGAGAGAGAGGGAATGATGGAGAGGTAGTGGGAGGGAGATAGAGGGAGAGAGAGAGAGTG